>CP139504.1:141131817-141293420 GCA_021014915.2 Artemisia tridentata subsp. tridentata | reverse complement strand
CATCAAATCTGAGGAATTAAAGTACGGTACTCATTTGAGTACAATCACATGATGTCCTGTCTACCAAATAAAATAAGAGTATCTTAAATATTTTGGTTTAGTATCCAGTTTTATGTGGTATGGTTACATGGTGCATTTTTACACTTGCAGGCTAATTGGATCTATTGACTATATGATCTGTCTACCCGCACATGGTGCTGTAATTGGGGCTTGGTTTGGGGCCTGGCCCATGCCACTTGACTGGGAAAGGATGTGGCAGGTATTGTTACGTTACTATATACGTGAAACACAAACCCTCAAAACATATTACATATAATTACTAAATGGTACTACAATATTTGCTGTTTCTACATGTTGAGAAAATGGTTAGAGGTGGAAATTTTGACCAATTACCTATAAACACGCCAATATTGGGTTTTCTTTATCTCTAACACCTAGCGGGTATATAGAAATTCACTTACAACCAAACAGGTCAAAAAGTCGCCCAAAGTTTATTTATAATGCATAAAACGTCATAAACCATTTTATTCTGGATGATTATTATGTTTGTAATAATATACAGTAATTTTTTCAACCATGGTTGACTCGCTTACTGCTAATAAAGTATATATTTTTAAATAAAGTTTTCAGTCACCCAACACTTGTTTTGACCCGTTACACAGCCTGCCCATATTGCCACCTGAATGGCATATGTAATGAGGTTGTAGAAAGAGCTAAATATGACGATATATGTCTCTGTGGAATGTACAAGGATATATAAATGCTTTTGGAAAAAGTTATATAAGATTATGCCCCTTACTACATTCGACATTTCCACTTCTCAAGTTTTTGTTATTTTCTATTAATCGAGTCATTTTGGTTGTTTTACAGGAATGGCCAATTTGTGTAACTTATGGAGCTATAATTGGGTACTTAGTGGGAATGTTGGCTTCTTTCGGTTTTGTAGTCTTCAATGCTTCACATCAACGCATGAAGGGAGATTAATGCGTCACTAACTTTCAGAAAATCATCATCTCTCAGTACAAAGTTAAATCTAGATGTCTTGAGAAACTTTTCTTTTCAATGTTTGTGAATCTTATTCTGTTCTTGCCTGAATTGGGAAACGATAGAAAATAGATATGCTGAGCAGTAGGTTACATTCATTTTTGTTTTGAAAGTTCGATTAATTCATAGCATCCTTGTAATTTATTGTTCAAATGCAGTTTTGGCCTGCTAATGAAACTTGTATTTGTAATAGTTTTTCTTCATGTAATGACTTCCGATCTGATTTGCTAGAATCACATGTTCAATTTTGAACTTAGTTAATGCAACTGACTTTTGGTCTGGTTTACGTGTATAATTAATTTGGTTTTTGCAATGCCATTTTTAAGGGGATTATTTGCATTAAGACGTCCATCCTTAAGTATAACATCAAAAGGCCCCAGAAAGTTACATTTCATGCAAATGGGTCAGTCAAGTTATAAAATCTTGTCTTGAACTCTTGATGCCTATAAACCGAGTTGGGAATTTCAACCTATTTAAGTTGATTCACAATAAAAGAACAACTAAAAGATTTTTATTCAGTTTCTTATTTACAAGAGTAAGTATAGGTTATGTTAACATCTTGTTCCATACGACAGGTTGCTTACTTTGTCTTTGAAAACCGTAATGCCTAACTCTGGTTCAAAAGCTATACCAAGTTCCAGCAGGTGTCCCTAAAGCAATACTTCAAAACTTTGATTTAAAGTTCTTGATTCAAATTACGGCCTACGAGTTGCAACAGGTGCCTGTAAAGCAATAGCTCCAGGTGCATTGACGATAGCCCCTAAATAATTAAAATACGCCAAGTGCTAATGTACTTTGAGAACATTAATAAGGTTATGCATAGTTTTAGAAGACCTGATTTTCTATCTATAATCAGTGTAGAAACTTTTACATAATGACATCACTCTTGAAGGTGCTTCTCAGATCGTGTAGCCAATTTTTATTTGTATGGAACCAACAGAACAGAAAAAGATGTAAGAGTTTCTCAAATCGCTCTTGAAGGTGCTTCTAAACTTTGGATACACTGGTTTGATCAATTAACAAATTTAAGTTTCATAACTTCCAAAACAATGAAATACGACAGCACAATAAGAAAGAAGTGTTCTACTGATCAACTCAGTTAAAATTGATAAAATGAACAAGTTACTTGCGTTTTAGGGAGTTTCGCCTTAAACACAGTAATACATAAGATTGAGGTATATAAAACCAATTTAAATCAAATAACTGAACCAAGCACTTAAACAAATATGCTAAAAAAAACTTAAAACATTAAATCAAATAATCAAACCAAGATTATGAGAAGAGCATGTTCTCGATCTCACTACCACCAATTTAATTTGAACTCATCTGAATTGTAGTCATCACCCTCATCATCTCTAAAACTTAAAGGAGGTTCATCTACTTCAAAGGCTCTCACTATTACAAGGAGGTCAAAGCAGCATTTGAATAGAGAACAAAGTCTGAGGACTTGTTATGTAATATAGTATATCTTAGTTAGTTACAAATAGTCAAAGTAGAAAGTCAAATACCATCTTGTATATATACCTGCTATGAACTCAGTTGTAAATAACACTTGATAATGAAATTCATTTTCCCCTTTCATTCTCTTTTATTTCTTTCCCAATCAATTTGTCATTATGGTATCAGAGCCATTCCGATCACCTGTAACAATAAAACATAAAACAGTTATAACAAACTCTTTCCGATCAAATAACAACTTTTTTCGATCACCATTATTCACCACCAAAAACACATCAATTCTCAGCCAAATCAATAATTCACTAAATAAAACACAATCTTTTTCACAATCCCATCAAGTTTTCTGATTAAAACACAACAACTTTCAATTTTCCGGTGAAACTCATAATTTTTCCGGCCAACCATCACAAACAACCACAACAATGGCTACTACCAGTTCCAGTCAAAATGACAGTCAAAACAATACACAAACAACCAATCCTACTGAAGACACAAACTCACCAAATCATCCACTCTATCTTCATCCAAATGATCATCCAGGAATGATCTTGGTATCCAAGAAACTTACTGGCTCAGATAACTACAACACATGGAAAAGGTCCATGGTGATAGCACTCAATGCAAGGAATAAGCTCAAGATTGTGATTGGGGAATATCCTGAACCAAGTCTGTATTCAATCACAAGGGCATTGTGGGAAAGAACCAATGATATGATCATATCATGGATCCTGAACACCATTTATGATCAGATAAGCAACAACCTTACTTTTGTTAATACTGCTTCTGCTCTTTGGTTTGAACTGAATGAACATTACTCACAACTAGATGGACATAGGATATACCAAATCAAGAATGATATTGTGCAATTGAAACAGCAGAACTGTGATGTAGAGGTTTATTATCAGAAATTGAAAGGATTGTGGGATGAGCATGATGCTCTTGAAACACCTTACATGTGTATCTGTCCCTGCAGTTGTGAGAATGGTAGAGTAAATGGTGATAGGGATCAGAGGAAAAGGTTAATTCAATTCCTAATGGGTTTAGATGAATGTTACTTAAACATTAGAGGGCAAATATTGTTAATGCAACCCTTGCCAACAGTAGCTAAGGCTTATGGAATGATCAGGCAAGAGGAAAAACAAAGAGAGGGAATTCTGCCCAAACCAATAGGTACACAAGTGGCATTATCATCTTACTCTGGACCTAGCACCTCAAGGAACACCAATTACTCTCAAAGGACAAATGGAAATAGAACCCCCACACAGGAAAGGAAAAGTACTTTTAGGCCAGGTGTGATTTGCTCAAACTGCAACAAGGAAGGGCATTATAGGGATGAGTGCTATAAGCTAAAAGGATACCCTGTTGGGCCACCCAACATTAGGAATGTATCTACTACAAAACCTTCCAAGTTGGTCAACTCAGTCATGGGACAAGGACAAGATCCAAACACACCTTCTACTTCACAGACAACAAATGAAACTGATGTAGTGTTTGTCAAAATGGATCAACTTCAGAACCAACTTAATCAAGTCATGATGATGATGCAGAATACTCAACAAAATCCACCCCCAGGTATTATTACTTCTCTTACTATTTGGAGACATAAGTTCATTGCATCTGTTGTGGTTAATTACAAAATTGCTTGGGTTCTGGACAGTGGTGCCACAGACCACATTTCTATTTCCTTAACTGTTATGCATAACATTTTCACTTGCAACCCACCTATCCTTATCACATTACCAAATGGACAAACTGTTGAAGTCACCCTTTGTGGATCAGTCACCATTAACTCAGAAATCACCCTAACCAATGTTTTCTACATCCCATCCTTTTCATACAACTTACTTTCTGTTAGCATACTAACCAAAGAGATGTCAGTTGAAGCCATTTTTACCTCATTATCTTGCTCTTTCCAGGCACTAAACAAGAAGATTGCTCATGGCACCCTCTGTGATGGTCTCCATATCATCTTCCCTGCTACCTCAACCAAACAAGCTACTCCACCACCTACTGCTACACCATCAAAGGCCCTTACTACAAGCTCAAGCAGCATTTCTCTCTTGCATTCTAGATTCGGATACCCTTCATTTTCAGTTTTAAAGCAAATAAAAAGCATTGCTTCTGATGTTTCTTGTACTCAAGATGTTTCTCAATGTAAAATTTGTCTATTGGTTAAACAACATACTTTACCATTTGATAATAGTTCTTCTCATGCTTCATGTAGCATATTAATAACACTTAAACACACGTATGATGTGATTTGGCCGAATGGATTTAGAGAGAGAAAGAGAAGTTGGGAACTAGAGAGAGAAAATGAAGTAATATTAGGTTAGAAGTGTGAGGAGTTCCTGTAGGTCCGTATAAGTACAAACACACACACGTATAAAAGGTAAAACACGTACTACTACTTAATATGAATAAGCTACGAGAGATAATAAGCTAATAAGCTAAATAAGAGAAGAAGAGAATAAGAGAGAAATGGATGATTAACATTCATAAGACATAGTAGCAAAGGTTCGAAACTAGAATGAATAACCAACACTAAATGAGAGCACCCTTGCCTTCTATTTATAGGCAACAATTAGGGTGCCTCTTACATGATTGTTTCTAGAAGGTTTTTACATGGATGGCCGGCTAATGGGCTACTAATGGATAGGTCATGAATTACAAACAATATAACCCATAATAAGCAACATTCTATCGCAAATGGTCAAGACTTGAAATATTATAAAACGTGTTCCTAACAATCTCCCCCTAAGTCTTGATCATCAATGTTGCATGACGTCATCTTTGCTTCTTTGGCTTCCGACGTCTTCATAATCTTTGTTCTTTTGTTCTTGTTTTGAAATGTTATGATGTTGTCTCAATCTGCCAATCTCCAATGGTCTTTGGTAATGGTGTCTTCACGTCGTTTCCATCATGCTCATATGATCTTTGACTTTTGCTCTTCATACATTACGTAGTTCTCTCTTCATAAGCTTGAACTTAGACTTGTGAAAGATTAACATACTTGATCTTTGACTTTTCTTTAATAACTTTGAACTTTTGCTGTCATGAGTCTTTGTGAGAACTAATCTTCAGGATATGAGCATGATGGAGTCTTGATGGTGGTAGAACTCCAGGTCTTCATGATCCTCCGTAGCAGCAGCAGCAGCAACACGAACCAACCGGTACTTACAGGCTCAGACTTGAGATTGTCAACAGCATAGTGTGAAGACTTTCTCAAGTCCTGACCCAGGCCGTTCTAAACCGGATTCCCCCGAAAGGGATAACACGGACACACCGAAGTGCACCCACGATTCAGTGAGTCGCTGGAGATCACCCCACGACTGTAGACCGTTTGGAGCAAACACTAAGCGTAACCCACAAAGAGTTACCAAAGTGACCTGCTGACAGGGTTGTTTGATGTTATCCTGGCAGGATTTCCATTCTATCACTGAGAATCACAATTGTGAGCTCTCTCAAGAATGTTCTAGGCAGATTGCTAAGATCTGCGAAGGACACTTTCCTAATTTACAACTGATGCCCATGATGTAGAACACCAGTGTAATTCTAAGTGTACCTAAGAGATCTTTGATGAATCTCATGGCTCTAGACTCAATTAGTGCACATTTGTTTGGTCGTCGGAGGCGAGGAGCAGATTGCCTCCTTTTCAATATCAACACTCTCGTAATGAGAGGTCGATAGATTATGAAGGGTTCTCCGTGTGAATGAAACAAATGTATTTTGAGAGACACTTGAGTGGCTTAGAAGGTTTAGTGCAGTGCGTCACTGGGTCCATGACGTCTTTATTCTTCAATACCGGTGATGCTCATCAACCAGTAGATTATGAATTGAACCCGGTGTCTGCCCTAAGGTTGAACAAATGGAGGGCTATTTCTTTTCACCCTTTTTCTTTGCTTTTCTTTTTAATTCTTCAACTCCTTCTTTCTCCTTTCATTCCATTTCTCCTTTTTTTTTTTTTTGTATCATACCTAGACTTTCTAGTTCTAAACTATGGGAATTGTCCTTGGGTAGATCCCTCCGGCTCTGGCGGATCATAGGACGGTTTTTCCTAAACCTTAGTCACCTTATAACTCCATGACTATCCTATTGATGATGCCATAAACCAAACCTTTGAAAATCTCTCAAAGTGTCGATGATTATAAAGATATTTTGTTGACACCTTGAGAGTTTGATGATTTTCAGAAAGACTCCCCCTTAACATGTGCGCATAAGTAATAAATTTGAACTTTGCACATGCCGGAAAGAGTTGGCACTTTTGAATTGATTGATTTTCAATGAACATGATCATCGCGAGACACACTTACATCACTAGTAGAACTAGCTTGAAATTATTACCAGTCCAGATCACATTCAAGGAAAATCGCTCGAAATCGGTACATTCTACTCAGACACGTCCTTTGCGAGACACGCTTACATCACCAGATAAACTGGCTTGAAATTATTACCCGTCCGGGACATGTCCTTTCGACTACTGACTTTTCCTACCGTCAATTCGAGGGTCAATTCTGAGTCTAGCACTTATGAGATTCCAGCAATGAGACACCATATTTTAATCATCTTTTACTTCTCCCCCTCAAAAATAGCATACTCATGATGTTTTTGGAAAACTTTATGATTAAAATATGCTGTTTTTGAGTTTTAGGGAAGAATATCAAGAACATTTGTATTTATGAACAAAGATTATTTTTCAAATACTCCCCCTTGACGAGGGAATACTTGTCCTTATAAGCAGAATGTTTGGAAAAACTTAGAAAACATTCTGGTTTAATTCTGCTCCATAAGAAAGAAGCTTTCGCTCCTTGGATCAGGATTGAGGCACTGAAGCGTACCTCAGGGTCCTTTCTTTGGGGTCCGGGTTGTGCACTGTTATGTGTACACAAGCCGTAATGTCACAGGCCAATGGTAAGAATAATGATATAAGAATTATGAAATATGAATACAAATGCTCACATCAAGCCCTGTTGCCAAACGTTGAGAATTCCGGGTCTGTCCTTTGAAATAGTCTGATGGCAAAGGATGGACGACCCCCAACGTAACTCTCTAGTCTCCTCATCTGGTCCCGATGATACAATCTCCTCTCAAGCTTCCATATGAACTCCTTTACTTGTCTGACCTCATCAGAATTCCATCTTCTTGATTTCCCCAACTCTTTATCTCGAACTCGATTAACCAACCCATCACGAACATTCTTCAAGGTATCGTCACAGAACTTATGGATCTCATTGAAAGACATGAAGCGGTTGAAGTTCGTTGTGCTTCTGTAGACGAACCCGAAGGTCGGATGTCGTTTCATAGTATATTGAGGGTCACGGTTGTTGTCAAGAAGAAATACCGGTTCAACAAGGTTCAACTTCGTCTGATAACTCTCCACTCCCAGCTGAAGATCCTCTACCCGTTCTCTTATGATTTTTCTCCTGATGAAGTGACAGAGTGCGGTACTGAATGCATATCGAAGTTCGTTGGACAGATGCTGTAATTTGCCTTGTACTTTCATCAAGTACATATCTTCAATATCATTCAGGTTCAGATCCGGAAAGTCTGCCTCAGAGAACGTGTAGATGTTGTTGTCATGTCTTCTGACTGTGATTTCTTCAAGAAAGGTGTAATCACACTTCCTGGATCCACTGACACTAACTACTGCCATGATTCGGAGGTCACTATAGACTGATTCTCGAGACTTTATACAAAGTTTGTATTTGTACCAGGTCTTTCGTTTGTCATACCAGTGGTGGATTCCCAACTCGGCATCACGATCATATACCACGAATTCCTTAACAAAGAGATGTCGGTGAAAGGCTTCTTCCTCAATGGTTGATTCTGTGTAGTGAGCGGCTGGAGTGAAGGTGATAGAAGTTGCATACTTTGTTTTCCCTGATGCTCCATGCTTGAGAAGTTTCAGATCTTTGTTGAATAAGAATTGAAATGGAATTTCTGAGTGGTGATGTTTGCGTATCACGGGAAGTGGCTTGGTCCAATCGGTGATGTAAAGACGGTTTTGGCTATCTTGGCCATTTCCCCTGACTACGTCTGGGTTAGCCCAGTCGAAGGCACTTGACATTGCTCTTGCAATGTTCTCAAGGTGATACTCAAATTCAGCAGCACTGTTGGATTTGTCTTTAAGGAGATTGAAAGCATCATTCTTAATCCGACGAAGTTCCCTTTTTGTCATCCTTTTGATGTTGAAACTGCTTTTGATCTGCTGAGCAACAGCAAATGTGCTATCTTCAACCTTGGAAGCTTCATCATTTTGGATTTGAGCACTTGCAAGCTGATCGAACCAATCGTTTCCTTGCTCATCTTTGTCTTCATCAAGCCATGTAATGACAGCTGGTTCTTGAGAAGATTTCTTGCTGCTAGACGGCTTTGATTTGGAAGGCTTAGACTTTGGTGGAGATGGTGGTGGTGATTGTGGTTGATCGTCTTGTGTTTGAAATTCCACATTTTCTTCATGAATGTGCTCAAAATGATGTTCAGTTGCTGTAGGACCAGATTTCGGATTCGGTTGAGGTGGAGAAGAAGTTGTGGTTCCTGTAGGCTCTGCAATATGAATTCCAGATCCGCTACCAGTCTTTTGTTTCTTTGTAGTGGTGTCTGGATCTTGGTCATCATCATCATGTTGACGCTTGCCTTTATTAGCTGCAGTCTTACATGATTCCATGTTGGCTCGAATAGCATCTAGGATGGGCATTTCAGTGTAGTTGAGGGTGGTTTTTGCAAGCAATTTGGTGAAGAGGGCGTCTTGAAGTTCTTCAACTGAATATTCAAGAAGATGTTTCTGTTGGAGTGCTAGATCTTTCACCTTCTCATCTACTTTTGTGTTGATGTAGGCTTCAATATTTTCCTGAATATCTGGCAGAAACTTCTTGACATAATGTCTCGTGTTTGCTTTGACTTTATCGCCTACATCATAAGCTAGAAACTCATCCATTTTCATTTTTGTCTCCTGCATCTCTCCCATTTGTTGAGACAAATTCTGGACTAAGGTTTGCATCTCAGCCAGTTGTGCACTTGTTTGGTTAACTTTCTTAGCTTGGGCGAGTTTAACTGCTTTCTTGAGTTTCTTTCCAGCAGGTGAGACAACCTACACTCTAGTCACTCGAGCTATTCTTCTCACATTCTTACCTTTTATGGCTGATTTGATTTGTTCCGAAAGAGTTGCTTTGGCTTTTGGTGATGGAGATCTTGTAGGTGATGGAGTAAGTGAAGGAATTGATGATTGTGAATTGAGAGGAGCAGAGTCCTTAGGAGATGAGGGTGGTGGTGTAGGATTCTCGGGAGGTGACCCAGGAGGTGTGTTTGGTTTAGGTGATGATACGGGTGAAGGTTGAACTGGTGGTGATTTCTGCTCCTGTTGAGGGTTATGAACAACCATAGCAAGTTCGGGTGAAGGGACTAATGGAGGAACTGATGGTGAGCGAATGTAGCTATCGGCTTCTTTATTTGCTTTTTCGTCTTCTTCCTTTTTCTTTAATTCTGCTGCATGCTGCATGTCACTCAAGTTTCTTTGCATCGTCATTAGTTTGCTTTCAAATATTTCCGTTCTTCTCTACATTCCAGTCCATATCATCATTATAGTGTTGTTCCCCCTGATGCGCGTGATGTGTCGTTGCGGTTTAGCAGTTTTAATGCCTACTCAAGTTTTAAATTTATATTTAGCCGACTTATCAATAACACACACACTTAACGAGCAGTGTACCCGGTCAGTATGAATATAATGGTAAGTAGAGTGTCGATCACTAAGAGTGGAACGTATTATCTCGTTATTCTAATCAGTATTTTAATATCCTAACGCAAGGGGGTTTCAGCCTGAGAGACTGGCACGATTTGTTTGCAATTAAATAATAAAATAAACCAATAGGCACGAATCAGCAAGTAGCACACACGTACACAGATAAATACTCGAGACAATAAGAGGGCTGTCCTTATGATTAAGTAGATTGTCACTTGTTTTATTGATAGCTTTATATGAAGTGTATGTAGTTAACCCTTTCTCGTTGGTCCTATCCTTATCGGCGAGTAAACCCTTAATGATTACTTATGTCTAAAAGTTATTCCTAAGTGATCAATTTAGTAATAACCGTGGGAGCCACATTATTTTCCGCAGTCAAATGCCCGCAAGCCACTAATAAACACAGAGGTTATCAATGCACTAATAAGTAGTAACCAAAGACATCAACATATAAACTTTAATTGATGGGAAAGCAAGTATTAAAGGGAGTGCAATCTTTCGTTGTCACATTACACAAGCCACCAATCCTGATGAATTAAAGTTTGCTAACACAATAAAACAAAACTACTTAATGAATTAAACACATGCAGCACCTTCTTACAGCTCTTGTATCTTCGTTTGGTGTGTCTTGTGCTGCCTCCTTGACTGAATTCGTCCTAGGGTTCTGCTGCTTCGGTCTTCGAATCTAATATATTCCTTTTTTCAAATTCGTCTGGTCTTGGGGTATTTATAGTTTCTGTCTGAGGGAAGATGCGGCGCATCTATTAAGTAGATGCGGCGCATTGACTTAACTTCGCGTGGGGTCCAAGATTATAATATTCAGGAATATTCGTACACTGCCAGAAGATGCGGCGTAACTCCATGATTAGATGCGGCGCATGTCCTCTTGTATCTTGGATCGTATCTGGTGATATCTTGATAGAGATGCGCCGTATGTAATGAGTGAGATGCGGCGCATCTGGAGCAGATTAGTCTTGATCTTCTTCATTTCAGTAGACTCTTAACTTCTTGCATGTTTTGCTCCATAATTGGTCCAAAATCGCTAAGTTTCACCAAATGCTTGTTTTTACCTGAGAATTACAAAAGTAAACGATTAAGTATCAATCCTCATACATAATATAATAAAACAAGTCAAATTAATAGGATAAATGATAGTAATAAAATGTACTTATTTGAGTTCATCAAATATCCCCCCACTTGAACTTTACTTGTCCCCAAGTAAACCTTAGAATTTCTCTTATGAAAATGTATCCTAAAAGGTGTTAGGATTTATTTTTATATTTAAGCATGTATTCGTTTATTTCATAATCACACAACTAAACACTTAACGAATTAGAAGTAAAATAAAATAAGTTGATAAAAGCAAATCTAATCGTTTAACTGTCCAGTCGTGACGAATATTCTATCATAAGCTTGGCAAGTATACACATCTCCTCCACTAAAGCTAAGGAATAACAAGTCTAAAGCGGTAAAAAGGGTTTGTAGGCTTAAGGGTTAATTATTCTCTTTCACTATCGATCTCAAATTCCAGAAAAGGCGACAAAATCACAAATACATGATCGAATCCACGAACACGATACTTGCAATTGCTCAAATCCTTAACTCGAATAGGCTAAAGATAGGTCCAAACTTCACCAATAATAATATATCAAAAAGGGCGACAAAATCATAAATACATAGCCGAATCCACGACTACGATACTTAAGATTGCTCAAATCCCTAATCTCAATAAATCAAAGGTTCGGTTGGATAAAGAATAATAAAGGGCATGGATAACATTTGGGATATAAATTGGTGTAAAATGAAAAATAAACAAAACAAATAAATTAAAATCCTAAGTGTGGTTAATCACTATCCCAACCATCCCATGAATAAGACTCATATCATCGAATAACTCACGCTTTAACACTTGAAACACACGCTTTAGGTAGACACGAATTATACTCAACAAGATCTTGATCAAAGAATAAACCTTAATTGGCGTTCCCATAACTGCCTATTCCCATTCAATCCATAGATATAATACAACAAATAGTGGTGATATCGACCACTTAATACAAAACTTTACATAAGTCGGTTAAAACAAACTTCCAACTTTTCTTTCTTTCTTTTTCTTTTCTTATTTTTTTGATTGATTTTTTTTTTTTTTTTTTTTTTTTTTTTTTTTTTTTTTTTTTTTTTTTTCAAACATAAACATAGATGTGTAAAATTTCACCACATCACTATAATGATAATTCTGGATAATTTTTCCATACTTTTCATACTTCAGAAATAACGGTAATAGTGAAAGTAGTAAACACACGAAAAATAAACTCAAAGATATACAATATTTACTTTCACTCCAATTGCATTGTGCAATTTCCCGACCTAACCAAAGATAATGAATTACGCACGCGAACACAGGTAATGTAAGGAAACACACTTTGCCTATAGCAATTAACCAACCACGGATTCTAATCTACAGGGTAGGCTAAGGTGTAAGGGTGTAACGAAACATTTTAAACATAGGTGTAAGAAACGAAAGGAATGGCTCTGAGTGTTTTTCTAGGGGTATCTTACTCTAAAAATGAGAGTAACAAAAGGGTTTATACGGGGGTTAACTAACCAGTGTAGTTAGTTAATAACACATAACATATAATAGGCTATTTGGGTGTAATCCTAGAATTTTACCAATTTAGACAAGTCATTCCAATTATATAAATAATACTCATTATGGTGGTCTCGAATAGTATACAAGCCAAGTTCTAAAGTTTACAAGTCACCAGCACACTCATAGATTTGTGAATTTTTGAAAGATCACAATTTTTGAAAATAACGTTATGTGTGCAGCTATGCAACTTAGATCTTAAACAAAAACATGCTAAAATTTTTTAAGTTTGATATATTAAGCACATTTTAAGCATAATTTTTGAAAAAGTTTAGGACAAGTAATTGTTAAGTGTTCTAATTCTCCAATCCCCCCACTTAAGTTAAACAACGTCCTCGTTGTTTGTATAAAAGGTTAAAAACTGGAAAATAAAAGAATTAGAACAGGAAAACTCCCCTGAGATTTGCTCGGTATGATCCTCCATTTGATAAGAGCAAAAATCATCTTTCTTGTGGATGAGAACGTTAAAGCTTCATACTTGATGTATCCACAGGAAATCCAGGAAACTATAATACCACCAACACTTTAAAACACACCTAAGATAAGAAAGGTTCAAACTTGCGTAATACATTAGTAGTTAGGAAAAATAAAACTTAAAAATTAAAACTGAAAATCATCAGGTCAGTCGATGCGCCGTATCTTATGAAAGAAGATACGCCGTATCGAGCCTGGAATAAATACGGATCAGAATAAAGATGCGCCGCATCCTTAACCAGGGATGCGCCGCATTAAAATAAACTGATAAATAGTTTTAAAGTCGAAAATAAAAATGCAGAAAAATAAAATAAGATATGACCATTGCAGGAGATGCGTCGCATCTCAGGATTGAGATGCGCCGTATCCTCATGCGGGCCTGACTGACTTGACACAGAAAACATAATAATAAAAATTCTCCGGGTTGTCTCCCGGTAAGCACTTGTCTTTATTCCAGAGTCTTCAAGTTAGACTCACGTTCAGCTCTTTAATATCGATCATTGAAGGAGTCGGAAACATCGCGCTCCTTCATCGCCAATTCAGTAATATTGAACACTCCTTGCTCGTCCTTAATTTCCACGCCGTTCTTCTTTAATATCTGTATAAACAAAGTCCTGTCCCTTTCGGGCAGAGATGACAAAATAATAGACGGGAAATTCTTATTATCATATAGGCACAAATAAGCAAGGTGGGGTGGTAGTTCAATAAACACATCATTATTCAAATTCATTTTCTCAACTATTCTCCTACGTTTATTAATTACTACACAATCATACCACTCATCATCAGAATCATTAACAACATTGCGTCTAAGTTCGGTAGGTACATTAAGGTCAATGAATTCCTCAAAGTTCTCATGATTAGGATTAGTTGAGTTGTTTTGAATCAATGTTTCTCCCATAAGTCTAGCTTCAAGATCGAGGTCCATACGCTCTCTTAATCCTAGCACATAAACACCTCTAATTATGCTTTTAACCGGATCTTGGCACTTATAGACTAGTTTATTATTCCCTACCCTTAATGAGATTTTTCTCTTAAACACATCAATCTTAGCATGGGCAGTAGACAAGAAAGGTCTTCCGAGGATTAAAGGAATCTTAACATCCTCGGGCATGTCTAGTATAACAAAGTCTACGGGAAAAATAAACTGCTCAGTCTTAACTAGCACATTATTAGCAATCCCTTCAGGTCGTTTTACCGTTTTATCAGCCAATTCAATAAGTAACTTAGTTGGTGCTAATTTTCCTAGTCCTAGGGTAGCGAATGTCTTAAGAGGCATAACACTAACACTAGCTCCTAAGTCAGCTAACACATTATTGAAAGATATATTATTAATAGAACAAGGTAGAGTAAAACTTCCTGGGTCTCTTTCTTTATGAGGCAAGGCATTTGAGTCGGTTGCAGGGCTCTCTTCTTTCATTGTTGCCTTGATCTCCTCTTCAATCTTTGTCTTCTCTTTTAGTAGTCTCCTTAAGCTGATTGAAGAATTAAAGAAAAATTCGGGTCTTGCACCATCATTACCATTCATCGATCTTCTAGGTATATTAGGAGTGACTTCTTCAGTGGTGCTTATGGCCTTGACATGATCTCTTGGGTTGGTTTCAGTTGTGCTCGGTAAACTTCCATATCCCCTTTCTTGAAGAACTTTGCTCATTTGACCAATTTGTTGTTCCAATGCTTTGATCGAAGCTCCTTGATTTCTTGTAGTAGTGTCCGTTGAAGCTCGAATTTCTTTGATCATAGCAATATTCTCTTCATGTCTTTTAGCAGCATCGGTCATAATTTGCTTTAAAGTATCATCTAAAGTCTGCCTCCTTTCTTGATAAGCGGGATTGAAGTTGTTCCTTTGATATAATCCCGGTGTAGCTTCCCTAAATCTCCCCGAAGGTCGGAATGGTTGTCCAAATTGGGTGTAATATGCTTCTTCAAACGTCTCACTTTCATTCTTGTTCGGGCAATCTTTAGTGTAGTGAGGTCCTTCGCACTTTTCACATCCAACTTGGGCAGCATACGCTCTTTCATCACGCTTCTTCATTTCTCTACTAATTTTATCCAATTGAGCTTGAATAGCAGCAATCCCGTCAAAATTAGTGCTGCTCTTAGATCTAGTAGAGGTCCCATCGTGCCATTTTTGGGAATGATCGGCAGCTTCTTGGATTGCTTTCCTAGCATTAGTTGCACTCATTTGAGGTACAGCTCCCTTAGCATCCAAAATCTGTCTTGTAGGCACGTCCAATCCTTGATAAAACAATATTATCTCCTGCATAGGGGTTAGATAGTGTTGAGGACATTTTATCAATAAATCTTTAAATCGTTCCCAAGCTTGATAAAGAGTTTCATCAGGCTCTTGCTTGAAACTATTGATAGCCTCCATCTTTTTAGCAGTCTTAGCAGGTGGACAATATCTCTTCAGGAATTTGCTCTTCAAATCTCCCCATGTAGTGATTGAACTCGCAGGTTCATTCCTTAGCCACTTGTTAGCAGCTCCTTTTAGTGAGAGTGGAAAGATTCTTAGCATGATTTGATCGTCAGTAACTCCTTCTGAAGTAAACAAATCTGCAATCTCCAGGACCTTTTCAACATGCTCATTAGCATCCTCATGTTCCGTCCCACTGAAAGCATTCTCTCTAAGTTCCTTGAGAAACTGACCCTTCAATTCAAATTTTGACTTATCATCAAACTTAGGTCTAGCAACTCCTGAAGTGTAATCAGCACGGGTACTGTTCATGTATTCCTCCATAGTAGTGTTTTCGCCCATTGTTTCTGTTTCAACTTCCTCTTTTTCTTCAGAAAAGTAATCAAGCTCGAGTGAACTTGAAAGATCAAAGCTTCTTGTATTGAAAAGCCTTTTAAGCGAATGTAGGGCTCGTTCAGGATCTTCGAAAGGTTGAATCAAGTTCTTCGTAGAACTCCTGGTCATGCACTTCCTGAAATCAACACAAAAATATCAGTAGGGTATGCTCGAGAAAGTAATATATCAGATAATTAATAACGAAAACGGAATACGAAAAATTAAAGTTACTGATATCTGCAGACGATGCGCCGTATCCAAAAAGTTATATATCAGATAATTAATAATTCACTCCCCGGCAGCGGCGCCAAAAACTTGATGCGCGTGATGTGTCGTTGCGGTTTAGCAGTTTTAATGCCTACTCAAGTTTTAAATTTATATTTAGCCGACTTATCAATAACACACACACTTAACGAGCAGTGTACCCGGTCAGTATGAATATAATGGTAAGTAGAGTGTCGATCACTAAGAGTGGAACGTATTATCTCGTTATTCTAATCAGTATTTTAATATCCTAACGCAAGGGGGTTTCAGCCTGAGAGACTGGCACGATTTGTTTGCAATTAAATAATAAAATAAACCAATAGGCACGAATCAGCAAGTAGCACACACGTACACAGATAAATACTCGAGACAATAAGAGGGCTGTCCTTATGATTAAGTAGATTGTCACTTGTTTTATTGATAGCTTTATATGAAGTGTATGTAGTTAACCCTTTCTCGTTGGTCCTATTCTTATCGGCGAGTAAACCCTTAATGATTACTTATTTCTAAAAGTTATTCCTAAGTGATCAATTTAGTAATAACCGTGGGAGCCACATTATTTTCCGCAGTCAAATGCCCGCAAGCCACTAATAAACACAGAGGTTATCAATGCACTAATAAGTAGTAACCAAAGACATCAACATATAAACTTTAATTGATGGGAAAGCAAGTATTAAAGGGAGTGCAATCTTTCGTTGTCACATTACACAAGCCACCAATCCTGATGAATTAAAGTTTGCTAACACAATAAAACAAAACTACTTAATGAATTAAACACATGCAGCACCTTCTTACAGCTCTTGTATCTTCGTTTGGTGTGTCTTGTGCTGCCTCCTTGACTGAATTCGTCCTAGGGTTCTGCTGCTTCGGTCTTCGAATCTAATATATTCCCCCTTTTTCGAAATTCGTCTGGTCTTGGGGTATTTATAGTTTCTGTCTGAGGGAAGATGCGGCGCATCTATTAAGTAGATGCGGCGCATTGACTTAACTTCGCGTGGGGTCCAAGATTATAATATTCAGGAATATTCGTACACCGCCAGAAGATGCGGCGTAACTCCATGATTAGATGCGGCGCATGTCCTCTTGTATCTTGGATCGTATCTGGTGATATCTTAATAGAGATGCGCCGTATGTAATGAGTGAGATGCGGCGCATCTGGAGCAGATTAGTCTTGATCTTCTTCATTTCAGTAGACTCTTAACTTCTTGCATGTTTTGCTCCATAATCAGTCCAAAATCGCTAAGTTTCACCAAATGCCTGTTTTTACCTGAGAATTACAAAAGTAAACGATTAAGTATCAATCCTCATACATAATATAGTAAAACAAGTCAAATTAATAGGATAAATGATAGTAATAAAATGTACTTATTTGAGTTCATCAAATATCCCCCCACTTGAACTTTACTTGTCCCCAAGTAAACCTTAGAATTTCTCTTATGAAAATGTATCCTAAAAGGTGTTAGGATTTATTTTTATATTTAAGCATGTATTCGTTTATTTCATAATCACACAACTAAACACTTAACGAATTAGAAGTAAAATAAAATAAGTTGATAAAAGCAAATCTAATCGTTTAACTGTCCAGTCGTGACGAATATTCTATCATAAGCTTGGCAAGTATACACATCTCCTCCACTAAAGCTAAGGAATAACAAGTCTAAAGCGGTAAAAAGGGTTTGTAGGCTTAAGGGTTAATTATTCTCTTTCACTATCGATCTCAAATTCCAGAAAAGGCGACAAAATCACAAATACATGATCGAATCCACGAACACGATACTTGCAATTGCTCAAATCCTTAACTCGAATAGGCTAAAGATAGGTCCAAACTTCACCAATAATAATATATCAAAAAGGGCGACAAAATCATAAATACATAGCCGAATCCACGACTACGATACTTAAGATTGCTCAAATCCCTAATCTCAATAAATCAAAGGTTTGGTTGGATAAAGAATAATAAAGGGCATGGATAACATATGGGATATAAATTGGTGTAAAATGAAAAATAAACAAAACAAATAAATTAAAATCCTAAGTGTGGTTAATCACTATCCCAACCATCCCATGAATAAGACTCATATCATCGAATAACTCACGCTTTAACACTTGAAACACACGCTTTAGGTAGACACGAATTATACTCAACAAGATCTTAATCAAAGAATAAACCTTATTTGGCGTTCCCATAACTGCCAATTCCCATTCAATCCATAAATATAGTACAACAAATAGTGGTGATATCGACCACTTAATACAAAACTTTACATAAGTCGGTTAAAACAAACTTCCAACTTTTCTTTCTTTCTTTTTCTTTTCTTATTTTTTCGATTTTTTTTTTTTTTTTTTTTTTTTTTTTTTTTTTTTTTTTTTTTTTTTTTTTTTTCAAACATAAACATAGATGTGTAAAATTTCACCACATCACTATAATGATAATTCTGGATAATTTTTCCATACTTTTCATACTTCAGAAATAACGGTAATAGTGAAAGTAGTAAACACACGAAAAATAAACTCAAAGATATACAATATTTACTTTCACTCCAATTGCATTGTGCAATTTCCCGACCTAACCAAAGATAATGAATTACGCACGCAAACACAGGTAATGTAAGGAAACACACTTTGCCTATAGCAATTAACCAACCACGGATTCTAATCTACAGGGTAGGCTAAGGTGTAAGGGTGTAACGAAACATTTTAAACATAGGTGTAAGAAACGAAAGGAATGGCTCTGAGTGTTTTTCTAGGGGTATCTTACTCTAAAAGTGAGAGTAACAAAAGGGTTTATACGGGGGTTAACTAACCAGTGTAGTTAGTTAATAACACATAACATATAATAGGCTATTTGGGTGTAATCCTAGAATTTTACCAATTTAGACAAGTCATTCCAATTATATAAATATAATACTTATTATGGTGGTCTCGAATAGTATACAAGCCAAGTTCTAAAGTTTACAAGTCACCGGCACACTCATAGATTTGTGAATTTTTGAAAAATCACAATTTTTGAAAATAATGTTATGTGTGCAGCTATGCAACTTAGATCTTAAACAAAAACATGCTAAAAATTTTTAAGTTTGATATATTAAGCACATTTTAAGCATAATTTTTGAAAAAGTTTAGGACAAGTAATTGTTAAGTGTTCTAATTCTCCAATCCCCCCACTTAAGTTAAACAACGTCCTCGTTGTTTGTATAAAAGGTTAAAAACTGGAAAATAAAAGAATTAGAACAGGAAAACTCCCCTGAGATTTGCTCGGTATGATCCTCCATTTGATAAGAGCAAAAATCATCTTTCTTGTGGATGAGAACGTTAAAACTTCATACTTGATGTATCCACAGGAAATTCAGGAAACTATAATACCACCAACACTTTAAAACACACCTAAGATAAGAAAGGTTCAAACTTGCGTAATACATTAGTAGTTAGGAAAAATAAAACTTAAAAATTAAAACTGAAAATCATCAGGTCAGTCGATGCGCCGTATCTTATGGAAGAAGATACGCCGTATCGAGCCTGGAATAAATACGGATCAGAATAAAGATGCGCCGCATCCTTAACCAGGGATGCGCCGCATTAAAATAAACTGATAAATAGTTTTAAAGTCGAAAATAAAAATGCAGAAAAATAAAATAAGATATGACCATTGCAGGAGATGCGTCGCATCTCAGGATTGAGATGCGCCGTATCCTCATGCGGGCCTGACTGACTCGACACAGAAAACAGAATAATAAAAATTCTCCGGGTTGTCTCCCGGTAAGCACTTGTCTTTATTCCAGAGTCTTCAAGTTAGACTCACGTTCAGCTCTTTATTTAGTCCTTGTCACGGTCCATCCTTCTTCCTTCATCCGAAAGATTTTCCCGTATATCTCTGCGACGTTTTCTTCCGTTCGACTTAATCTAGTATAACTCTTTGTCTTCACCGCAGTATATTCTTCATCAGGACCCAAAGAATATTTGATGATTTTAAATTTTTCAGAAATAATCATGGGTGGCTCATTGTAAGGAATCCCAAGTAGTTGACACTTTCTTTTGGTGAATTCTTCCTCGTCTTTATCAACAAACTTAAAATAAGGATCCTTAATCAAATAATCATCTAGTTCTTCAATTAATGACTTATTGTCTTGAATCGCCTCCCACTCTCTTTCCAAATCATATTGTAACCGTCGACTAAGCTTCGTGAAATCATCAAATTGTTTATGCACCCATTCCCAGAAAGTAGTATCCGATGTCCCCTTAAGTCCTTTCAAGCGTTCAATTCTGCCCTTTTCTTGTAAAGCCTCCGATTTTTGTGGGCAGTCTTCAACATTATCGTACCATTCATAATCTTCAAAGTTTACATCGTTTCCAACCCGTTTCATCCCAATTATACTTCCCCCATTACAGGTTCCGTCACTCTTATAATCACAGGTCGGCCAAACACTACTCCCGTCCTTGAAAACGAAGGGTGTACAGGTGTGATTAATGTGCTCAAATTCCCATGGTTTATCCCAAACCCATGGTACTTGGTCATTCCATTCATAGTACCAGGTGTTTTTGAAATCGTCATAAGTCTTAAATCCTGGTAGATCTCCAGTAAGCACATCATCGTCGACTTGAAGAAGGTAGTTAAATTCCTTGAACTGCTTGCACAAGGGTGTCTCATAATCGAACACATCAATGTCAATTCTGAAAAGTTCTTCAATGCCCTCATTGATTGTTGGATCATGAAGTGACGACCCATAATCGCTTTCTACTTCTTCGTCTTCTCCTCTCATCCAATATACCCATAATGCATCCTTAGTAGCTCGATCCATGCTCTTATGGTTATTAAACTTACTAGCCAACCATTCTGAAAAATCAACATCGTTAGGATCGTGGTTAACGTCAAAGCAAGCTTTTCCAATCATATTCTTTTTTATCTCCATGAACTCGTTAAATTGCTTCTTAAAACTCCGAGTCAACCATGAAGTCATAATCTGCTTGACTTCATTTGCAGGGGCAAATTTCGGACTACCATATTTGAGTTCTAGCCAATCATTGAGGGAGAGGTCTATCAATCTTACCAATCTGCCATGAAATAGTAATTCCGCCAAAGCATAATTTCTGTCATTATCCAGATAGTTCTCATTTAATCCCCAGTACTGTTCGGAATAAGGCATGTAAGAGATTCGGGTGTTGCCTCCACCATAGCTGTTGTTGCTTGAGTCCATGTATGCAAGATAGAATTTCCCATCATCTTCTTCGATAGTAGTCCAGTTCAATCCTTCGGCTTCAATGATAGGCCATAAGAGCGACAATTCATCTCCAGTGTACCTCACAAATACATCATAAGAGAATACCTCTTTGTCAATGTTGCATAAACGCATGAATTCCTTAAAAGCAGCTTCAAGAGGAGTCTCCCAAGAGAATAAATCTGCATCGATCATGAGTACATTGAATGAATCTGAAAACAAGCATTCCTTAGCAAGATATCCGTTAACTGACATGTCTTCCATAGCAAAATCTGTCATCCAAGGTAAAATCATCAGTAGGATTTGTTCGCTAGAAGAGAAATGAATATAGAAACGGATATATGAATACAAATAGCTGATATCTGCAGACGATGCGCCGTATCCAAAAAGTTGGATACGCCGTATCTTATAATCGTTAAAATTTAATCAGACTTTATCCAGAAAATAGATACGCCGCTTAGAATTTATGAATGCGCCGTATCGAATTAATTAATCAAAAATCGATATTTATTTAAAATTAAATGCGTCGTATTAACGAAAGTTAATGCGCCGTATTTTCGTTACGTTTAAAAATACGAGATTTTTGATTCAGAGGATACGCCGTATCGACAGAGATCGATGCGCCGTATCTGTTTAATAATTCGAAAACTGTTTTTAATTAAAATAAAAGATACGCCGTATCTGCTAAAGCAGATGCGTCGTATGGCGTTAACGTTTAAAATTTTTTTTTATCAAAAACAGATACGCCGTATCTTGCGGAAAAGATGCGTCGTATCGAATTAATTAAACGCGTTGTATTTTAAAAAAAATTAAACGCAATACGCCGTATCTGAGAGATCAGATGCGCCGTATCGTTTGATTTAGCACAGTACAACGATAGCAGAACAGAAAAAATACGAAAAATAAAAACAAATAAAAACACACAAACAAAATAAACACAAAAACAAAAATAAAAGCAAACAAATAACACACAAAATAACAAATATGCAAAATAATACAATGATGCAATTAATCTAATAAAAAGAAAAACCTAATTAAAATACTAATCAAATTAACAGATAATAACAATTCACTCCCCGGCAACGGCGCCAAAAACTTGATGCGCGTGATGTGTCGTTGCGGTTTAGCAGTTTTAATGCCTACTCAAGTTTTAAATTTATATTTAGCCGACTTATCAATAACACACACACTTAACGAGCAGTGTACCCGGTCAGTATGAATATAATGGTAAGTAGAGTGTCGATCACTAAGAGTGGAACGTATTATCTCGTTATTCTAATCAGTATTTTAATATCCTAACGCAAGGGGGTTTCAGCCTGAGAGACTGGCACGATTTGTTTGCAATTAAATAATAAAATAAACCAATAGGCACGAATCAGCAAGTAGCACACACGTACACAGATAAATACTCGAGACAATAAGAGGGCTGTCCTTATGATTAAGTAGATTGTCACTTGTTTTATTGATAGCTTTATATGAAGTGTATGTAGTTAACCCTTTCTCGTTGGTCCTATCCTTATCGGCGAGTAAACCTTTAATGATTACTTATTTCTAAAAGTTATTCCTAAGTGATCAATTTAGTAATAACCGTGGGAGCCACATTATTTTCCGCAGTCAAATGCCCGCAAGCCACTAATAAACACAGAGGTTATCAATGCACTAATAAGTAGTAACCAAAGACATCAACATATAAACTTTAATTAATGGGAAAGTGATGCGTGGGTTTTGCAACCTTACAACAGGTTTTACCTCTCGAGGGATCTCAAGAGGCTTACAACCCCACCAGGCAGTGTACCTGACCGATGTAGTATAGTGTAGTGGTAAGTACGGGGGATTGATCGTTCTCCACAGGGAATAGTGTTCGTTAGGTATGAAAAGCTACTCTAATAGGTCTAAGGGTTGAGGAAGATTCTTTTTGTATTTTTTTTATATTTTTATGAAAGCAAGTAAAATCTCGGGTTTTGAAGGAGTGGGCGGAATTAGTTGCTAGTCAACTAACCCAAATTACTACAAATGCAAATAAAATAAAATAACAAAAATGAAAAGTGGTGAGAAACTTATGTGTGGAGAAATGTGTTTACTTAGATTTCCTTACTCCCTAACTATCTTTTACCGGTTAATTAGTGTGTATTAGTCGCGTGGATGACGGGTGTATTCCTTAATACCATTCGTGGGGTGGCGTACTTACTTCCCCAAACTCTACAAGCTCCTACTTCACTCCTATGTCGAGCCGGCTAGGAAGCTCCTAACATGGGATCACTAGAATTCGCTTGTGCATTAAATACAACCATAAAAACCTTTAGTACGCGTTTGGTTCATGTTTCTTAAGACGTTCAAGCAAGTTACCGAATAGGAAGTTAGCCAGTTTTCTTAAGCCTAACATAGATAAACAATCATCCAAAACAACTAACAACACACTAACAACCAATAATCAATAGCTAGGTTTCATTAGATCTAAGCAAACACAAGATAAAATTAGCCTAACATGTTAAACAAAAGACAAGCATAAGATAAAATCAAACAACACATAGACATATTGAATGATTAATTGATAACTTATCTTTCAATGAAACATGGAAGATCTCAAGGCAAGAAGCCCTGAAAAAGTAGCTAAAATCGTCTTAGGGTTTTATCCCAAAATTCCACACACTAAGCTCTCCTTTAATGACAAAAAATTAGAAAACTATATATAGACTTTGACATCTGACGGCGTCACCTTATGCATTGTGACGCCGTCACCTCGCCGCTTTTAGGGTTCCCGGATGACCATCTTGACGCCGTCCCTCTTTAGCTCTTCAAAAATCCATTCTGGCTTATCAAGGCTTGACGCCGTCGGATCCTAAACGTGACGCCGTCCCCTTATGATTTAAGCCGTGACGCCCTTGATTTAGTTAAAGCGTGACGCCGTCAGAATTCTCATGCAAACTCACTGGCCCGTCATGAGTAAATTTCACATCCAACTTTTCTTGCCAAGGCATGACGCCGTCTGGAGTTAATGTTGACGCCGTCAAAGGTGACTTTCAGCACAATTTTGAGACTTTGCCGTTTTCTTCACTTTTATGCTCCAAAAACGTCCAAAATGCCTCCTTTTCCAGATTTCTCCTCAAAAGTACCTAAAATGACAAAAGGAACGATTTAGGGCAATATTTGATCAAATAAATACGATTTAAGGCTTAAATGACCCCTTAAAAGCGGTACACTTTTCGCCTCATCAAATACCCTTACACTTGAGATTTGCTTGTCCTCAAGCAAATGCGCTTTTATTCTAATCAAAATACAAGTTAGGGGTCATTTAATGCAAACATAAAAGTAATTACAACAAATAATCGTTCCACTTCAATCATAATAAGCACGGAGATTACATACTAGCACCTCACAAGTAGTGTTTAGATACTCACATCTCTCAAGTGTCATCAAAATAAATCTCATAAATGAAAACGGAAAATATCTCTCACTACCTGTCATAGCAAATAGATTACCATAGGCTTGGGAAAGGATCGAAAACCTCCTCCACTAGGCGTAAGCACCTAAGATAAACTATCAAAGAGGGCTTTTAAATGGGTTATAATGTTAGGTGTAGGGAAAAGGAAAACACGGTTTTGTTGGATACGGGATATTTTACTGGTGGCGAGTTAAAGATCTTGATCAATTACATGTACTATACAACGTTGCTAAGCCAAGACTAGACTCGATCTTAAGCTAGAAACAAAATAACATAAACATAAAATAAACATAAAATAAAACGGGATGGTAGTCCGTATGTTTTTTCTATTTTTCTTTTTCTCATTTTTTTTTGTATTTTTCTTGATTTTTTTTTTTTTTTTTTTTTTTTTTTTTTTTTTTTTTTTTTTTTTTTTGCATACACTTTTACCCTACCATCCAAAATAATACATCAAAGGGGCGTTGCATTCCCCTTACACTTGAACTTTTACATAACTTTACAAATAACTATTCTAATGACTCGAATTAAGATAATTGAAAAACTTGGAGTACTTTTAAAATATTTAGCACATATGGGGGTAATAAATGATGTTCTTCCCCATTACTCCATTACACTAGTACTTTACCCATGAGTCCCAATCGTCCCAAAACAATATGTACAAGGATATGACTCGACTTAGCAACCATGTAATCAACTAGATAATTAACTTGGGTTTAAACAAATTTGTAACAATAATGCACTAAAAATGAGTGCACACAAGGTAGGCTAAGGCGATTTGGGTGTACATTTTAGTGGGGTGTAACAAATTCTTCCTTTAAGTAAAATGCTTAAAGGTCGAAACGAAAAGATAGGCTCTGAGGGGTGTACTAGGGGTATCGTGTACTAAAAATGAGTACAACGCAAAGGGTGTGGGAGAATTACTTGACCAATGTAGCCAACGTAATTATAACAAAAACACAGGTGTAAAACATGGGTTAATCCTAATGCCTCTTATCATGTAGTAAATCTAACTACACGAATGTAGTCTCACTTGTGGCCTCGGAATGGTCCTAACGCAAGTTCTAGAATCTAAGTGCTACCGGTACACACATCATAGCATAAATGCTTTTCCTACCAATTCTAGGGGCGAACCTCACATATTTGGGGGTGGAAAATTTTTTTAGTGGTACGGTTTTTGTGCTAGTCATATAATTCCTATCCATGAGACGCTCATTAAGATCAAAGTTTCACTCTTATATGTTGTAAAAAATTTTAAATTTGGCACTAAAATTACCTTAACAAGTATTTCTCTCAGTTTTATTACACATCTACTATTAAATAAACAAAAATCAAACGCAATTGTATTCTCTAAAATCGTACTTTTACCCTCCCCTTACACTTAAGATGAACATTGTCCCTAATGTTCAAATAACAAGATGTAAAAGAAAAAGTAAAAGAATGAAATCAAATACTCCCCTGATTCGCTCGTTGGATAATGAAATTACACGGTTAAATCTTCCTCCAAAGAGAATGTTGAAGCTCCATGACTAATGCATCGCCATAAGCTTGATTCAAAACATTTCCTTGTCCAAAATAACCTGTTGAACCTGAGAAAACAAACACGAAAACCTGCATAACATCGGCGGGATAAAATCTATATATAAGGATATAATGCTTGTGGAATGATAACTTTGCAGATTCCTGGAGATTATAAGTTGGAGATTTTAATAAAAACTTTTTATGAAAACAAAATTCTCAAAAATTTCTGGAAATTAAATCTGACGCCGTCAGGTTATAACCCCTGACGCCGTCAGAAATGACCTGACAAAAATTTTCGTTTTAAGTTTCCGGAAAATTTCTGGAAAAACCTTTACCTTACTTCCTGGAAATCCTGCAAAACATCATTATGACTCGATACAAGCATTTGACTCAAACAAATACGAATATGTATGCTAATTTATTATTATTACGATTCATGTTCATATGTGTTCTAATAAACCAATTTAGATTTCCCTTACACTTATCTTTTGCAAAATACCTTTATATGTAGTTAAGACGAAGTTAAAAACAAAATAAAGCATTTTCACAAATTAGTTTTTGAACATGAATCAATAAGAATAAAAATTAAACACACATACGGAAACAAATAAAAACAAATAAATAAATAAATAAACACACAAAGCAAATAAAACAAATAAAGATTGGGTTGCCTCCCAAGAAGCGCTTTTCTTTATTAACGAGTCTTGTAGCTAGACTCAAAGTAAGGCTCATCTAGTGTCGCTTATGCTCACGTATCCGAGTGTGAGCCATCTAATTGTTGCCTCATCTCTCTTGTATTCATCATTCAGCTCCAAACATCCATGATAATATCTCTTATTTTTCTCATGTGGATATTTGAGCCCCTTCCTCTTATCATTCTCACTTAACAAGTCGATGGGCATAATTCTATTGCAAGATTCAATGGGGTAGTTCTTAAACCTAGGATGTGCTCGGGGCATTTGATAGACAAAATCTTCATCCCCATCCGAGAACGTAATTAACCCGTCCACAAGTTTTTCGTCAAGGTTGGTCAACTTTTTGAAGGGTTCTCCAAAAATGACTTGGGTTAATTTGTCATCGATAAATTCTCCTAAATTCTCCATAACCATAAAATCCACCAAATACACAAAACTTCCTACGAACACGTGTAGTGGCTTAATCCTAGCAACAATGTTATCTCCTTGATATTCAAGCTCATCTACCATGATTTTATTATAATTAGCGCGAGAGATAATGTTCATAGGCAAAGATGAGTTAAGATAAGCATAAAAATCATGATAACCAATTTTACACGGGAATTGCATGTTAAAGAGGCTATCCTTTTCGATCTTAGTCCTAGGGTCAACATACTTAAAGGGATCAATTTCCTCTTTTCCCCATTCCTCGTTAACTACTTCTCCATTACCGATATCCTCATCGGAGTCTGAGTAGTAAAATGGACTAACATAGTCATTCTCGTGGTCAGACTCCTCCATCTCAGAATTGTTACCAAAGTGGTGGTCGGGTGAAAGGTTGTTGTTTGTTACTATGGGGGCGGGAACGGGTAGTTGAAAATTTGCACGGCGAAAAACACGAATAACAGGGATCAAATGACCAATGTTACTCATGCGGTAAGTGGAAGGTATCACAAACAAAAGTACAAAGAAATAAGATAGACTAAAGAAATCCTAGAAAAATAAAATAAAAATCTCACTAGAAAGGAATCTAGTGAGTAGACCTAATAGAAATAAAAATTCAACCTAAACAATAACTATTCCCCGGCAGCGGCGCCAAAAACTTGATGCGTGGGTTTTGCAACCTTACAACAGGTTTTACCTCTCGAGGGATCTCAAGAGGCTTACAACCCCACCAGGCAGTGTACCTGACCGATGTAGTATAGTGTAGTGGTAAGTACGGGGGATTGATCGTTCTCCACAGGGAATAGTGTTCGTTAGGTATGAAAAGCTACTCTAATAGGTCTAAGGGTTGAGGAAGATTCTTTTTGTATTTTTTTTATATTTTTATGAAAGCAAGTAAAATCTCGGGTTTTGAAGGAGTGGGCGGAATTAGTTGCTAGTCAACTAACCCAAATTACTACAAATGCAAATAAAATAAAATAACAAAAATGAAAAGTGGTGAGAAACTTATGTGTGGAGAAATGTGTTTACTTAGATTTCCTTACTCCCTAACTATCTTTTACCGGTTAATTAGTGTGTATTAGTCGCGTGGATGACGGGTGTATTCCTTAATACCATTCGTGGGGTGGCGTACTTACTTCCCCAAACTCTACAAGCTCCTACTTCACTCCTATGTCGAGCCGGCTAGGAAGCTCCTAACATGGGATCACTAGAATTCGCTTGTGCATTAAATACAACCATAAAAACCTTTAGTACGCGTTTGGTTCATGTTTCTTAAGACGTTCAAGCAAGTTACCGAATAGGAAGTTAGCCAGTTTTCTTAAGCCTAACATAGATAAACAATCATCCAAAACAACTAACAACACACTAACAACCAATAATCAATAGCTAGGTTTCATTAGATCTAAGCAAACACAAGATAAAATTAGCCTAACATGTTAAACAAAAGACAAGCATAAGATAAAATCAAACAACACATAGACATATTGAATGATTAATTGATAACTTATCTTTCAATGAAACATGGAAGATCTCAAGGCAAGAAGCCCTGAAAAAGTAGCTAAAATCGTCTTAGGGTTTTATCCCAAAATTCCACACACTAAGCTCTCCTTTAATGACAAAAAATTAGAAAACTATATATAGACTTTGACATCTGACGGCGTCACCTTATGCATTGTGACGCCGTCACCTCGCCGCTTTTAGGGTTCCCGGATGACCATCTTGACGCCGTCCCTCTTTAGCTCTTCAAAAATCCATTCTGGCTTATCAAGGCTTGACGCCGTCGGATCCTAAACGTGACGCCGTCCCCTTATGATTTAAGCCGTGACGCCCTTGATTTAGTTAAAGCGTGACGCCGTCAGAATTCTCATGCAAACTCACTGGCCCGTCATGAGTAAATTTCACATCCAACTTTTCTTGCCAAGGCATGACGCCGTCTGGAGTTAATGTTGACGCCGTCAAAGGTGACTTTCAGCACAATTTTGAGACTTTGCCGTTTTCTTCACTTTTATGCTCCAAAAACGTCCAAAATGCCTCCTTTCCAGATTTCTCCTCAAAAGTACCTAAAATGACAAAAGGAACGATTTAGGGCAATATTTGATCAAATAAATACGATTTAAGGCTTAAATGACCCCTTAAAAGCGGTACACTTTTCGCCTCATCAGAAAGCAAGTATTAAAGGGAGTGCAATCTTTCGTTGTCACATTACACAAGCCACCAATCCTGATAAATTAAAGTTTGCTAACACAATAAAACAAAACTACTTAATGAATTAAACACATGCAGCACCTTCTTACAGCTCTTGTATCTTCGTTTGGTGTGTCTTGTGCTGCCTCCTTGACTGAATTCGTCATAGGGTTCTGCTGCTTCGGTCTTCGAATCTAATATATTCCTTTTTTCAAATTCGTCTGGTCTTGGGGTATTTATAGTTTCTGTCTGAGGGAAGATGCGGCGCATCTATTAAGTAGATGCGGCGCATTGACTTAACTTCGCGTGGGGTCCAAGATTATAATATTCAGGAATATTCGTACACCGCCAGAAGATGCGGCGTAACTCCATGATTAGATGCGGCGCATGTCCTCTTGTATCTTGGATCGTATCTGGTGATATCTTGATAGAGATGCGCCGTATGTAATGAGTGAGATGCGGCGCATCTGGAGCAGATTAGTCTTGATCTTCTTCATTTCAGTAGACTCTTAACTTCTTGCATGTTTTGCTCCATAATTGGTCCAAAATCGCTAAGTTTCACCAAATGCTTGTTTTTACCTGAGAATTACAAAAGTAAACGATTAAGTATCAATCCTCATACATAATATAATAAAACAAGTCAAATTAATAGGATAAATGATAGTAATAAAATGTACTTATTTGAGTTCATCACCCCCTCCTGGTCATTATCAAACATGGAGTCTGAAATTTCTTTATCAGTTTAGACGATATTTCTCTCCTGATCTTTCTCCTTTTCTTTCTGAGCTTGTGCTTCCAAGTCGGGTTGATTAACCGAACTTGGTTCCTGAGGAATGACAGATTCGGCCTTATCGGGTTGAATAACCGTATCAGGCTGAATCGTGGATGTAGCTACTCCAGACCCTCCGGGTTGATTAACCGGATTAGTGTGAGTTGAAGCTGCTTCTTGCACGGTTCCTGATCCTCCTGCTCCTTTCTTCATTTCATACTCCCTTCGTTTCTCAAGTGTCAATTTTGCTCTTCTGTCTTCATCCTCTTTAACTGACTTCAAACTGACTTTTTGTGCATATTCCAAGTTGAGCTGAGTTTGAAATTCAGCCTCTGCTTCAGTCATTCTAACAGGGATCTCTGGTTCTGATTCTGTTGCCTCAGAATCAGAATCTTCATCAATTATTCCAACTGGTTCAACTTTTGGCTTGGGTTTACTAGGAGTTTTTCTCTTGAGAGTTGGTTGTTTTTGTGGGTATTTTGATGCACTAGACGCACTTCCAGTCTTACTCTTGCTTCTAGAACGGGTCTTGGTTGATCCTGACCCTTCTTTAAGTTTAGAACGTCCCACACTACCTTCTTTGAATGCCTCATCATATTCAAGATAGGCTTGTGTTTCTTTTACTTCTCCAGTCATCAAAAATTCAGGCAGTCTAGCTCCTTGTTTATGCGTGCTCCCTGTGGGAAAGTAGACATTGTGGAAAGTTTTATCCATCTTGTACAGATGCATTTCTCGATCGGTAGGACGTCGATCAATGTTCACATGTTCGTCTAGCAGATAACTGATGAGAACTTTGGTGTAACGTACGAAAGGGATTTGTCTGAAAGCTTTCCGCATTTGGAATACCATATCTTCCCAAATAAGAGCAGCAAAGTCAATCTTTTCCTTATGCACGAACCCCCAGAAGACTTGAAGATGAGGCAGTCTTGGGTGTTCAAAGCCACTATCTCTACCGGATATTGAACGTGTTACGATGTAGAAGATAGTTCTCCATGGCTGAGGAATGTATTTAGCATTGACTTTAGAGATTTTGGTTAACGGTGTATCGGGTTGAACATCATAACCAATATCTTCAAGGAACTGCATAACTTCAGATTCTGATGGAGTTGGGTAGTATTGGTTGGTAGGTTCAGGTGCACTTGGAAGGCCTAAGGCTTTGCGGAGGTGACTTGGTGTAACTCTGACCTTCTTACGATCCAGGGTGCATGTGAAAAACTTGTCATCACTGCTCAGCTTGAAGGTGTCCCAGAGTTGATGTATGTAGAATTCTGGAATGCTATCTGAGCTGTCAAGAAGATTTCTGAACTCATGTTGTTTGAGAATTTCCACAGCAATTTGGCAGCTTGGTTCAGAGCACTTAATCTTGTCAAGTTCTACCCGCGCATTGTTTTTCCCAATCTCAAAAGAATACCCATGAGGAAAAACTTCTTCTTTAGTGAGTGTTGGAAGAGGTTGTTGTTGAGGTGCAACCATTGATGTTTTTCTGAAATAACAATCAAGTACAAATATGCAGGATACATGATTGTTAGTTGATGTTAAAACTTGTATTCCACACATGTGATCCTTTTTGCAGTTATGATTGGTATTTACATGCTTGAGCACAGAATTTATCAAGATATGACCAATTTCTATAAAATTTGATCCATTTCGATAAATATTGAAGAGATATTTGAGGAAATTGATCAAATTTTATAAAGATCACATTTGCGATAATTATGGCATTTGCGATAATTATGGCATTTGCGATAATTAGGCAATAGCGATAATTAGGCATTTGCGATAATTAGGCATTTGCGATAATTATGGCATTTGCGATAATTATGGCATTTGCGATAATTATGGCAATAACGATAATTATGCGTTCGCGATAATTAGGCAATAGCGATAATTATGCATTCGCGATAATTTTGGCAATCTCGATAAACTCTTATACAAGAGTTTCCGATAACTTTTGAAGATGAACCGTCTCACAGATTTTTATTGAAATTCATTATAACTTAGATTTTGCAACCACAGATTATCTCAAACAGTTTATATGACTAATTTAAATAATCTGACCAAGTTATAACAATTTTCATCCATGAAAACTCAATAATCGATCTGCTAGTGTTCTTCGTTCTTCATAAACCTTCAAACTCAATTAAATCACTTATGATGTTTCTAGGTTTAATCTAAGCATGCAAACATTCAATTCAACTCACAATAACAACATCCCAACACATAGATTACACAATAACACTCATATATAGTTTTCCCCAAATTTGACGCTTAAACCCTAAAACGAGATTATAACAATTTGATGTTTCTGGGAACAATTAAGCATGCAATCTTGGTTCATTAACGATATCTAAGCATAATCGTACAATCATTCACAACTAAAACACTCTCAATCGAATATCCCTAATTATGCGCAAACCCTAGAACTATAAATCACAATTGCGATAATTCTAGCCGTTGGATCATGATATGATTCAAAACCATCTGTTATATTGACATGTTAAACACAAAAGTACTCACAAAATTTGATGATCGTTAGCGGATATGCAGATTGAATGATGGTCGTTGATGATGGTGGGTGGTGGTATTAACAATCCAGAGGACAATTTGTATCACCTGCATCACAAATATTGGAAACAGGTGGAGAATTGGTAATGATTGGACCCGTTGGGTTAGTAACACAAGAGTTAATTATCTTTGGGACCCATTTAAAGCTTGCTGTGTTTTGTAACCAACGTTGCCATGTCCAACTGGTCTCATCCTTTTTCCTAATGAATGCACTAGGTGATTTGGTTGTCTTAGGTGTGGCTATGGGTGCATCTATGGTTTGCTTAGAAACTACTAGTGGTGGTTTTCCTAAAATGGACTTTGCAACAATTTTGAGCCTAGAGGAAGCGCCACTAGTTCGTTTCTTTTTGCGTTTCAACAGAGTTTTAGCAATGCAGTTTTGATGATCACCAGATAATATACTAGCACGACACACAATACAACTAGCATCAATCATAACATCATCATTAACATTCATAGATTTAACGTCTGTTACATCATTACTAGAATTAGACTTAGATAAGTTTGATTCTATTTCTGATATTACATGCGTTTTATTCAAACTACTTGCTTTAACTTTAACTTCTGCAGACTTAGATGATCCATTCCTAGGTTTCCGGACTCTACGCTTCTGTTGTTTCTTGTAGGTCTTGGAGTTGCTAGCCTTAGACATGGTATCTAATCCTGTGGAAATTGAAGTAGTTGCATTAGTGGTTAAGTCTGATGCTTGGGTAAGTGCCTTGTCTACTGCATACATCTCTGGGGCAATCTCATAAACTTTTGCTTTGCCTTTGTCTAAAACTCTGATTTTCTTTTTCAGATCAACAATGATGTGTTGGTATTCTTGATTTTTTGAATCTAAAATTCTGTTGAGGCGGACTGTGTCATTTATGTTTTGAATAATTTCATCCAGATCCTTTTCATATTCAAACAGTTTATGTCTTAAGACATCATTTTCATTTTGATTCTCACTTTCAGAAGTATGACTGTTTTGAAATGACAAAGATGTTTTTAGATGTTGGTAATTTAACTCAAATATGACACTTTGATGTTGACACCAGTCAAGCCTCTTTTGAAGGTTGAAAATTTTGTTTTCCACATCATGGTTGATTTGACGAAGATCCTCATTCTCTTTTACTAAATTATCTATCTCCATTTGCAACATCTCAACATTTACAGCATGATCATTCACAAGTAACTTATTGCATGACTCATAAAGCGAATTCATTATCACAGAAACAACGTCATAACATAGAACTTTTTCTAAGAGTCGATCATTTTCTTTTGCTAAAGTTTTCTTTTGAAGTTTTTGTCTTTGAACTTTTTCGTCTTTAGCTTTGAAAATGCTCTTCATAGATGCTACTTCCGTGTGTAATTCTTGTTCCCATTATGTTGCACATTTCTTCAGATGTTTGACATGAGGCAGAATTTTCTTTTGAAGAATATCTCGCTTTTCTTTCGCGACTGGAGAAAGAAAAGTAGAGACTGTGATTTGAGAACCAAACTCAATTTCATTCTCCAAAAGAAATATGTCTTCCATAAATGTCTTAAAATATCGAAGAATTCGACATTCTTGAGGCATTTGTGGATCAACTTCATCTTCTGTCAAAGCATCCTTGAGATGTGTAACAGTTTTGGACACAGGAGTTACTGAAGAAGAAGCATGTATGTAGGTGTTTAACAACGTTTGTTCTGGTTTGTCCTTTGGAGGGACAAATGATTTACTGATATGAGGTTTTGCGTTATAATCATAATGAACTCTGGAAAAATCTTTGTCTGTTTTTGGTCGACTCTCAAGTTCTTTTTGACGTTCAAGACTTGCAAGTTCTTCATCATTACTAAGCACAACAACTCTTTGAAAGGTATCATCAAGTAATAATTCTGCATTGTATAACTTGGGATTTTTGCTGAGTGCTTTAGAAAGAAAACGTGGTTGGTCACAGCCAATAGCAAATCCAAATCCTTTCGGAACTGGTTTTACCGTTAGCCTTTGAATTTGAGTTATTGATTCACCATTTTTGTATACAATAGTTTGAAACTCTTTAAGTTTGGATTCCAAAGTGACAATTTCTTCAAGATATGAGTTGACGCGTTTACTTGTGGCTTGCTTTTCTTCAAGAAGATTATTTTGAGATGTTGAAAGCTCGGATTGAGTTTTTAACAGCTCAGAATTTAAAGTATCAATTTGTTTTTTGAATTCAAATTGATCCTTTTCTTTTTGAGAGAGGAGCTCAGCCTTGGAAATGGTTAGCTCACGAACTTGGCTTTCTAAATCTTGAACTTTTACGTACTCTTTTTGGAAAGCAATCTCAAAACCTTTTTCACGTTTTTCTTGTTTTTGATATCCTGAAAGTTGTAGTTTATAGCACTCATTGTCCTTCGTTAACAATGCAATTTTTGCTTTTAGATTTTGATTGATTTCATTGCATTTCTCAATTTGTGATTGGGTGGTCATTAACAAGGCCTGAAGCTCTGAATCTTGATCAGGCAAAGGATCATTTTGTTCAAGATGATCATAATTTTCATCGTCAATAGGATCATCAAATGAAACGACGGTTTTATCATCATCAAATGATACAACAATGTTTATTTGATCATTTGATGGAGATGAGAATAATGAATTATGTTGAACAGAATTTTCATTTGTAGATGAAGATGCAGATGGTGAAGCAATTTCATGTATAAGACATTTTGGATCAGGTACCTGAGAAAGACCATCAGTATCATAAACCGGGCCTGTCTCGGACATGTTCAGTTCCTGCATGTTTGCCATGAGCATTACTGCAACATTTGCTTCGAGATCTTCCATCTCATCATCAGAATCAGCACTTGCCATGAAACTTTGTTCTTTCACATTCATTGTGCCCCTTGCTTCATCTTTCATTGCCATCAAAAGAGCTTCTTTGTGATATGCACTGCCCATAGTACGAGGCTTTGGACACGCATTTGCCATATGACCACTCCCACCACAGTTGTAGCATGTGATTGAAGTATTTGCAATGCCTTTCTGTGCATTCCCAGCCATCTGATTTCTTCTCTGAGTAGTTCCCATACTGTTCCTGTTACCCCCTGTAGAATTGAACCTGTTCCCTCCTGACTGAAACCTCTAAGATCCATAGTTTCCAGTGTTTCCTGAACCATATCTGCCCGAAGACCGATTCTGAATTTCCACTCTACCATCGTTAATAACAGCTTGATTCCTGGTATTGGATGATGAACGAAGACGGTTGTTGGATTTGTTGGTGAACTTTCCAAATGCCTTAGCAATTAATCCAAATGCTTCATTGAGAGAGTTGAATGCATCCTCTTCTTCATCATAATCAACATTTAAGTACATCATGGAATCTGAGTTGTTATAAGGGACCATTTGGTTGTCAGAGTATTGTGATGGTGCTTCATATGGAACGATTTGGTTAGGAGGTTGTGGTTGAAAACTTGGTTGGACAGATGATTGACCAAATTCCTGATTTGGTAGTGGAAAGTTGGATTGAGCAACAAGAGCAAGCGAGTTAGGTGTTGGTGCTGATATGAGACAGCCTCGTGCTGCAACTTCCTTATCTACCTTAGATTGATGTTGTCTCAGATAGTCATACATTAGTCCATACTTGACTTCACCAATCTTCTTTGTTTGCCTGACAAATGTTGCATATTTCTGCCATTCTGGTCCAAGGCATCCTAGGAATTTGGAATTGATAGCAATTCTTGGTAACTTGATATCATGACGATCGAGGTCATTGACAATGTTTGTGAAACGGTGGTAGTATGATTCAATAGTTTCCCCTGGTTCCATGATAAAGTGAGTGTACTCCATGTACAACTTTGACTCAAGATCTTCTTGATTTAACTCTGTCCCTTCCATTAGAAGATGCACATGTTCCCACATGTCTTTGGCAGTCTTTTGAGCATCAATACTTCAGTAAATAGGATTGGGAATTCCCTGAAGTATGTAAGACATTGCCAATTGATTTGCCTCTTGTTGCAGTGTTTGTTCAGTTGTGTAGTTAGCGACAGCAATGGGAGTTGATGTCTCTTCTCTTTCTGAAGTTCCTGGAACAACAGTTACTGGAAGTGGAAAGGGTCCTTCTTCAATGGCTTGCTTAAGATATTTCCCATGGGGTTTTCGGAGTTCAATGAATCTGAGGAATCTACTAGCCCATTGCACATAGTTACCAGGTGTCAGCATAGGTGGAGTTTCCTGATTCCCAGCCTCATGACGGGATTGCTGACTGCTGATTGCCTCACACATCTTATTAAACCAATGTGGTTCTCTGGAGTAGGATGGATAGTTCTGCATTTGATTATGTTGCATGATTTGTTGTGGAGATACTTGTGGTGGAGAGAGAAATTGATGCTGTTGCACGAATGCTTGTTGTTGTTGATACTGAGGATGAAATTGCTGTTGTTGTGGATATTGTTGTAGTTGATAGTAGTAATTGAAGTGTGGTGGTTGAGACATGTCTGGATCTTAAAGATAATTAAGATTTGTGTGATGAGTTATGTTAAGTTGGTTTTGGTTAACTGAAGATTTTTGTCCAATTGCAATAATTACTATTCAACCAATTGCGATAAGTACTGTTCACCCAATTGCGATAAAATCCAAATAGCGATAAGGAAATAGAAATTGCGATAAAAAGTAAAATTGCGATAAAAGATGACAATTTGAATAAGTTATCGTAAATTATGATAGAAAAAGGTAATTTGCGATAATTTATCAGAATTGCGATATTTTACGGCAATTTCGATAATTTTATCTAAATTCCAATTTCGATAATTCTCAACTCTTATACAAGAGAAGAGAAGCAACCAAGTCGAAGTATTTTCACTTTCTTATACAAGGAAGTAAAATACTGAGTCCCAATGCCGATAATTTGAAGAGTTGCCAATTGCGATAAACCCTAACTTGTCGGAATTGAATCGCGATAAACCCTAACTTGTCGGAATTCACCCAGATGCCAAAAACTCACTTTTCACCCGCTTTCCCAACACGCTAATTATCCGGATTTCACTAAATCATCTAGAAAATCAATGAAAACGGATTGTTTTGATTTCTAACGATTAGTAATCACAAAATATGAATAAATTTAAGATCTATAACGTAAGAAATGGAAATTTGATGAGATTTTTGAGCTTTTACACGAGATGAAAGATACGTTCCAACAAAAGAGATTAACGATCGAACGAAAACAAAAACCTTACGTAATCTTTAAAACCAACCTAGAAAACTATTAAATCTACTCAAAACACGATCCTAACTATCCCTTAGGCGAATGATACCACTTGTAGGTCCGTATAAGTACAAACACACACACGTATAAAAGGTAAAACACGTACTACTACTTAATATGAATAAGCTATGAAAGATAATAAGCTAATAAGCTAAATAAGAGAAGAAGAGAATAAGAGAGAAATGGATGATTAACATTCATAAGACATAGTAGCAAAGGTTCGACACTAGAATGAATAACTAACACTAAATGAGAGCACCCTTGCCTTCTATTTATAGGCAACAATTAGGGCGCCTCTTACATGATTGTTTCTAGAAGGTTTTTACATGGATGGCCGGCCCATGGGCTACTAATGGACCGGTCATGAATTACAAAGAATATAACCCATAATAAGCAACATTCTATCGCAAATGGTCAAGACTTGAAATATTATAAAACGTGTTCCTAACAGTTCCAACCCTCTCCCTAGGTGGAGAGAGGTATTTATACTTACCAACATATGTGCCCCGAGTGGGCTGTAGAGTGAGCTGACAGTGGGTAAAGACCCGACCCACTCCACAAATACTAATTGTAACTAAGCTAATAATAATAATACTAATAATCCTACGAGCTAGTTAATGCTAACAGAAACTCGGGGTGACCGAGTCTTCACATGAATATTTATATTCCTAACGATCTCCCCCTAAGGGAGGTCACCCCGGAAATAATATTTTGATTTCTAGCATTCTATCATGTGTGTTTGTCTTCTTAGCTCGTTGTTCTTGATTCTTCAAAGTCATTGATCTTTGTGCGTTCAGCAGCGAACATTTGATGAATGATCTTTTGTCTTGGATGATCTTAGAGGATTCTTTTAGGTTATCATCCAACATGCTTCTTCAAGTCATCTTGTTGCAGCATCGTCTCCATGTGAAGTTGTGATCTTTGAGCATTCTTTGAGATCATCAGCCACCGTAAATCTCCAAGCTCATCCGTTGTAATAATATTGCCTTCATGTGATTTGTTGTGACCGTTGGACTGCATGCTCACACTTTTCTGGATCATGATAACTTTTATCAGAGTTGCGGAAGCTGTGTTGTAGGTCTTTCTACTATCATGATGTCTTTGATAATGATTTGTAAGTGTGAGCATGGAGTGTGGATTGACACGTCTCTACTGGAATCAGGAACCACCATCACCATCTTTATATGAATCTGAAATAAAACAGTTAGCAATAAAGTTGGAGAACGAATATGGCTTTGTCATTCGTTTGGTGTGGTTGGATTAACCTTCGGTTCCGTGAGGACCGACCTGTGATCAGGTAGAATCCTCTTTAAAGAAGATTCTCCTTGACAGGAATTTCCAGCTTGTTGTAGGGAATCATCCAAAGAGTTACCATAGGAATCACCCTACAAAGCATGTTCTCATACCGGAACGTCTCAAAGCAGACAGCACGGTAGAGTGAATCAGTGAATTGAATACCCACTGATTGATGAGAAATTGATTATAAAAATCACTCGCGTGTCACTGGATAAACATTTTATGCAACGCGACGAGGGTTTTATACATTGAATCACATTTCTGTCATAAACACTTTTGTTTGAAAATTTTCACAATCAATGTGCTCGAAACTCAGTTGGTGAGCATATTGAAAGGTTTTCCAAAAGCATCCGTCAATCCATTTCCTGGAACAAGGTTGATTCAAATTTGAATTGCCCCATCGTTTCTTTCTAGTTGTCACAAGCTTGATCCATGAAGGATCTCACATGTCACCCACCAAGAGCTTGTTTGATGTTGGCTCTAGAAGGATTTCCATCTTCATTGTGAAAACTTTACGTATCACTCTGATGTTCTGGCAATACCACGAGGATAATGCGTAGGACTCTTCATATATATTTTCTTGCTTTTCACGGTGTATGAAACAACAAACATATTGGAAATGTGTCCTAATGAGATTTATGGATGATCTCTTGGCTCTAGACTCAATAGTGCGTTTTGATTTAGTGATCGGAGGCTGGAGAGGACTGCCACCTTTTCAATATCATCTAACTCAGAGTGAGAGAGACGATAGATATGTATTGATCTCCATGACAAATGAAACAAGAGTCCTTTGAGGGACCTTGAGTGGCTAGGGAGGGTTGTGCAGCGTATCACTGGGTCTATGATACTTTGTCTTCAATGTCAGCAATCAACTAAGTGATTCTGACAGCATATGTATTGACCCGGTTTTTTCCTAAAGTGTAAGGAGGGCTTCTTTCTTTTCACCCTTTATCTTTACATTTCTTTTTCATTCTTCAACCCCTTCAGCGCTTACCGAGACTTCATTACTAGCACCTTGTTGGGTTTGTTCCAGTACTAGCTCCATCTCAATTGGCACTTTTCCCTTATTCACTTTTCTCCTTTTTAATCATTCCTAAGGACTTCTATTCTAACTAGAGGATTATCCCTGGGAAGATCCCTCCGGTTCTGGCTGGATCATGGGAACTAATACCTAACCTCACCATCCTTATAACTCCAGTACATTAAAATAAGATTGGTCGGTCTTTGGTATTCTTCCACAATTGCCATCATAAACCATTTGCTCCCCCTCAATATGTGCATCGATATACGAAAGAGTTTAGCACATATGGGAGAGCCTACACTTGAGTCCAAAAGATCACATTTTATCAATTTTCATATTTAAATCACATTCTCTCCCCCGATCAAAAATTTCAAACCTTTTGAGATTTGTGGTCCCAATTGATTTAAATAAGTTTAGAAAATATGGGAGAAAATGTGGTCCGATTCAATATATGCTGATACTGGAACATTAAGATGCTCCCCCTCAATCAATGAGGGAGAATGTTAGTGTCAGGTATGATAAGTTTGGAAGATTTTGAATTTAAAAAATCATACACTGACACATAACAACACATGTTTATTCACTGCTTATGATTTTCATGATAACTATAATGACACAGGTGACATTGACCTTTTTGCACAGACGATGTGATCATCCGCTTCTCTGAGGGAGTCGGTAGTCAACATCAATTATCCATCCACCAACAAAACTTCCCAAGTATTGTAGATCCCCACTTGGAGAGACAAGCATAAGTAATGCTTTGTTGAAATGAAGGTGGTGGTGGTGATGACAGTATTGTTGTTGTTGTTGTTGCTGATGTTGTTGTTGTGGTGAATTCAGAGCCAGTCAATAGAGTTTGAACATCTGATCAAATGGTTAGAGCGGGAACAGGCACATTCATATCGGCCATGGAATCTGCATAAGAATATCAACACAGATATACATACATACCGATTCACTCTTCATTAACAGCTACCACATAGCAGCTTGCCGACTCATAATCAAACCATAGTCAGGAAATACATCAAACCGCTATCTAGCATGAAGAGCAATCAGCAATCTTGAACATGGCAATTCACTCATATTTCAACATTCAACTCAGGATCTTAGGGACATGATTCTAACACGATAGCTACATACCTAAGCATATTCTGAGTGCACAAGCAATAAATCAACAACGATTAAACAGCTATCGACTAACAAAAGTCAATCAACATTTGAAGCTCATTCGGTTAGATCACACAAATGCCTATGGAGTATTCAAGAGCATCAATCACAATGGGTTTTCTAACTTCTTTTAGATTTTGAGTTTTAAAGTATTTAGGGGGATTAAACAAGGATTCCAAAGTGACACAAATGGGCCTTCTAGTTACATTAAGCTAGGAAACTATACGTAAATTCCACATAATGCCCTAATCTTTCTAACAACTAACCCGTTTGACCATTAGATATAAAGCTTAGTAAGATCCTGTTCAACTAATACCCCATTAACTAGAAAACCTTTTCTAACAATTATGAAATAACCAAGAAACCCAAACCCATTTGATGATATAAAATTTGAAATGACTCTTCCCCTCAATCAATGACCCGTATTCTAGTTAAAGAGCTGTAGTCATTGATTGAGTGACAAATTTTATTCACAATCCAAGTCTGAAAGAATTTTCAACCAACCCGTTACCACCATGTGTCTCTCAAATAATTTTTAGAAGAATCATAGAATGAAAACTATTTGTATACAAAGAATATTTCTCTTCTTTTACAAGAAATAATGCACTAAAGCGTACATTAAATCGGGGATGCACGGATATGAAGTAATCCATGCCCGGGTGAACTTCACCCATTGTTAGGAACAACCATCTTTTTGGCGACGTGCTTTCCTCATTTTGAAAAACGGGTTGCATATCTGAAGTAATAGCAAGCCATTTAGGCATGTTTTGAAAACCTTTTTGAACTTTTGTTCGAACTTCATTTAAAGACCCGTGTCATTATTGAATGACATTTCTAGGACCGTAAATGTTATCGATGCCAGAAGACATGCCAAAAAAAAACTATTTTTGGTATTTTCTATTTTTCTGATTTTTATGGTTTTTCTTGGTTTTAATATTTTTCTATTTACATTTTTCTGATTTTATAATTTTCTATTTACAATTTGGTTTAAGATATGTACAAACTATATTATTCAGTTTAAGAAGATGATGACATGAATACCGAAATAAGGATATCGTTCTGTACGTTGTAGAAGTCTGTAGTCAACATCTCTTAAACTTTCACCACCAAAGCTTTCGAGGCTCCTGAATAATAGTCTGAACTTGAGCCTTCTCAATGTGAAGCTTTGATAGCTTCCCCCCAAACCGAAAATATTCTTTTGAGTAGTTTCAAAGCTCTCTTTCAAGCTTACATAAGGTAAGTGTAATTGCTCTTCCTTTAAAGAATAATCATCGTGATTCTTCGTTCGAGGGATCATCAAATAGATCAGCAGTGTATCATCTCACACTTGAATAATTCTTCTCACATTTCTTCCCGCTGAAGTCTGAAATAATGCATACCGAAAGTATCCAGAGACCACTTCCCCCAAGTAGTTGAAGTGATGCAATCAGTCTCATTGTATGAAGCTCAAAAACCCGAAGTACACACTCAATCCCATTAATGAAGTCGAAAACGTAACATCAAAATCAATTAAGACTCGGAAATGCACTTTTCTCCCTTCAGGAAATTGCAGATGAAAATTGTTACACCAAAGTCAACTAAGTCCCGAGTGTAAGCAATTTATCCCGTATGTAGTCGAAATGATAACACCAAGACAAGACCATAACTCTCAAGTAAGTCCCGGATGAACACATTTCCTTCTGTAGGATACCGACTAACTAGAGGAATCATCATACAATTGTGTACCTCTTTAATCATCAGAAACTGTTTCTTACATCTCTTCCCCCACGTAGTTGGAATAATACACCAAGACCCACGAGTTAAAACACTGATTTTCTCTGCGGTTATGACATTTGTCTTCCCGGAATAACTTCAATTAAGAAGAAGTATAAAGTTCATTACGTGTACTCGTTGTGCATTAAGATGTATGTCTCCTTCCCCCTTGCTGGTTTTGATACCTCAGAATCAGCAACACATTTTACGCACATATACTTGAAATCTTGTGAGAAGAACAAAATTGGCTCAAATGTATCCTGTGAAAATTAACATCTACCGAAACGCTCTCTAACTATCTTAACCAGCCCTTATGTTCTGTCGACTATTGCTGTGACCACTTGGTGAAGAAAACCTGATATACCAAACTTGAAAATGAAGAAGAATTCCACAAATTTGTTACTTAAGCTTGCACTATTGTTGATTGAAGAACGATGCAGAAGAAAACCTCTAAGTACCCTTATACACTCAACTAAGAGCCAAAATAAGTACAACACCTCTTGAGACTATCCACATCTGTATCTGCGTGTGACACTGAGCACTACAATGTAACTCCTTGAAGTGATAGCTATAACCCGTGAGTACTACAATGTAACTCCTTACATCGGGTATAACTAGATAATCCAAGTCCCAATCATAAACTTTAAAGTTCAAGCAAGTCATCAATCGATAGATGAAGTCTCGATGATGAAATAAGTAGAAGCCTTCGTGAAACCCACTTCAATCTCAAATAAGGGATGCCAAATAAACTCCGTGATCACTTGACATTCCATGTCCAAACTCTTAGCCGTTTTGACGTTTTAGCCAACTTTTTCCTTTATGTTCTTGTGGTTGATTTACAGAGTGCACATTGGAGGGAACAACAATCCGTGAATAAGGAGATTCTTTAGAACCTGGTTCTGGGAAAGGAATACCCAAGAATGGATCATTATTCAAGCGTGCAGCTTCAATATCATGAGAGTCATTATCAACACCTTGAGGAATAAGTGGAACATTAGGTGTTGAAGGAGAGTCGTATGACCATTTCTCAAATCTCAATCAACATGTAGTTTATTCACCCTTCTCCCCCTCAAAAATTTCATATGACTGCCAACTGCCATTTTTGATTGAACGAGTGAATAAGAATACAATCAACGGTAAGTAGATCCACTTGATAACTGGCAATTTGTTTATTCACCCTTCTCCCCCTCAAAAATTGCATATGACTGCCATTTTTGATTGAACGAGTGAATAAGAATACCATCAATGGTAAGTGACTCCACTTGATGACTGACATGTAGTTTATTCACACTTCTCCCCCTCAAAAATTGCATTGAACGATGCCATTTTTGATAGAACAAGTGAATAAGAATATACTCCAATGAACGTTGATCCACTTGATGACTGAATGAGCATGGGAAGAGCATGAAGCTTGTTGATGAGAATGGTCATAAACAAGAAGATTTCTCTTCTTCCGAAGATAAAGCGCACTCAAGCGCACGCCTTTCTTTTCTTTGAGGAACGGGGCCTGGAGTGTTTTCAGCAGACGCCATTATGTTGACATTGAGGCCCGAGGCTTGAATTGCGGTGTTCAAACGTCATTGTCGTTGAAGAACGAGGCTTGAACTGATGTGTTCAAACATCATTGTCGTTGAAGAACAAGGCATGAACTGATGTGTTCAAACGTCATAGTCATTGAAGAACGAGGCTTGAACTGATGTGTTCAAACGTCATTGTCGATGAAGAACGAGGCCTGAACTGATGTGAACAAACATCATTGTTGTTGAAGAACGAGGCCTGAACTGATGTGAACAGACGTCATTGTCGTTTCCCCTCACATGTTGTGAGCAGCCTGAGTCCAAATGTCAAAAGACGATTCGTACGACCTGCATTTGAAAACAGACGAAAGAAGAGAATTTGGAGTGCCGAATCCCCAATTTAAGTTAGGTTCCAGTTGGTTAGTGCAAACAATCTCTGGAGCTGCTGAAACCATAGGTGCCTTGGTTTTAACAATAGGGGCAACACTGGTAGATGCAATGGACCTAGTTAAAGGGCATTGAGTATCTAAAGGGATAACTCTACCAGTTGGCTTCCATTCCTTAACAGGTACTGCTCTAGGCATGGTAATCCTTGTTAAAGGGCAATGTTCACCTAGTGTGAATATTCGGCCCGTGGGCTTCCACTGAAAGCCCACATTGGTAAATATTTTCCCTGTAGGTTTCCAAGATTGCTTAATTTATCTAGCTCTCCAAACTTTCTTAACTGGGGGTTTGTTGGACGACTTCAAAAATTTCTCAACACATTTATCATGATTACCCAAAATTAGGCAATCATTACATGTTTTGCAGAGTGAATTAGGATTTGAATTATGATTCTTTTTGTTCAAATCTGACTTATTGTTCCTCATGTGGTCTTCTACTTTCTTCTTAGGAACACTTTTAGTTGGTGAAGTCCTATAATTCTTTATATTTCTCCTAGGTTTTGACTCGCTAGCTTTAGTGTCACTGTTAACTCTTGTAGAATGACTGATGGGAATCTTAGTCTTTTTCACTTCCCGTTGTTGAACATGTTTTGATGTGTTGGGATCTGAAGTTTCCAAGGGTGCCTCAAAGGTTACATGCTTGTTCTTAGTCATTGAGGATGATGCAATAAACCTATCTCGCTTGCTATCAATCTTAGGGCATGTTCCAATGACGTATTCTAAAAGTTCCTGAGATCGTTTAGTGAGGAAGCAGGCATCTACAACTGCACTATCAAGTGGTTTCTCTATCCTATCCTCTTCTTCAATCTCACGAAGAGTGTCAAGACTATCCTTAAGATGATTGAGATATACTTGATGGGCAGACCTATTTTTCTTAAGGGGAAGTGGAATAGGCACAACATCAACAACATACTTACTACAAGCAGAAGCCTTTGGAACAACATTATCACAAGTGATAATTGGCATTTTCCCTTTCACTAGAGTCTTAAGATTCTCGATTTCATTTAACAAAGAAGTTATCTTTTCATTGTGACTGTTTCGTGTGACTTTAATTGAGTCATATAACTCTTTGTAATGCTGTTTGACTTTTGAATTTTCAGCTCGAAAACACTCATTTTCATAGTGTAACTTATTGATGATGTTTTGATAGTGAAAATTCTGAGAATCTAAAGACGATGGTTTATTGGTGCCAATTGGATCACTCTTATTTGACTTTAATTGGGCAATTTGAGCCCTCAATTATCGAATCGTGTTAGTGTGAGCTTGAATTTTTTCATCACGTTTGTTTAATTCAAAATATGTATCAAATTCAGGAGCATCCAAAGATGTCTTGGCATTTGATATTTTACATCTTTCTTCTAAGTGTTGATATTTTAATTGCAAATTAAGATAATCAACCTCTAGTTTTGAAGAACGCTTGACCATGTTATCATGGTCATTATTTTGAATTTTTTCATTCAATTTCAAATTCTCCCCCTCAAGCTCAACAACACGATTCTGGGTAACATCCAAGGCAATAGAATACTCATGAAATTGACAGGCAGTTAATGCAGCATCAGTAGCAGTATAAAATACATCTTGTGCAATACATCTAGCAATCAAATTCTCATTGGTGATGAGAATATTCTTTCTCTCAATCTCACGACTCTTAAGTTCTATCGCATTTTGAGCAACCTCATTTTCCATATCTTTAAACACTACTTTCATCTCATTTTCTTCAGTTTTAAGGGTTTTTTGCATCCCTTCAAAATGTTCTTTGAGTAGTTTAAAGAATGGAATGACCTCAGTTAAGTAACACCTTTTTGTTTGTTCAAAACCCCTTTCCCCCTCAGTAATTCCTGTTGGTGTAATTCTCTTCTTACATGTTTTATCAAAATCAGCAAATAGTTGACAAAGTACATATATGCTAATTAAGGTTTTACATTCTGTGGGAAGAGTTAAGGGAACTAAATGCCTAGGTGTATTGGGAGGATACACTGTTGCAACCGCAATTTTCCTAAGGGATGGAGTTTTGTCGTTAAGTTCATCGGCCTTTCTCTTTTCTATGTCTAAAGACCAAAATATTTGTTCAGGCGTTAACTTCCTTTGAGGTGCGAACACAGTCAATCGATTCTCCTCATAATAATCATGGGGTTTGACTATGATTCGATTGGCTATGCATTTGGGATCCTTCATTTTTTCATTCATTCTTTCTCTATTTCTCACTTCTATCTCATTACTTTCTTCTAATGATGACACATCAGGAGGGGCATGATCAGGCTTAATCATCACATTTGCATCATATAAGGCAGGTTGGGCTACTTTAGCACTCCTAAGAAGAGCTAATTTAGGTTCACCTACATTATTTTCACTATGCTTATCACACAACTTTTTGTGCTTTTGAATCATTTGAGCAGTTTGTCTGGTTTGGTCTTGTGTGTACAACTTGTTTTCAAGCTTATTCTTTAACGTTTTAAGTCTGGAGAAATCATTTAAGAGTTTTGTTTCTTTTTCTTTGAAATCTTGTTTTAGTGTATTTACACTCTCTTGGACTTCCTGTTTTTGTTTAACAGTCTGATCCAGTTGTTTTCGCAAAGAATTCAACTCCTTTTTCAATGTTTCTTCCCTTAAATTACGTTCAGTTATAAATGTACGCATTTGACTATCCATTTTCTGCTCACGTTCAGTTAACTCAAATTTAGCACGTTGTTCATATATGGCCACCTGATCTTTATAGATATTAAGTCTAGTGGTCAAGGTGTCATCAGGAATAAACACAGTGTTTTCATGCAATTCACAAGTATTATCTACAACAGAAGATGCACCACTTGGTAAAACAGACACTTCGTTGTGTTTCACATGCTGTTCATATGGGATAACATTGCTATTTCCTAGATTAGCAGCATCTGACTCAACAACGTTTGTCTGTTGTACTTTGTTGGGAATCTTCCATTCATGCAACACATTATCATTATGAATAGCAGAAGATACCCCACTAGGTTTAGCAGACGCTTCGTTGTTTTTCACGTGTTGCACGTTGTTCATTGCAGTATCTGACTCAAAAATGTTTGTTTGTGGCTGATGAAGCTCTTTCTCTTGAGAATTCAAGCACACAAAGTCTCTATTGACACCAAAGTACTCAAACACGTTTATCTGTTGTACATCTTTGGGAATCGTTCGTTTGTCAATCATGTTGTACAATCTGAGTACCTCAGATATGGCAGAATCTGAAGTAGTAGACATGATGTAAACGTGCACGGGATTTTACAATTCTATGATTTAAACCGAGAAATAGAATCTTTCGCGGAATTTTACAAAATCAAGAGGAAACCGTGATTTGATTACTTAAATGTGTTATGATGAAAGTATGGTAGACTTGGTGATCTGTTGTATAGTTGTGATTTGGTTTGGTTGATGCAAGTTGTTACGGTGAAATTGTGGTCTGAAAACTTAAAACCTTAATAACTTCATTTTGGAGCGATTTCAGGCTTCGAAAGTTAGGTTGAATGAATAAATATTCAACGTGTCCTTCTCCTCAGTCTCATGGTCGTTTTGATGGGTAATTCGCTGAAAACGGAGTTACGGTTCAAAAGTTATGGTCGTTTTAAGTTTTGACGTAAAAAGTCAACTTTGGTCAAAATGCAGAAAGCTCAAAACGCAACTTTGTCAAACCGCAGAAACCTCTAAACGCAGAGACCTCAAACCACAGTACCACAAACCGCAGAAGACACAAACCGCAGAATATCACAAACCGCAGAAGACTCAAACCGCAATACCACAAACCGCAGAGTACCATAAACCGCAGAAGACACAAACCGCAAAAATCCACAAACCGCAGAAACCAAAACGCAGAAATGTCAAACCACAACCTTGGTCGAACCACAGGACTGGTCAAACCGCAGAAAAGCTAAACCGCAGAAGGTTAAACCGCAATAAGTCAAACCGCAATACCTCAAACCGCAAGAAGTCAAACCGCAGGACAAAACGACAAACCGCAAAGGACAAGACGTCACTTTCAACTGCGTTTTGTCTTTTTCCCGTTTTAGTTAAAATCCAAACCGCAGTCAGAGTACTTGCCAAACCGCAGTCAACAATTTCCTAAATAAACACAAACCGCAACTAACAAAACTTTACCGATACACAAACCACAGTCAAGAACATGCACCTGATACACAAACTGCAGTCATGAAAAACCGACAAATCATCCAATAACTAACACCACCACTACTGTACTTTATCAATAATGATGCAAGATAGTTTTGTGAACATGAAAGTACAACGTTTTAACGATTTAAACCACAAACAAAGCTCAAACCAACAATTTTGCCACCTTTCAAGTCGAACCACAGAAAGCAAAACAAAAGTGCCAAAAACACACCAAAAATGCGTGAATATGCACTTACACGAACCTAACCATGGCTCTTGATACCAATTGTAGCATATTCATAACACTTAAACACAAGTAATATTAGATTAGAAGTGTGAGGAGTTCCAACCCTCTCCCTAGGTGGAGAGGGGTATTTATACTTACCAACATATGTGCCCCGAGTGGGCTGTAGAGTGAGCTGACATTGGGTAAAGACTCGACCCACTCCACAAATACTAATTGTAGCTAAGCAAATAATAATAATACTAATAATCCTACGAGCTAGTTAATGCTAACAGAAACTCGGGGTGACCGAGTCTTCACATGAATATTTATATTCCTAACACTTCCACACTCTTTGAATTAATCCATGTTGACATTTGGGGCCCATACAAACACACAACAATCAACAAATGTAACTATTTTTTAACAATTGTGGATGACCATTCTAGAGCCACATGGACATTCCTGTTACCATCCAAACATCATGCCACATCACAGATAAAGTCTTTTCATTCTTATATCAAAAACCACTTCAACAAAAACATTAAAATCATGAGAAGTGATAATGGCACAGAATTCCTAAATGCAAACTTATCTACTTTCCTTCAATTTCATGGAATCCTACATCAAACCTCATGCCCCTACACATCCTAACAGAATGCCAGAGTAGAAAGAAAACACAGATAACTTCTTGAGGTTGCTAGATCACTCAGATTTCAATCCAACTTTCCCATCCATTTTTGGGGCTATTGCCTCCTCACAGCCACATATCTCATTAACAAACTACCATCCAAACCCTTACACCACAAAAGCCCATATGAGATCATTTATGGCACACCTCCAAACCTTGAAAACCTTAGAACCATTGGCTGTCAAACCTTTGCTCACCAACACCTTCTTGATAAATTCTCACCAAGAGCCATCCCATATGTTTTAGTTGGTTACCCTACAACCCAGAAAGGATACATTTTATATGATCTAGCCACCCACAAGTTTTTCACCACTAGACATGTTACTTTTCATGAATCCCAATTCCCATTTCATCAAAACCCACACTCCACTTCACCCTCAACAACTGCTATCTCCACACCTAATCCAATACCAAACACCCCTATACCACTCAATCATCCAAACAACCCTACACCCATCCATGCGCAATCCTCTTCTCCAACCACACCATCACCTTCCATATCAACTGACATTTCCAACATACCACCTTCCACAGAACATAACTCCCCTGCACCATCAGACACAATCACTCCCATAACTTCCCCTGAACATCCATCACCACCCATTTCTGATCCACAACCTTCTATATTACCTTCTGATCCACAACAACCCTACTCACCACCACCATCATCAGAGTCTATTCCCTCACCAAAACCTCCACCACGACCACCACCCTCCAGAACATCTAATAGAAAATCAAAACTTCCAACAAAGTTCCAACATTATGTCATCAAACTTCCCCACTCCCACAAACATCACTATGCAAATTTCATAAATTATCATAACATCACCACTCCATCCCAAAGGCACCTTATTAATACCATCAACCACATCATTGAACCACAGTCCTATACCCAAGCATCAAAAGACCCAAGATGGATCAATGCAATGAACTTTGAACTCCAGGCATTAGAAGCTAATAACACATGGACAATAACTGAATTACCACCTGGCAAAACCCCAATTGGCTGCAAATGGGTATTTAGAGTTAAATGTAAAGCTGATGGTACTCTTGACAAGTTCAAAGCAAGGTTGGTTGCTAAGGGATTTACACAAAAGGAAGGGGTTGACTTTCATGATACCTTTGCACCAGTTGCAAAGATGGTGACTGTTAGAGCTATGCTTGTCACTGCTGTGCACAATAACTGGCACATAGCCCAATTAGACATTAATAATGCCTTCCTCCATGGTGATCTAAATGAAGAAGTATACATGGTTATTCCCTAAGGCTACCCAAAACCTCATACCAAAAACAGTGTCTGCAAGCTACAAAAGTCCCTTTATAGCCTTAAGCAGGCCAACAGACAATGGTTTATTAAGCTCACTCAGTTTTTATGCACCCTTGGTTTTACCCAAAGCTATGCTGACACATCACTTTTTACCCTCAAACAAGACCATAACTTTCTCTCCCTACTAATATATGTGGATGACATCCTCATCATAGGAAACAATCCCTCTCTCATCTCCAAAATCAAGGATCAATTACACCAAAAATTCAGTATCAAAGATCTTGGTCCCATCCACTATTACCTTGGCATTGAATTTTTAAGAAACTCATCAGGCCTTATCATGACTCAAAGAAAATATACCTTGGAACTCCTTCAAAGTGCAGATATCCTCAATGTCAAACCATCCAACACTCCCTTCAATCCCCTAACCAAACTCACTCCAGTTGATGGTGATTTGATACCTGATCCAGCCACTTACAGAGCCATAGTTGGAAAATTACTTTACCTCACCATTACAAGGCCAGATATTTCCTATGCTGCACAAACATTAAGCCAGTTCTCACAAGCTCCAAGAACAACACATCTTAAGGCTCTAATCAAGGTACTCAGATATATCAAAGGAAGACCAGGTCAAGGCATTCATTTTCCAACTAACACCACTCTACATCTCAAAGCTTTCTGTGATAGTGACTGGGCAAGCTGCAATTTTACAAGGAGGTCAGTCATAGGGTATTGCATTTTTCTAGGGTCTTGTCTTCTCTCATGGCAATCCAAAAAGCAATATGTGGTTTCAAGATCCTCAACTGAGGCTGAATACAGGGCATTAGCAGATACAACATGTGAATTGACCTGGCTCAAGTGCTTACTCAAAGATCTGGACTTTAATATTCCCTCTCCTACTCTCATATTCTGTGATAATGCTTCAGCTATAGCATTGGCATCTAATCCAGTTCACCATGCCAGGACTAAGCACATAGAAATTGATTGCCACTTTGTAAGAGATAAAATTAAAGCTGGGCAGATTATTCCTACCTATGTACCTACTAAAGACCAAGCAGCTGATGTTCTTACCAAAGGCATTTCTAAAGCACCATATTACTATTGTCTCTCCAAGTATGGCATATGTGATCCTTACACATTGCCAACTTGTGGGGAGGGTAAAGGAGGTTCATCTACATCAAAGGCTCTCATTGTTACAAGGAGGTCAAAGCAGCATTTGAATAGAGAACAAAGTCTGAGGACTTGTTATGTAATATAGTATATCTTAGTGTTGGGAATTATACTTGAGTTGATAAGACAAAACAATGAAAGATGAGGGACTTATGGAGACAAAGGATGAACGTTTATAAAAGGAAGAAGATCTTTTATTATTTATAGAATATACCCTTTGTAACCCTAATCCTCTATTATATGAAGGGGGTTAGAGGCGTATGTTTTAGTGTGTGTAAAGATGTAGACGTCTAAGTAAAGGTGTAGGGTGTGTCTAGGCATCGAGTTCCTACAACGGATGCCTAGGTTTTGTGTATGTTAATAGTTGTTAGAGATGATGACGAAGAACCTTGATAATAATAATGAATCTTTTGTTATTCCGCTGTGCATCTTATTTTGATCATTATTATCGTGTTTATTGTTTATCCTTGATCAAGGTCTAAACAACCTAGAGTCCAAAACGGTCCAAGAACTTATAGATGATGGCGTGCATAAGTTCTATCAGGTGGTATCAGAGCGGGGGGCTCTCGATCTAGAGATTCTACAAGGTTTACTGTCGAAGAGAAGCAGTTTTGAAGAAGGTACGAATTGGTTTTTAAAGGATTATTAAAAGTTAAAGGGTATCGACCTTTTTCTCTCTTTGTCGACAAAGATAATACTAAACGGTTACATATTTTTCTTTTTGTTTGTCATGGTTTGCATGTGCTCTCAATTTTGATATTCTCTGATTATCGATTTACAAACTTCATACTAATTAATAGTGGGACAGTTAGTGGATTAAATTTATGGATAAATTGGTGTTCTCTTTTTAATTGGCTGTATCGTGGGTCTAGTGCATATGGAAGAATGATTCAAAGGATTAATTATATTATTTTATGTTTCGAAGATAGCGACTTATGGCTGATCAATTGGTAATGAAATTAAATGTTCTTGTCGTCTATTGCAATTTTTTCATTGGGTCGGTTGAATTCTTTAATGGTCAACAAGATGGGACGAGTATTTATTTAGTTGTACTGCTTGAGTTCATACTGCTGCTGCTCTTACTCATGTTACTGTTGCTACATGTTTTTAATAGTGCTCGGTCATTGACTGGTTAAAGTTTATTTTAATGGGACAAGTGGATCGTACATTATTTGTGTTGGGGTCAGTAGCAAAGATATCAATTGGTTAGTTTCGTGCTTGTATCAATTGGTCAGTGGTCAACATGATGTACTCTACTGCTAGCATTATTCAAGTTACTGCTGCTTCGTAAAATTAATATTTATTACTACTGCTCGATTGATTGAAAGTTTATGCTGCTCTTATTCGTGTCTACTGCTGCTCGCTTGATTTTTCTACTGCTACGCAAGATTTATACTGCTGCTAGTTAGTATACTTTCTACTGCTAGCGTTATGATACTACTGCTAGTTGTCGAGAGTTTCTGCTGCTACTTGAAATTTAATACTACTGCTCGACATCTTAGATACTACTGTTCTTTGTAATTCCTACTGCTGAGTTTAAATGATTTATGGCGACACGTAAAGAGTTTTATGGTTCGATATAGTTGCATGATTTACAATCAGTGAGGGGAAGTACATATGATTGATTGGAGATTTGAGATACACACATGGGTTATTGTTTGACATACACGAAGGGATTTGGTTTTTGTTCTTAAACGTTTTTAAAGGCTCGAATTAATTTTCTTATTGGCGAAGAGGAGTTTTTGTTGCTTCTTTGATGATGCAGTAGAATTTTTCAAGGTTGTGTTTTATCATACTTTTCTACAGGAGGTAACTTGTTTGTTCGTTCAGGTGACTATGAATTGACAAAACACTTGAAGGAGTTACGTTATTGTGCTCAATGATTATTGTCAAGAGATTGCGGTCTCCCTATACGTGGAGTATACGTTCGAAGTCGTATTTAGTACAAGGCATAGGACACAGAGTTGGTTTATTCTACTTCAGCATCAAATTGGTAATGATTAGTTTTCTTCAACAATATATAAAGCCTACAGATTTGAAGAATCATGAAAATGGTTAACATATGGGTTTCAGGGGAAGCTTATTGTTTAAATGATTACAATTTATATGCTACATCGAGGTGAAGGTTTTCATGATTGCTCGTTGGTATTTTTACTGAAGATTTGGGATTTTTCTGTCTTGAGTTCATTTTTAAAAGAAAGCGTTTTGGTGTTCATTCATGGAGGGCGATTCTAAGACATTGGAAGACTAAGTTGGATGTATGGTACTAGCTCGTGGTTATGAAGATCAAAGTTGCATACTTTAGTCCCCTATTGATCATGACAAAAAGGGGAAGAATATTTTGAAGATTGCAGCTTGAAGATCCTTGGTGATATGCATGGCTTAAGGGGAAGTTCGTTTATCTTTCATACATATTAACTTCAGGAGAAGTTCGTGCTTACTTGGTTTTGTCATTATCAACTAGGGGAAGATTGTTGGGAATTATACTTGAGTTGATAAGACAAAACAATGAAAGATGAGGGACTTATGGAGACAAAGGATGAAAGTTTATAAAAGGAAGAAGATCTTTTATTATTTATAGAATATATCCTTTGTAACCCTAATCCTCTATTATATGAAGGGGTTAGAGGCGTATGTTTTAGTGTGTGTAAAGATGTAGACGTCTAAGTAAAGGTGTAGGGTGTGTCTAGGCATCGAGTTCCTACAACGGATGCCTAGGTTTTGTGTATGTTAGTAGTTGTTAGAGATGATGACGAAGAACCTTGATAATAATAATGAATCTTTTGTTATTCCGTTGTGCATCTTATTTTGATCATTATTATTGTGTTTATTGTTTATCCTAGATCAAGGTCTAAACAACCTAGAGTCCAAAACGTTCCAAGAACTTATAAATGATGGCGTGCATAAGTTCTATCAGGATCTTGTTGATCCCAGATGAGCTTAACGATCTTGTTAATTACTTTAGATATAAACCTAAAGCAATAGGTATAGAAACTGTTCTTGAATGATCTATTAATTACTATGCGGAAACTAGTAATTAATCTTAAGAAGAATTAATAATCAAACACAAAAGAATTCTCAAACAACACTTCAATATATTTAATACGGCTGCTGAAAAGCAACAGGGTTACAAGATAACCTTGAAGTGATCGAATTACAAAAGATACGTATTCTAACAAATCATATCCTAACCCTAACCCTAGATCCTCCTTTTATACTATAAGGAGTCCTAGTCGGTTACAAAACTTTCTATACAAGAACAATATCTATTCGTATCTTTACTATAATTATCTTAACAAAACTATACATATCTGATAAGCAGCAGAATCATAACTCTAGCAGCAGAATCATCTTAGGCTAGCAGTAGTTTGATACTTAGCTTATTTCACTACTCGTCAGATATCATCAGCAGCAAAATAAATATACTAGCAGTAGAATGATTATGCCTAGCAGCAGAATCATACTTAGTATATTTCTATTAACACCATGAGCAGCAGAATAAAATACTTAGCAGCAGTATCTTCAAAGTAGTAGCAGCAGCTTCTTTTAAACCCAACAATCCTCCCCTAAACTTGATATTTTCCTCTAAAATATACAAGTTTCTTCTAAGCACAGATATACACAAAGAGGATGCTTCCAAACACTTACTGCTTTGAAGTCTTTGATTTCAGAATCTTTTTATACTTATCTACTAACTCATAAGCTTGATGATCTGACAGAAATGCTCTCTGTAACCTCAACTTACCATGTTGTAACATCTGAGTAAGAATAGCAGTATTTCTGGTAAATGGGTAGTCTTTTTCAACCAGCATGTATACACCTGCACCTCTACCAACCAACTCATGTACTCCACATGATTGATATAAATACGATTTATGAATCTTGTTTGAACTTAACAAATCCATCCATTCAATATCCCTCTCATATGGCTCAAACATATTCCTCAAATAGCAATAGTGCAGCCTTTCATAAATCACATCTGGTCTTCTATCACCATAATTTTCCTTATATAACCTCAAGAGTTGCACTATATCATCTCTATCCATGTAATGTAGCATTTGTGAAAATCTAATAAACTTCTGACATAAGCCATTTGATCTCTTGATTTCCCACCATGCTTCACTTCCATCTTGAACATCATGTGTATAAAAAATGATTGGGTACTTTGATTCCAAGGGAACTGCATTAGCTACTTCAGGTTCTTCTTGTGGTTTATGAACTGTAACATCCATAATCCTCTTCATGTCATCTGCAGTTACCTCTTCAGTTCCATACACATTAGCATTTGATTCCTTCTCACCTTTAGAATTACTTTCTGAATCACTCATTACAACAGATTTAGCTCTTTTCTTTTTCCTTCCAATAGACTTTAACCTTCTTTTTCCTGTTCTTTTCACACCAATAGTAGATTCAGGTTTTGTCTCTTCAACATTCTGCTCCTCAACAACTTCTTTTTCCTCCTCAGCTTCACCTACAACCTCTTTCTCTTTCACTATCTTTTCTTGCACAACTTCAGTTACTTCTTTAGGCCTTATAACTTGAGATTCTAGATTAAGATAAGCCCTTGGATCCGCTCTTCTTGTAAGTTTCTTAATCTCAGCATCTGTTATGGGTTCAATTAGTCTGTTGAGTCTTGCATGAGTCTCATAGTAAGAATTTGCAATAGCAGCTCTACTCATCCCTCTAAATGCACTAGGCTTCCAATAAGCTTGGTTTCTTAGATACATCTTCATATAGTTGTACTCATCAGTTTTTGAAGGTTTCTTCTTCTTGTACTCTCCCTTTTTCTGATTTTGCTTCTTTCTAAATACTCCAAGCATATCAGCTATAGCATCTTGTTGTTCCTCAGGAGTGTACTTCTCTCTTTCCTCCTTCTGAGTTTTCATTGCCACTTCCCAATCCTCTTGTAATTGCCTCTGTCTTTCCATTTCAACATCTGCATTCCATTGTGCTTCCATTTCTCTTGGGACAACAGCTCTACTCATCCCTCTAAATGCACTAGGCTTCCAATAAGCTTGGTTTCTCAGATACATCTTCATATAGTTGTACTCATCAGTTTTTGAAGGTTTCTTCTTCTTGTACTCTCCCTTTTTCTGATTTTGCTTCTTTCTAAATACTCCAAGCATATCAGCTATAACATCTTGTTGTTCCTCAGGAGTGTACTTCTCTCTTTCCTCCTTCTGAGTTTTCATTGCCACTTCCCAATCCTCCTGTAATTGCCTCTGTCTTTCCATTTCAACATCTGCATTCCATTGTGCTTCCATTTCTCTTGCGACATCAGCATCAGACTTACTTTGTTGTTCCTTTGCAACAACATCCATAAATTTGAATTTCTTCTTAGGTTCTTCCACTAGGATACCTTTGCCTTTTTCAGTTGATGAAATGGTTAGTTGGACAGGTTTGGGTAATTGTGCAGGTTCTCTTATTACAACTCCTTTGACTTTTGGTTTTGTAGGTGTTGGTTGTTTCATTGTAGCAGCAGGTTTAGGTTTTTGTGGTGATTGTTGTTGTTGTTGTGTTGTTTTAAGGTTCAGCATGACTTGGGCTATAGGAATGGTATCATCATCTGATTCAGCAGCAGAACCCTTTTCTGAACCAGCAGCAGTATCCTACAGCCCAGCAGCAGAATCATCCTGTGTCTTCTTCTCACCAACATCAGCAGCAACATCACTTCTAACATCTTTTCCAACTGTTTCAAGTACCACCTCATTCCCAGACCTATCCTTGACCACAAAATTATCCTTACCAGAACCAACATCCATATCCACATTACCTTCATTCTCAGCAATACCACCAACATTTTCATCTTTTTCCATGTCAACCTCCCCTTGACCCTTGTTTTCCTCCTCTTCATTCCTCCCCTGTTTGGGAGCATCCTCCCCCAAACCAGGTTTGGATTTCTGTGAGTGTGAAGTTCTTGATCTTTTCATCCCCTCAAGTTGTTTAACCCTTTGCCTCAACCTTCTGATCTGAGCACCTTGAGAAGATTTCACCATGTGTAGTTGCCTTCTGAGACCAAGAACTTGTTTTGACAATTTTGTACAAGTGACCGTCAATTCATTTAAAAGTTTAAGAATGTCTTCACCACTTCGGTCTGTGTTACCTGACCCGAGAGGTGGATCACCAGACTTGACATTTTGTACATTTTCCATCAAAGTCTTAGGTTCAGTTTCAAGTCTAGCCTCAACACTTCGACCTGTGTTACCTGGTCCGAGAGGTGTATCATAGGCAATGTCATGTTGTACAAATTGATCCATCAATTCCTCAGTAGTTTCATATCTGTCCTTATCACTTCGGGATGTGTAACCTTCCCCGAGAGGTGAATCTTTGGACTGAAACTCAGTCTCAATCCTAGATTGAGCAGCTGAGCCCCCCTTTTTAGCCATTTGGCTGGGGTTACCATCATATGCATCAAGTTCATGAGAACCCTCAGCAGTAGATGTTGCCAAGGTTGGGGTCTTATCTATGTTGACACTGGCCTGTTCAACTTCTAAGTTGGAAACAGTAGTGTTAGCCCCTTCCTTCATGCCATCTCCATCACCTATGGCAGCCTCATCTTCTTCCATACTAGCACTAGTCTGAGGTAACTCAGTGCTCTTTTCTTGTGAATGCCTAGGTGTTTGGGTCTTTTGGGGTTCATTTTGAGATGATTCACTTCTATTTTCAGGAGTGGGTGTGTGATGGGAAGCTATGGGGTTTTCAGCTTCTTCACCCTGAGCAACAGCAGCAGCAATGTTTAAAATATGTTGGGACAAAGGTGTGATAGTTCCAGAAAATCCAGTCCCATTCTTTTTCAAGTGTTTAAACATTTTGGTTACAAGCACAGAACTTTTATAAGGCTTTTCATGTTCAAAAGGTTCTTGTAATTGACTATCAATGATTAATTGCAAAAACCTTGGATAAATATAAAAATTTCCTGAAATATTCTTTTTCAACCCTTCAAAAATCATAGCCGAAAAGTTAAATGGTTGTCCTGTAGCCAGACAAATCAAGGCTGATGCTTGAGTTGTACTGAACTCATTCCACCCAGTTGTTTTAGGGCTAAGACAATGTAGAATGGTATTAATAAGAAATTTCCATTGTGGGCAGAGGAGACGTTTGAAAATTTTTAATTTAGTGTTTGGTCTCTCATACCCAATTTTGTCAAGTTCCTAAAAAATAGTAGAAGTAGGAAGGCAATTTGTTGCTTCATCATCTGCAAGATGAAGAATTCGTCTTACAGATGTTTCAGTAACAACTATTCTTTCTTCATCTACTGTGGCAATTAACATTTGTTCCCCATTTTGAGTTTCAGCCGTAGCAGTCGACCAAAACTGTCTCATGTGGGATCTATATATAGTTGGATTAACTGTTAATGCATACCTAATTGAAGTAGCATTAAGAAAGTCAATGACTTCAGTAAATCCATCTGCCTCAGGGACCTTCTGAAGAAAAGCTATTTGATTGTGATCGGCGGAGTAAGTGCGTCTCGACATTGTGAATTAGGGTTTTGATTTTGGGGGTTTTTGATCGAATGATGAAAAGAAGTGTTAGGGTTTGAATTAGGTTTAAATTTTGGGCGCACAAAGTTATGGTGAGATCGAATTGGGTTTTTATGCCGTTTAGATCCACTTAGGGCTTTATTCGCGCCAATTTGCAAAATAGTCCCTTCACTTTCAAACCAAGCAGCAGAATCCAATAGTTCAACTTTGAGCAGTATAACCTTTAGCAGCAGAATGGATTCTTTCAAACACTTATACGATTACCCAAAATAAATACCCAACTTTTTGGTCAACTCCACAAAAATTACCATAATTAAATATTCCAGCAAGGAATTAATTCCTAATACCAACCCAATGAATTAATTCCTAAAACCAACCATGCATTTAATGACTTTAATGCACCATTGGTTCTATAAAAGACCTCAAATGATCAACACCAACTCCATCACATACCATAAAACAATTTTCCAACACAATGAATCCTTCCCCATCAAACGTTGTGGAGATTTCATCCGATTCGTCTTCAGACTCAGTTTCCGGAGGATGGAAAGGTTATTTTCCACCAAACTACACCTCAAGCTCAAGGAACAAAACGTCAAAGAAAAAGGTTGAAACAACCTCCTCTGATGAAATTTCAACAGATGAACTACCAACTCCCCCATCCTATGTGAATGATTCATCCTCCTCTTCTGACTCATCTGATGATGATGATCTCCAAGTGCTATCAGTCTTACTAACAAGTGAGATTGAAAAGGCTGCATCATCAATGAGTATGATCCATGTGCCTGTGAAGAAGCAATCTCTTCCAAAGCCAAGGACACAAGTGCTGGGACTCCCTTGCCTGAAGGTATGTGAAGCCATTGATGGCAGAGGAGTCCACAAAACCATGCCTGATGTCCAAGGGAAAGGAAAAAGGAAGCTGGAGTAGTTGTTTTGTGTTAGGTTTGTGTTTGGTTTTGTTTTGTGTTGATTATGTTGCCATTAAGTCCAGGATGAAGAAACTTCTGCTTATGTAATGAATGCACCACTTAATGAATAAACTTTTATGATCCTTCAGCTTATTGTTTAGTATAATTTGATCCCATCAATCAACCATTCCCATATGACTTAACCTGCAAAAGATTAGTCCAAAACCACAAAAACACAAACAAGAGTATCTCACAATAATCACAAGACAATCAACAGAATAACCAACTTAGCAGTAGACAACATACAGACATAGCAAAGACTAGAAACAACTTATTTGATTAATAACAGCACAAATCCTCAAAAACTTTTTACAAATCATACAGAGATAAGATTTTAAAGATTGATCATACCTATACTAGCAACTAAAAATTGAAACCTACTTACATCAAAACTTTTTGTAAGTAGATCAGCAACATTATTGTCAGTATGTATTTTAACCACTTGAATTAACTTTTTCTCATAACAATCTCTAATAAAATGATGTCTTATCTCTATATGCTTTGTTTTAGAGTGAAAAACAGGATTCTTTATTATACACATTGTGCTGTTATTATCAATATAAATTTTGGTGTTCATAAAATTGTACCCATAATCCAATAGTTGATTCTGAATCCAGAGTACTTGTCCACAGCAACTAGAAGCAGCCACATACTCAGCTTCAATTGTTGAATTAGCCACCACAGTCTGTTTCTTGCATTGCCATGAAATTAACCTATGTCCAAGGTATTGACATCCTCAAGTGGTTGACTTTCTGTCCAAACTTGCTCCAGCATAATCACTGTCTGAGTATGCTACCAAATCAAATGGTGAACTATTAGGATACCAAAGGCCCAATTTTGGTTGACCCTTTAGATACCTAAAAATTCTTTTGACAGCATTCAAGTGTGAGGATTTTGGGGACACTTGAAATCTGGCACAAGTACACACAAAAAACATGATGTCTGGCCTTGAAGCAGTCAGATACATCAATGAGCCAATCATTGATCTATAAAGATGTACATCAACCTCTTCCCCATCTTCATCCTTGAGCAAAGGTTTGTTGTTGTCCATTGATGTCTTAGCTGCCTTTACATCATTAAAACCAAATTTCTTTAACATATCAGCCACATACTTGTCTTGACTGATGAAGATCCCATCTGCTGTCTGCTTAACCTGAAGCCCCAGAAAGAATGTGAGTTCTCCCATAAAACTCATTTGAAATCTGTTATGCATGAGCTTCTCAAATTCTTCACAGAACACCTTGTTTGTAGACCCAAAAATGATATCATCTACATAAACCTGAACTAGTAGGATATCCTTTTTGTCTTTCTTAATGAACAAAGTTTTATCAATGGTTCCCCTTGTGAACCCATTAGATAACAAAAACTTGGACAAGGTGTCATACCAAGCTCTAGGAGCTTGATGTAAACCATACAGTGCTTTCTCTACTTTATATACTCTGTCTGGAAAGTCAGGATCTTCAAAACCAGGAGGTTGCATCACATAAACCTCTTCATCAATCTTTCCATACAGGAAAGCACTTTTCACATCCATTTGGTACACAGGAAAGTTCTTGAATGAGGCATAAGCCAAGAATAGTCTAATAGCCTCTATCCTTGCTACAGGAGCAAAGACCTCATCATAATTTATTCCTTCTTCCTGAGTGTACCCTTGAGCCACTAGTCTTGCTTTGTTTCTCGCCACAATTCCTCTTTCATCTCTTTTTCACCTGAACACCCATTTTGTACCAATTGCCCTCTTCCCATTAGGCAAATCAACTAGTGTCCAGACTTCTTGAAGCTTGAACTGCAACAGCTCCTCTTGCATGGCTTCAACCCAACTTGAATCTTGCATAGCTTTGTGAATATTTTTGGGTTCCTCTTGTGATAAGAAACAGGCAAACTTGCAATTTTGTAGGTCCTTGTGGCTATTTCTCTGATGCAATGATTGAGCAAATAAACCTTGATGGAGTAGATCACCCAACCCTTTTTTTTTACTTCTGGTTTGTACAGCAGATTGTACATCACCAATTATCTGCTCCTTGGGATGGTTCTTATGTATCCTTGTAGTTGGAGTAGGACTGACTTGAATAACAGACTCCATATTTGTCAAATCAGCTTTTGCTCCAAAAACATCCACAACATCATCATCTGTGTCATAGTAGATTTCCTCCAATTCAGGCATATGGGGAAAGTCAACATCATCATTAACACGTTTATTAAAGTCAGCAACAGAATCCTTGGGCATGGCAGCAGAACCACTAGGCTTAGCAGCAGAATGAGAGGTACTGCTGCTAGACTTAGCAGCAGAATGATTTGGCTTAGCAGCAGAATGGGAGATACTGCTGCTAGCTTTATTTCTTGAACTTCCATGCTTTGCTGACTTTTCAACATTCTTGCCATCATTAGAAGGTTCATCATCACCTTCTGCATCATCCTTTGGTACTTTCTTATGAACAGCATCATCTTCAGAACTCTTTCCCTCTTTATCTGTTGGTGTGAAGAACTGATTAAACTTCCACTTCTCAATCAAAATAAACTCCTCTGCAGATTCATCCTTCTTTGATTGTGTACCTGCATTGGGGTTAGTTTGTGTTCCTGCAGACATGTTAGTAGAACCTGCCAACATTGGCTCATAATTCATGGTCTTAGTCAAAGAATCAATGTCAAAGAGCCACTTAGGTTCTGTTACAGCAACATTTGGGGTATTTTCACTAAATCTAACATGCAGATTTTCTTCCACATGTCTAGTTCTGCTATTGAAAACCCTAAATGCCTTGCTATTAGTTGAATATCCTACAAAGAAACCTTTGTCTGCTTTCTCATCAAACTTGCCTAGCTGGTCATTGGTATTTAAGATAGTGACAGAACACCCAAATGGTTTCAAGAAATCTATCATAGGTTTCCTACCATGAAGTAATTCATATGGGGTCTTGTTATGAGGCTTAACTACCTTACTCCTATTTTGCACAAAACCAGCAGTGTTGACTGCTTCAGCCCAAAAAGTAGTGGGTAATTTTGACTCAGACAACATAGTCCTAGCAGCCTCAATTAATGTCCTATTCCTCCTTTCAGCAACACCATTTTGCTGAGGAGTTCTAGCCACACTAAACTGCCTTAAAATACCTTTTTCCTCACAGAACTGATTCATTACATGATTCTTAAATTCAGTTCCATTGTCACATCTGATTACTTTGACCTTATGATTTACTAGGTTTTCTACTCTAGTAATGAAAGCCTTAAGAATGCCAGCAGTCTCATCCTTAGTTGCTAAGAAGAATACCCAAGTAAACCTACTAAAATCATCAGTGACAACTAAGCAATACATCTTCTTATTCAAGCTCTTCACAAAAGTTGGTCCAAATAGATCCATATGCAACATATACAAGGGTTCAGAAATAGAGTTCACCACTTTGGACTTACAAGAAGCTCTGTGTTGCTTTCCCATCTGACAAGCAACACAAGTTTCAGAATTTTCAAAAATTTTTGAAGGTAAACCTCTTACAAGGTTGCCTTTAACCAATTTATTTATTGTTTTGAAATTTAAGTGACCCAATCTTCTATGCCAAAGCTTGGATTCATCAATGGTGGCCTTTGCAAAAAGACAAGTTAAATATCTTTTAGGAATGATGTTCTTAATGTCCACACTGTATATATTGTTTGTTCTAGGGACTTTAAGTAGTACTTCTGAATCATGAGGCAACTTAAAGTCAGGAGACAAAACAAGACAATCAGTGTCTGTAAAAAGAACAAAATTCTTTTTGTCACATATTTGTGAGACACTAAAAAGATTGAACTTAAGTCCCTCTACAAAATACACCTTTTCAAAATCCAATTTTCCTGTTCTAATAGTACCTTTACCAACAATCTTGCCACCTTTTGGATCATTGCCAAAAGCAACATAACTACCATCAAAAGCCTTAAAATCTTCCAAGTTGCTTTTGTCTCCAGTCATATGTTCAGAGCATCCACTATCAAAAATGCATTTATCCTTTAGCTCCAATTGTAGATTGCCCTGCACAAAAAGTAAGAGAATTAGTTTCTCTTTGGGACCCAAGCCATTACTGACTTGGATCTGCCTTGTGCATCAAAGTAATCATATTTCTTTAAGTCCATTGATGCACTGCTGTGTCTGGTTTTGCGTTTCCAGACCCAGCAAGCTGAGGCCTTAACAGCATAGAAATGAGTGCCCACAACAGTATCAGCAACCACTTTTGGCTTAGCAGCAGAATGAGAAGTACTGCTGCTAGCTTTAGCAGTAGAAAACTCTGTTTTCTTTGGAATGGGCCTCGGTGGTGCAACAGGTGAAATAGTCCTAGAAACACCATTTCTTAACAAAATCTCCCTAGGAACCATGTTTCTTTTGGGATGTGGGTGAGTCTTTCTAGCAAAGTTCCTATGGTTCACCATAGTATAATGGTTCCATACAGGTTTTGGAGCACTAGTTTTATTAGGTATTGTATAATAACAATCTTCAGAACATTTAATTCCCAACAATAACTTGAATCAACTTTTTCTCATTGCAGTCTCTAATAAAATGATGTCTAATTTCTATGTGTTTTGTTTAAGAGTGTTGCACTGGATTTTTAATTATGCAAATTGTACTACTATGCAAATTGTACTACTATTATCAATATATATGACAGTGTTCATGAAATTGTACCCATAGTCAAGAAGTTGATTTTGAAGCCAAAGCACTTGACCACAGCAACTTGCAGCAGCTACATACTCAGTTTCAGTTGTTGAAGTAGCCACAATTGTTTGCTTCTTACACTGCCATGAAATGAGTCTACATCCAAGGAATTGACATCCTCCAGTTGTTGACTTTCTGTCCAAGCTTGCACCAGCATAATCACTGTCTGAATATGCTACCAGGTCAAAAGGTGACTACCTAGAGTACCATAGTCCTAACCTAGGTTGACACTTGAGATATCTAAAAATCCTCTTGACTGCTGTTAAGTAAGAAACCTTAGGAGTTAATTGAAATCTTGCACAAGCACAAACAGAGAACATGATATCAGGTATTGATGATGGGAGATACATCAAAGAACCTATCATAGATCTTGTGAAAACGTAGAGGGGGGGTGAATACGTTACCGTTTTAAAATCTTAAAACTTGTTGTATCAAATATCCGTTTAAGCTTGTTCTAATATGAAAGATGTTTATAACTTGCATAAGTTAAAACATGTTGTCACACAAGTATCATCAACTAATCACAACACAAGCAATCACATAAAGCAAACATAAAAGTAAAGTAGTAAGTAAAAGAAAGCAGAAACCGAACACGATGATTTATAGTGGTTCGGTCACGGAGCTCCTCTCCGCCCTACTCCACTCCCCGAGTACCCAACTCGAGAGTTACTTCACTAGATCAACAAGCTCCCTTCTCGGCGGAGAAAACCTTACAATCGTCGCTTACACTTTTTCCGGTACAAAGCTAAATACCGGGTTCTAGTTCGAGGTAGAACCAACCTAACGTCGCTTACACCATTTCTGACACTAAGCTAGATGTCGAGTTCTTTTACAAGGGTACAACCACTCCCGCTAGTTCTTTTACAAGGGTACAACCACTCCCGCTAGTTCTTTTACAAGGGTACAACCACTCCCGCTATGTTTTATGGCCCAACATAGAAACCTTGTGTTTTGTGGCACAAACAAATAAACCACCTAATCAAGTTTGAATAGATTACAATGATGATCCATGACATAAATGGGTCATGGATATGAATGGCTAATCTAAATGTACTTCCATTGATAGGAAACCTTCAATGGATGAAGATCACAAGCTCCCTAAACTTGTTGTGATGGATCTTCATATATGCATATGGAATCTACATGAACTTCTTGAATAAGAAGTCTTCAATCATTGAGGATGTCAAGTGCCCTTGAATCTTCATATGTTGGAATGCTTTGGTGGATGATGACTTCAAGATCTCCTAAACTTCTTGGTGGATCAGGAAGTATGCTATGCTAGTGATGGATGATGACTCACGATCTCTGAGCTTGCTTCACCGGATCATTACGAGTGTATGCTTACAACATAATGAAAGTTAGTAACATTATGATCATTATGAAAAGGGTGATTAATGTGTGTTTCTACATGGTTATCTATTGATCTAAGTGTATGCAAGAAGCTAGAGAGAATGTGTGTTCAAGTGGGTTAAAACTATGGGTAAACAATGGGCTACTATTTATAGGAAAACTTGTTCAGACAACCCGCGGATTTGGCGGATCCAAATAAAGGGATCCACCCTTTATGTTGTTTGGTTCCGCCGGGACATGACAGCTAAGAGCTTTACAAATCTTTCCATATCTTACCATATCTTGCCAAGATCTTACAAAGTCAACTTCATTGCTTCAAGATCTTCCCAAAATATCTTTCTAAATCTATAAGTTATCTAAATGATGTATGCAATGATGTCATGAACATATTTCCATTTTAATTCTTAAAATGTAAATAATGTAAATGTATATATGTATGTCCTATGTATATACTAGCTTAACTAATATATGCTTACTAATATGTATCATGTTAGTTTGACACCTAAAGTGTACTTATCCTATTAAACTTAGGAAACATGATGTATAAGTAAAAATACTTGTATGTGCAAAGGTGTAGAATGAGGTTCTAAGTAGAATGATTGACCTTTTAAAATACTTAATAACCTAACCGTATTTTAAACATTCTAAATGGTTTGTTAAGGGTTTGATCATAATGCCACATAACAAACATGTACGAACCTGTGTTGTATCATACGAGGACTCGAGAGGTGTTGAATGTATGTTGAGACAAGATATGATTACAAGTAACTTGTACATTTTAAGTTATGTATCAAGTTACATGTTTGTCATCAATCAAAACAAACGAGACTGTTTGCACTAACAATCTCCCCAACGAGACTGCTTGCACTAACAATCTCCCCCTTTTTGATGATGACAAAATATGTAAACGTGATAGAAAGTAAAATGTAAAAAGTTACTTGTGACCGTACTACCTTTACCATTACCTTCTCCGTTTACATCATTTCTCAACTCTTCTCCCCTATTACTTTCTCCGTTTACACCTTTCTCCCTCTTTTGTCAAAGCAAAAAGGGTGTGTCCTTGGAGTTAACTTCATTTCTCCCCAAAATGGCGAGCTTGCATCATTCCTAGTGAAGTTAAATAGACTACTCCAATCTCCTATGGTTGTTGCGTCCCCTAGGTTGTTAGCGGATCCATGGATCAAATTTAGATCCTTAACCTACATCAAGGTTAGTGGTGTGCAATATAAAAAGGAAATATGAAAAATGCATGATGAATGAAATGCGCATAGCAAACGATACACGTTGGTAAGCTATGTTGGACTATCTCCTCCTTTTAGTCGAAACATAAAGGTGTGTCGAAGAATGAGAATAATGATGAATGTGTGCATGCTCCCCCTTGACTGTAGCTCCCCCTTAATCAATACTCCCCGTTGCTAGGGTACCAACGTATATGATGTAAGGATTATGAATGCTACAAAACAAAGATTAGTACATGATATGCTCCCCCTTGATCAATACTCCCCGTTGCTAGGGTACCAACGTATATGATCCAAGGATGAGAAATGCTACAAAATAAAGGTTAGTATTTGATATACAACAATGCGTGTATATGATGTATTCTAAACATGTTTAACGAAAGCTCCCCCTTGTACTAAAGGTTAGTGCACTAGAAGCTATGTCTTAAGACATATATGGCATATACGACCAATGTGTATAGACGATGCAATATGAGTACTAGACTGATAATCCTCCTGGTTTGAGGACGTCAAGAAGCACCTATAATAAAAGAAGAAAAATAATCGATGCAAACTTCATCCTATGATGAGTATGCTATATACGATCGAGCGTATATGATGATGAACCTACAATGAAAGGATTAGTGCAATATATTTTATCTCAAAGAAAAATATGATGCAACATATCAATAACCTAATCATAAGCAACTTAAGTCAGAGAACTATGATTATTTGGCAAACCATGTCATACCAATTGTGATTATCTAGTAAACCATGTTATAAAAAGTGTAGTCTTCTAATAAGAATTACAATCACAAGAATATAATATGATAAATTCCTACAAAACAATGCCTAGGAGGAAGATATGAAGTTGAGTTAAAGTGAGTGATGCTAGTGTTGGTGTTAGTTTACTAATGATAACTTAATTTATAACTAAAGGTTGATACAAGTAGGTTTTTTTTTCGCTAATCCATGGTGGTGATGATTAGTGAAAGAGGTAATGGAATGCAATGAATTCAGAAACTCTAATGTACAGCAAGTGCTATAAGAGTATTTGAAGATGGTTGAAGTTATGACATTATCATCTACCAAAGATAACGTAACGTGCCATAATATATGCTCAAATGGAGGAAGTGAAGACAATGATCACTTAGGAATAGAAATTTCATATGCAACATTTTGAAATACTAGATACCTATATAAGGATGAAAATGACATCATAAGATGCGAGAGTGTTGGTTGGACCAACGTGTTGACACTGGTGGTTTTGATATATTGTTTGCACTAACAATGACGTGCTTGATATGTATCAAGAATGAAAAGGATGAGATCCTATAATGGTGTTCTAGACAATGAAGTTGTGAATGGACAAAGGGCTTTTTGAGCAATGCACTTAATGGTTTCAAATGATGGTAAGGATTGTGGAGTTGAGGGGTTTGTTGTGCTATGGGAGTACTTAGGTTTCATGGATGTTGAAGACAACGAAGACTAATTCTTGTGATCCTTTGGTTGGTACAACTAGTGGGTGATGTGATTTGAGGCTTAGGGCCTGAGACATATCACAGATGTGAATGTGATGGGGTGATGGTGAAAGTACAAGTGTACTTGGGTGATAGGATAAGTGTTTCAACATATGTTGTTAAAATACTTGAGTGTTGATTCTTTCGGATGTGACTTTTAATGACTATGATTGTAAGTCAATTTTACTTGAATATTTCGGATGAAATACTTAAGTTTTCAATCCTACTTTGTTTATATTTGATAGCATTCAAGGATAGTAAGAATTGATAATACATCTATAACTTAAGTGTGAGTTATGACTCGATGTAAATCTTAATCGTCTTGAAGGATGACATGTTAACCAAGTAGGGTAGCATATGTGGATGCAAGACAATATCCATAGTCATAAGTAAAACTTGTGATCTATGATATTTTTGCCAACGGTGAGTCTGGATTAATCAGGGAATTGTTAATTTACAAATCAAGTTAATGGATAAGTAAAGGACAGGTGGGTGCAGTGAATGTTTGTGATGATCACAAATACTCAGTGGTCCACGGATTGTAAGGAATCAATTTCCGGGTTCCTTCCTTTATGGAGAAAGGTACCTTGGAGCATTTTCGTGAAACTTAAAAGTATGGTTAGAGATGATTTCCCTATAGGTTCAAATGAGATATTCTAATCCTAATAGGAGTGAATTATTAGTGAAAGGAATCCTAGTGATAAAGGTGAGTGATCTTAAGTGAGGGATTTAAACGAAGATTTGAAAAACTAGCTGTTAGTTCTGGCGGAACCAAGTTATAACAAAGGCGGAGCCCAGTTTTTGGTTCCGCGGAATCCGTGAGTTGATTTTAGGTGGAGCCAAAGATTTCAACAGACGGAACCATAAATTTGGTTCCGCCATTTCCGCCAAATGGAAATTCTTAACAGAGGACATGTCAAAAATCCCCGATACCCGTTCAATTCCTGAAGATTGTCCTAAAACATATGCAACTACTTATTTGTGATTGATTAAAACCAAAAACACAGGTTCTAACATACGTTTGCACATAGATCAATCTGATGATAATAACTTACCATAAATGGATGTTAAGCCAAACAGTGGCTTAAACACGAAAACTTGATAACATCAAAATGTTATCGTCCTACATTGTCACGGTTAGTTCACATGATCATTCAAAGATAAGTTTCTATCCTATGACAAGACAAATACATTAAACATCATGATTAGAAGCAAATGAACCAAACACCTTTTTCAAAGATACTACATGTTTACACATTTTAACACTTGAGCTAAAGTTTGTGCAAGACAATACTTTTCAAGACACTAAACTAGTTTCACTTAGTTCTCATTCCTAAGTAAGTTATGCAAGGTTTTCACATAACATATGCAAACAAAAATATCTAAGTCTATAAGTGAAACAAACACAGTTTATCAACTTCTTGCACAATATCTAGCAAATGTCCTATTACGCATAAAACAAGCAATTGATAAACAAGCAAATAAGTATCATGGCAAGACACTTATATATTACAAATAAACAAGTACAATCATACCTATCAACAAGCAAACAACATGTATGTAAACAACTAGAACAAGTAGTCACATAGCATAAAAAATATACTTTTTGTCACTTTGTGTTTAAATATGACGATGTATACCAAGCTTCATTTGTTTCCTTTATATAAACCAAATTCTTTAGTTTCAAAAGAAATCATATCAATGTTCAAAGGATACCAACTTACATTACCCGACTCAAAAGTTTAAGTTACTGTGTCAAAATGAAACTTAATATTTTGAACAGGTTGTAGTATTTGATTTGTTTTTCCTACTTCAATTTAGATTTAGGACATGAGATTATTTTTAAATGAAAGTAGACTTAATTCCCTTCAAAATAATAGGTGGCGCGACTCCTACGGACTTACGGTTAATTAGTTATGAAATTTTGAAGTTGGACAAAAACTGCATACTATACAGACGGATTTGGCGGAACCAAATCAAGGGATCCGTCCTTTATGTGATTTGGTTCCGCGGGTCTCTGTACCAGATTCAACAAAACTAGTATTTTGACATAGAGAAAGTGTGTGGGACTTACTAGATTAGATAGTAAACTTTAATATACTTATTTAACATTATTTCTACTAATGTGACTTATCTAAACATTTACGAAGAGATTTTTCAACTACATTAATAGTTATCCCAAACGCTCCTTTAAAACCAGTGTTTTTCATAAATTAGCTTTACGCACACAATTTGACACTCAATCCTTTTAAGAAATCTTTTCTTTTATTTTTCAAGGATATCTTCAAGCTTGGATACAAAGTAACATCTAACAATAAAATTTCTAAGTATACTAAGCGAAACATTTTTCATATTATATTCTGCTTCAATGGTAATTTGATACATGGATCGTACTCTATTTTAAAAACCATTTGTTTTGAAAATAAGAGCCACGAGGCTCTGATACCAATTGTGAAAACGTAGAGGGGGTGAATACGTTTCCGTTTTAAAATCTTAAAACTTGTTGTATCAAATATCCGTTTAAGCTTGTTCTAATATGAAAGATGTTTATAACTTGCATAAGTTAAAACATGTTGTCACACAAGTATCATCAACTAATCACAACACAAGCAATCACATAAAGCAAACATAAAAGTAAAGTAGTAAGTAAAAAAAGCGCAAACCGAACACGATGATTTATAGTGGTTCGGTCACGGAGCTCCTCTCCGTCCTACTTGTCACACCCCCAGAATCGGGTCCCAGCGGAAGCATATGTGTTGCTGGGGTGCAACTCAATTGGTATCATAACACAAGTGTAAAGAACGGTTTTCACATCAATCATTTAGAATATATTTGATAAGTCAAAAGTGTTAAATTTACATTATGAAAAGTGGTGCGGAAGTTGGCCCATAAAATAAGTTAAGCGGTCCCAAATGTTTTATCAGAGTCTTCTATGACCATGCCATGCCCTGCCAAAAGCCTCCAGTAGCGTGCTATTGCTTGGTTCCTGAAAATACATGCTAAAGTGTCAACACGAGGTTGGTGAGTTCATAGAGTTTGCTATAAATAAGTTGAAAAGCCTTTAGAGAAAGTTTCCACAGCATAGGCATTGTAAATCCACTCAGTTCCAAGCCCCGCACATTCAAGACTTGCAACCTGTGTGTTTACAACCCAATGCTAACATAGTATGTCTAGAGTAGATGTCTTGCATATCAATGCATCATGAGATTACTGAGTGCCATTTCCCAAAGAATACTGGGTGTCATTTCCCAAAGATTACTGGGTGCCGTTTCCCAAAGATTACTAATAGATCTTATGCTGCTCACTAGGAGACTTATGTTCGGCTACCCCAAGTGTTTGATACTTAGGTCCGTGTTATGTTCTATACGGCTACCCCAAGTGTTTGATACTTAGGTCCGCGAATTGCTTTCAAGAATAACGCAAATAAGTTTAACACAATCATATATGTAAGTAAGCAGTTTAAGCATGTATCTCCCCCAAAAGTTCAAAACGTATAAAGTAGGGGCTATGAAACTCACCTGATGCGATAGCAACAATGATAATAATGAATATGCTGAACTGAGGCTCGGTCTCTAACCGCGACCTAATATGAATGATATGATCTAGCGTAAGCAATGATACAATGCAACACATGCAAATACGTATGTTAACGATACCACTTGATACTTTTGAAAATACCTTTTATTGTCAAAATATACGTTTGTGACATATTGTCAAGTTATAAATCATTTCTCGTTCATATATAGTGAAACGGTACTCAATGATCCTTATTTGGTATGTTGTAGTCAAATATACTAATTTTGCCGCAAAACAATACTTTTTGCAATATTTGATTTATGTCAATTTTGCCGTGTAAAACTAGTCGCGAAAAATATGTATACTTTGTATGTTAATATTCCAACTTGTCGTTCTCAAAAACCTTATAACAATATTTCAATATCGTTACTTTTGACGTTGGATCAACCGCGCCTCGATCGATTTGGTAAACGGCTATCAATATTTCAAGTTATGAAAATACTAGTTTTAACACTTTATTTTCTTCTAAAATGTGGGCTGCCAAAATGTATATATATACCGTCGGGTCTTTAAATGTCCATATTTTGTTCGTTACAAGCTCGTTTTTAACGTTCTAGGTATCCACGCGTTCGTATAAACCTATAGTAACGTATTTTCAATGTCTCGGCTCATCTAGATCATGGTTAACGGCTCGTTTTGCTCCTGAAAATACGTCCAACAGCATGCTGTTTTTCAGCAAAGTGTATGTTTCGTCGCGTAACTTAAATATTTCATAACTTCTTCGTTATAAGTCCGTTTTTTGTGATTCAAGCGCCCATGCGTTCCTTATTGAGTGTATTTTATAATTATTAAGACCGAAATGGTTCACAAAAATCTGAGTTTTCCAGGAAAGAAAAATCGTGGCAGTAGGTACATATATATATCTCAAAAATACATTTTTCTAGTTCATAACTTAATCAAACTTATTCCATTCAACTCCACAAACACCCTTGATCTACCATACACTTCTCAAAGTGTCATGGGGTCCTAAACTTAACTAAATATAGTGTGGTTCATGAGGTTGCTAGTAAAAATTATAGATCTAAAGATTATAAGAGTTTTTAAAAGAAAAGTGGTACCATAACTAAGTATTTTGCATTTTTAACCATTATCACATGAAAATATATAAACATAATGATCAAATGAAAGTAAAACATGAAAAATTAGTATTCTTGAAGTTACTTACAATGTAGGTTAGGATTGAAGAGAAATGGAAGTGTTTCTTGAGGTTTTTGTTGTAACACCTTAACAATAACTCCAAATGGGACTTGTAGATTAACAAAGCTTGCAAAAATTTTGGGATTACTTATGGTTTTGTGGTTTGCCGTGAACCTTGAAGAGAGGAAGAGAAGAAATATCTTGGTTTTGCTATAACAAATAATGTTGAATGAAATATGTTTTAAAAATCATTTGATGTACTAGTTACTAACTTCATTTAATGTTGGAAATATTTTTGGATGAATGAAGTAGAGTTGGTGCAAGGGGGCAGCGGATTTTATGGGGCAAGTGGGAAAATTTGTAAGATTTTTGTGATAAATAACATGTGCTAGTTTGTTTTGAGTATACTTCAGGTGTTATCGGGTACCGAGTTATCTTGAAATAAATACTAACGAAGCGAAATAAAATACGACGAAGTTGTAAATATTGTAAAATGATGTTACTGAAAAGAATCGGGTGTCGGAATAACTGTCGGGTTAATTTGTCGTAATTTGACGGAGTTATAAGCCCTTAACGAAAAATATAGCAATTGGTTTATTAACACCGGGTAAAATAATAATATAAACTTTATATTATTAAAAGTAGTATGAAAATTTATTAGGATCATTGTCTGGAGTACTGGGTATAATTGTTAATAATACTGACTGAGTGGTAACGTTAATTAAATAAATAACCTCACGTAATATGAATAATGCATAACCGTGCATAGTGAAAACCCGAAAATGTGAATTGTGACAGTCTCCACCCGTTAAAGGAATTCAGTCCCTGAATTAAGCTCGTTCGTTCTACGTACGTACGTTCTCATGGTCAGGTTTGATGGGGGTAAACTTTACCATGATCGAGCATAGCCTTCAAAAGACCTCTAGGTAACCGATTTTTACTTAATCCCACAACTCATCAAACAAGAACTGTCATGGGATTAGGCTAAATCGGTTTGAGGTTGTCAATTCAAATTTAATCTCACAACTCATCAAACAAGAACTGTCATGAGATTAAACTGAATCGGCTCGGGTAACAACTTGATTCCAGTTTGATCCTCGCAACTCATCAAACAAGAACTGTCACTTAGATCAAACTAGGAACAAGTGGTTTGAAGGAGGTCTTTTGAAAATTTGGCTCGATTATGGAATTGCTTACACCGATCAAATCAATCCGGACATAATTCCATTATAACTACTCTCAGTATTGCAAAATTCATCTCTGAGTCGAACATAGGTGGTCAGGCTATGTCCCACTGTCCCGGGTCGAATATAGATGACCAGTCTATATTCCACCGAGGTTCAATGAATTTTGGAATACTCAGCTTAGTTATAATAATACTATGTCCTTCACATGTAAAGGGTGGTTCAAAAGACTAAGGCAGGTGATCAGGCTTGAGGTCGAAAGATGAAACTACGTAAGGAAAAGGTGTAACGCTGCGACCTGCATGATATGTAAGCATACTTATATGGAATACAATTATAGTAATCAACGAGAGTAAGTGAGTATAATCTATCTGGAAATAAGATATAAATCTCATTAAATATGTCAGCAACAAACCACAAATGAGGCATCAGCTTGGCAGGCATGCACGTGGCGGTCATAAGGTTAAGTTTTCGTAAAAGTAGCTATAGTTTAGGTTTTAAAATTACCCAATTCTCTATAGCCTAGGCTCTGATACCAATCTGTCACACCCCCAGAATCGGGTCCCAGCGGAAGCATATGTGTTGCTGGGGTGCAACTCAATTGGTATCATAACACAAGTGTAAAGAACGGTTTTCACATTAATCATTTAGAATATATTTGATAAGTCAAAAGTGTTAAATTTACATTATGAAAAGTGGTGCGGAAGTTGGCCCATAAAATAAGTTAAGCGGTCCCAAATGTTTTATCAGAGTCTTCTATGACCATGCCATGCCCTGCCAAAAGCCTCCAGTAGCGTGCTATTGCTTGGTTCCTGAAAATACATGCTAAAGTGTCAACACGAGGTTGGTGAGTTCATAGAGTTTGCTATAAATAAGTTGAAAAGCCTTTAGAGAAAGTTTCCACAGCATAGGCATTGTAAATCCACTCAGTTCCAAGCCCCGCCCATTCAAGACTTGCAACCTGTGTGTTTACAACCCAATGCTAACATAGTATGTCTAGAGTAGATGTCTTGCATATCAATGCATCATGAGATTACTGGGTGCCATTTCCCAAAGAATACTGGGTGTCATTTCCCAAAGATTACTGGGTGCCGTTTCCCAAAGATTACTAATAGATCTTATGCTGCTCACTAGGAGACTTATGTTCGGCTACCCCAAGTGTTTGATACTTAGGTCCGTGTTATGTTCTATACGGCTACCCCAAGTGTTTGATACTTAGGTCCGCGAATTGCTTTCAAGAATAACGCAAATAAGTTTAACACAATCATATATGTAAGTAAGCAGTTTAAGCATGTATCTCCCCCAAAAGTTCAAAACGTATAAAGTAGGGGCTATGAAACTCACCTGATGCGATAGCAACAATGATAATAATGAATATGCTGAACTGAGGCTCGGTCTCTAACCGCGACCTAATATGAATGATATGATCTAGCGTAAGCAATGATACAATGCAACACATGCAAATACGTATGTTAACGATACCACTTGATACTTTTGAAAATACCTTTTATTGTCAAAATATACGTTTGTGACATATTGTCAAGTTATAAATCATTTCTCGTTCATATATAGTGAAACGGTACTCAATGATCCTTATTTGGTATGTTGTAGTCAAATATACTAATTTTGCCGCAAAACAATACTTTTTGCAATATTTGATTTATGTCAATTTTGCCGTGTAAAACTAGTCGCGAAAAATATGTATACTTTGTATGTTAATATTCCAACTTGTCGTTCTCAAAAACCTTATAACAATATTTCAATATCGTTACTTTTGACGTTGGATCAACCGCGCCTCGATCGATTTGGTAAACGGCTATCAATATTTCAAGTTATGAAAATACTAGTTTTAACACTTTATTTTCTTCTAAAATGTGGGCTGCCAAAATGTATATATATACCGTCGGGTCTTTAAATGTCCATATTTTGTTCGTTACAAGCTCGTTTTTAACGTTCTAGGTATCCACGCGTTCGTATAAACCTATACTAACGTATTTTCAATGTCTCGGCTCATCTAGATCATGGTTAACGGCTCGTTTTGCTCCTGAAAATACGTCCAACAGCATGCTGTTTTTCAGCAAAGTGTATGTTTCGTCGCGTAACTTAAATATTTCATAACTTCTTCGTTATAAGTCCGTTTTTTGTGATTCAAGCGCCCATGCGTTCCTTATTGAGTGTATTTTATAATTATTAAGACCGAAATGGTTCACAAAAATCTGAGTTTTCCAGGAAAGAAAAATCGTGGCAGTAGGTACATATATATATCTCAAAAATACATTTTTCTAGTTCATAACTTAATCAAACTTATTCCATTCAACTCCACAAACACCCTTGATCTACCATACACTTCTCAAAGTGTCATGGGGTCCTAAACTTAACTAAATATAGTGTGGTTCATGAGGTTGCTAGTAAAAATTATAGATCTAAAGATTATAAGAGTTTTTAAAAGAAAAGTGGTACCATAACTAAGTATTTTGCATTTTTAACCATTATCACATGAAAATATATAAACATAATGATCAAATGAAAGTAAAACATGAAAAATTAGTATTCTTGAAGTTACTTACAATGTAGGTTAGGATTGAAGAGAAATGGAAGTGTTTCTTGAGGTTTTTGTTGTAACACCTTAACAATAACTCCAAATGGGACTTGTAGATTAACAAAGCTTGCAAAAATTTTGGGATTACTTATGGTTTTGTGGTTTGCCGTGAACCTTGAAGAGAGGAAGAGAAGAAATATCTTGGTTTTGCTATAACAAATAATGTTGAATGAAATATGTTTTAAAAATCATTTGATGTACTAGTTACTAACTTCATTTAATGTTGGAAATATTTTTGGATGAATGAAGTAGAGTTGGTGCAAGGGGGCAGCGGATTTTATGGGGCAAGTGGGAAAATTTGTAAGATTTTTGTGATAAATAACATGTGCTAGTTTGTTTTGAGTATACTTCAGGTGTTATCGGGTACCGAGTTATCTTGAAATAAATACTAACGAAGCGAAATAAAATACGACGAAGTTGTAAATATTGTAAAATGATGTTACTGAAAAGAATCGGGTGTCGGAATAACTGTCGGGTTAATTTGTCGTAATTTGACGGAGTTATAAGCCCTTAACGAAAAATATAGCAATTGGTTTATTAACACCGGGTAAAATAATAATATAAACTTTATATTATTAAAAGTAGTATGAAAATTTATTAGGATCATTGTCTGGAGTACTGGGTATAATTGTTAATAATACTGACTGAGTGGTAACGTTAATTAAATAAATAACCTCACGTAATATGAATAATGCATAACCGTGCATAGTGAAAACCCGAAAATGTGAATTGTGACAGTCTCCACCCGTTAAAGGAATTCAGTCCCTGAATTAAGCTCGTTCGTTCTACGTACGTACGTTCTCATGGTCGGGTTTGATGGGGGTAAACTTTCCCATGATCGAGCATAGCCTTCAAAAGACCTCTAGGTAACCGATTTTTACTTAATCCCACAACTCATCAAACAAGAACTGTCATGGGATTAGGCTAAATCGGTTTGAGGTTGTCAATTCAAATTTAATCTCACAACTCATCAAACAAGAACTGTCATGAGATTAAACTGAATCGGCTCGGGTAACAACTTGATTCCAGTTTGATCCTCGCAACTCATCAAACAAGAACTGTCACTTAGATCAAACTAGGAACAAGTGGTTTGAAGGAGGTCTTTTGAAAATTTGGCTCGATTATGGAATTGCTTACACCGATCAAATCAATCCGGACATAATTCCATTATAACTACTCTCAGTATTGCAAAATTCATCTCTGAGTCGAACATAGGTGGTCAGGCTATGTCCCACTGTCCCGGGTCGAATATAGATGACCAGTCTATATTCCACCGAGGTTCAATGAATTTTGGAATACTCAGCTTAGTTATAATAATACTATGTCCTTCACATGTAAAGGGTGGTTCAAAAGACTAAGGCAGGTGATCAGGCTTGAGGTCGAAAGATGAAACTACGTAAGGAAAAGGTGTAACGCTGCGACCTGCATGATATGTAAGCATACTTATATGGAATACAATTATAGTAATCAACGAGAGTAAGTGAGTATAATCTATCTGGAAATAAGATATAAATCTCATTAAATATGTCAGCAACAAACCACAAATGAGGCATCAGCTTGGCAGGCATGCACGTGGCGGTCATAAGGTTAAGTTTTCGTAAAAGTAGCTATAGTTTAGGTTTTAAAATTACCCAATTCTCTATAGCCTAGGCTCTGATACCAATCTGTCACACCCCCAGAATCGGGTCCCAACGGAAGCATATGTGTTGCTGGGGTGCAACTCAATTGGTATCATAACACAAGTGTAAAGAACGGTTTTCACATTAATCATTTAGAATATATTTGATAAGTCAAAAGTGTTAAATTTACATTATGAAAAGTGGTGCGGAAGTTGGCCCATAAAATAAGTTAAGCGGTCCCAAATGTTTTATCAGAGTCTTCTATGACCATGCCATGCCCTGCCAAAAGCCTCCAGTAGCGTGCTATTGCTTGGTTCCTGAAAATACATGCTAAAGTGTCAACACGAGGTTGGTGAGTTCATAGAGTTTGCTATAAATAAGTTGAAAAGCCTTTAGAGAAAGTTTCCACAGCATAGGCATTGTAAATCCACTCAGTTCCAAGCCCCGCCCATTCAAGACTTGCAACCTGTGTGTTTACAACCCAATGCTAACATAGTATGTCTAGAGTAGATGTCTTGCATATCAATGCATCATGAGATTACTGGGTGCCATTTCCCAAAGAATACTGGGTGTCATTTCCCAAAGATTACTGGGTGCCGTTTCCCAAAGATTACTAATAGATCTTATGCTGCTCACTAGGAGACTTATGTTCGGCTACCCCAAGTGTTTGATACTTAGGTCCGTGTTATGTTCTATACGGCTACCCCAAGTGTTTGATACTTAGGTCCGCGAATTGCTTTCAAGAATAACGCAAATAAGTTTAACACAATCATATATGTAAGTAAGCAGTTTAAGCATGTATCTCCCCCAAAAGTTCAAAACGTATAAAGTAGGGGCTATGAAACTCACCTGATGCGATAGCAACAATGATAATAATGAATATGCTGAACTGAGGCTCGGTCTCTAACCGCGACCTAATATGAATGATATGATCTAGCGTAAGCAATGATACAATGCAACACATGCAAATACGTATGTTAACGATACCACTTGATACTTTTGAAAATACCTTTTATTGTCAAAATATACGTTTGTGACATATTGTCAAGTTATAAATCATTTCTCGTTCATATATAGTGAAACGGTACTCAATGATCCTTATTTGGTATGTTGTAGTCAAATATACTAATTTTGCCGCAAAACAATACTTTTTGCAATATTTGATTTATGTCAATTTTGCCGTGTAAAACTAGTCGCGAAAAATATGTATACTTTGTATGTTAATATTCCAACTTGTCGTTCTCAAAAACCTTATAACAATATTTCAATATCGTTACTTTTGACGTTGGATCAACCGCGCCTCGATCGATTTGGTAAACGGCTATCAATATTTCAAGTTATGAAAATACTAGTTTTAACACTTTATTTTCTTCTAAAATGTGGGCTGCCAAAATGTATATATATACCGTCGGGTCTTTAAATGTCCATATTTTGTTCGTTACAAGCTCGTTTTTAACGTTCTAGGTATCCACGCGTTCGTATAAACCTATACTAACGTATTTTCAATGTCTCGGCTCATCTAGATCATGGTTAACGGCTCGTTTTGCTCCTGAAAATACGTCCAACAGCATGCTGTTTTTCAGCAAAGTGTATGTTTCGTCGCGTAACTTAAATATTTCATAACTTCTTCGTTATAAGTCCGTTTTTTGTGATTCAAGCGCCCATGCGTTCCTTATTGAGTGTATTTTATAATTATTAAGACCGAAATGGTTCACAAAAATCTGAGTTTTCCAGGAAAGAAAAATCGTGGCAGTAGGTACATATATATATCTCAAAAATACATTTTTCTAGTTCATAACTTAATCAAACTTATTCCATTCAACTCCACAAACACCCTTGATCTACCATACACTTCTCAAAGTGTCATGGGGTCCTAAACTTAACTAAATATAGTGTGGTTCATGAGGTTGCTAGTAAAAATTATAGATCTAAAGATTATAAGAGTTTTTAAAAGAAAAGTGGTACCATAACTAAGTATTTTGCATTTTTAACCATTATCACATGAAAATATATAAACATAATGATCAAATGAAAGTAAAACATGAAAAATTAGTATTCTTGAAGTTACTTACAATGTAGGTTAGGATTGAAGAGAAATGGAAGTGTTTCTTGAGGTTTTTGTTGTAACACCTTAACAATAACTCCAAATGGGACTTGTAGATTAACAAAGCTTGCAAAAATTTTGGGATTACTTATGGTTTTGTGGTTTGCCGTGAACCTTGAAGAGAGGAAGAGAAGAAATATCTTGGTTTTGCTATAACAAATAATGTTGAATGAAATATGTTTTAAAAATCATTTGATGTACTAGTTACTAACTTCATTTAATGTTGGAAATATTTTTGGATGAATGAAGTAGAGTTGGTGCAAGGGGGCAGCGGATTTTATGGGGCAAGTGGGAAAATTTGTAAGATTTTTGTGATAAATAACATGTGCTAGTTTGTTTTGAGTATACTTCAGGTGTTATCGGGTACCGAGTTATCTTGAAATAAATACTAACGAAGCGAAATAAAATACGACGAAGTTGTAAATATTGTAAAATGATGTTACTGAAAAGAATCGGGTGTCGGAATAACTGTCGGGTTAATTTGTCGTAATTTGACGGAGTTATAAGCCCTTAACGAAAAATATAGCAATTGGTTTATTAACACCGGGTAAAATAATAATATAAACTTTATATTATTAAAAGTAGTATGAAAATTTATTAGGATCATTGTCTGGAGTACTGGGTATAATTGTTAATAATACTGACTGAGTGGTAACGTTAATTAAATAAATAACCTCACGTAATATGAATAATGCATAACCGTGCATAGTGAAAACCCGAAAATGTGAATTGTGACAGTCTCCACCCGTTAAAGGAATTCAGTCCCTGAATTAAGCTCGTTCGTTCTACGTACGTACGTTCTCATGGTCAGGTTTGATGGGGGTAAACTTTACCATGATCGAGCATAGCCTTCAAAAGACCTCTAGGTAACCGATTTTTAGTTAATCCCACAACTCATCAAACAAGAACTGTCATGGGATTAGGCTAAATCGGTTTGAGGTTGTCAATTCAAATTTAATCTCACAACTCATCAAACAAGAACTGTCATGAGATTAAACTGAATCGGCTCGGGTAACAACTTGATTCCAGTTTGATCCTCGCAACTCATCAAACAAGAACTGTCACTTAGATCAAACTAGGAACAAGTGGTTTGAAGGAGGTCTTTTGAAAATTTGGCTCGATTATGGAATTGCTTACACCGATCAAATCAATCCGGACATAATTCCATTATAACTACTCTCAGTATTGCAAAATTCATCTCTGAGTCGAACATAGGTGGTCAGGCTATGTCCCACTGTCCCGGGTCGAATATAGATGACCAGTCTATATTCCACCGAGGTTCAATGAATTTTGGAATACTCAGCTTAGTTATAATAATACTATGTCCTTCACATGTAAAGGGTGGTTCAAAAGACTAAGGCAGGTGATCAGGCTTGAGGTCGAAAGATGAAACTACGTAAGGAAAAGGTGTAACGCTGCGACCTGCATGATATGTAAGCATACTTATATGGAATACAATTATAGTAATCAACGAGAGTAAGTGAGTATAATCTATCTGGAAATAAGATATAAATCTCATTAAATATGTCAGCAACAAACCACAAATGAGGCATCAGCTTGGCAGGCATGCACGTGGCGGTCATAAGGTTAAGTTTTCGTAAAAGTAGCTATAGTTTAGGTTTTAAAATTACCCAATTCTCTATAGCCTAGGCTCTGATACCAATCTGTCACACCCCCAGAATCGGGTCCCAGCGGAAGCATATGTGTTGCTGGGGTGCAACTCAATTGGTATCATAACACAAGTGTAAAGAACGGTTTTCACATTAATCATTTAGAATATATTTGATAAGTCAAAAGTGTTAAATTTACATTATGAAAAGTGGTGCGGAAGTTGGCCCATAAAATAAGTTAAGCGGTCCCAAATGTTTTATCAGAGTCTTCTATGACCATGCCATGCCCTGCCAAAAGCCTCCAGTAGCGTGCTATTGCTTGGTTCCTGAAAATACATGCTAAAGTGTCAACACGAGGTTGGTGAGTTCATAGAGTTTGCTATAAATAAGTTGAAAAGCCTTTAGAGAAAGTTTCCACAGCATAGGCATTGTAAATCCACTCAGTTCCAAGCCCCGCCCATTCAAGACTTGCAACCTGTGTGTTTACAACCCAATGCTAACATAGTATGTCTAGAGTAGATGTCTTGCATATCAATGCATCATGAGATTCCTGGGTGCCATTTCCCAAAGAATACTGGGTGTCATTTCCCAAAGATTACTGGGTGCCGTTTCCCAAAGATTACTAATAGATCTTATGCTGCTCACTAGGAGACTTATGTTCGGCTACCCCAAGTGTTTGATACTTAGGTCCGTGTTATGTTCTATACGGCTACCCCAAGTGTTTGATACTTAGGTCCGCGAATTGCTTTCAAGAATAACGCAAATAAGTTTAACACAATCATATATGTAAGTAAGCAGTTTAAGCATGTATCTCCCCCAAAAGTTCAAAACGTATAAAGTAGGGGCTATGAAACTCACCTGATGCGATAGCAACAATGATAATAATGAATATGCTGAACTGAGGCTCGGTCTCTAACCGCGACCTAATATGAATGATATGATCTAGCGTAAGCAATGATACAATGCAACACATGCAAATACGTATGTTAACGATACCACTTGATACTTTTGAAAATACCTTTTATTGTCAAAATATACGTTTGTGACATATTGTCAAGTTATAAATCATTTCTCGTTCATATATAGTGAAACGGTACTCAATGATCCTTATTTGGTATGTTGTAGTCAAATATACTAATTTTGCCGCAAAACAATACTTTTTGCAATATTTGATTTATGTCAATTTTGCCGTGTAAAACTAGTCGCGAAAAATATGTATACTTTGTATGTTAATATTCCAACTTGTCGTTCTCAAAAACCTTATAACAATATTTCAATATCGTTACTTTTGACGTTGGATCAACCGCGCCTCGATCGATTTGGTAAACGGCTATCAATATTTCAAGTTATGAAAATACTAGTTTTAACACTTTATTTTCTTCTAAAATGTGGGCTGCCAAAATGTATATATATACCGTCGGGTCTTTAAATGTCCATATTTTGTTCGTTACAAGCTCGTTTTTAACGTTCTAGGTATCCACGCGTTCGTATAAACCTATACTAACGTATTTTCAATGTCTCGGCTCATCTAGATCATGGTTAACGGCTCGTTTTGCTCCTGAAAATACGTCCAACAGCATGCTGTTTTTCAGCAAAGTGTATGTTTCGTCGCGTAACTTAAATATTTCATAACTTCTTCGTTATAAGTCCGTTTTTTGTGATTCAAGCGCCCATGCGTTCCTTATTGAGTGTATTTTATAATTATTAAGACCGAAATGGTTCACAAAAATCTGAGTTTTCCAGGAAAGAAAAATCGTGGCAGTAGGTACATATATATATCTCAAAAATACATTTTTCTAGTTCATAACTTAATCAAACTTATTCCATTCAACTCCACAAACACCCTTGATCTACCATACACTTCTCAAAGTGTCATGGGGTCCTAAACTTAACTAAATATAGTGTGGTTCATGAGGTTGCTAGTAAAAATTATAGATCTAAAGATTATAAGAGTTTTTAAAAGAAAAGTGGTACCATAACTAAGTATTTTGCATTTTTAACCATTATCACATGAAAATATATAAACATAATGATCAAATGAAAGTAAAACATGAAAAATTAGTATTCTTGAAGTTACTTACAATGTAGGTTAGGATTGAAGAGAAATGGAAGTGTTTCTTGAGGTTTTTGTTGTAACACCTTAACAATAACTCCAAATGGGACTTGTAGATTAACAAAGCTTGCAAAAATTTTGGGATTACTTATGGTTTTGTGGTTTGCCGTGAACCTTGAAGAGAGGAAGAGAAGAAATATCTTGGTTTTGCTATAACAAATAATGTTGAATGAAATATGTTTTAAAAATCATTTGATGTACTAGTTACTAACTTCATTTAATGTTGGAAATATTTTTGGATGAATGAAGTAGAGTTGGTGCAAGGGGGCAGCGGATTTTATGGGGCAAGTGGGAAAATTTGTAAGATTTTTGTGATAAATAACATGTGCTAGTTTGTTTTGAGTATACTTCAGGTGTTATCGGGTACCGAGTTATCTTGAAATAAATACTAACGAAGCGAAATAAAATACGACGAAGTTGTAAATATTGTAAAATGATGTTACTGAAAAGAATCGGGTGTCGGAATAACTGTCGGGTTAATTTGTCGTAATTTGACGGAGTTATAAGCCCTTAACGAAAAATATAGCAATTGGTTTATTAACACCGGGTAAAATAATAATATAAACTTTATATTATTAAAAGTAGTATGAAAATTTATTAGGATCATTGTCTGGAGTACTGGGTATAATTGTTAATAATACTGACTGAGTGGTAACGTTAATTAAATAAATAACCTCACGTAATATGAATAATGCATAACCGTGCATAGTGAAAACCCGAAAATGTGAATTGTGACAGTCTCCACCCGTTAAAGGAATTCAGTCCCTGAATTAAGCTCGTTCGTTCTACGTACGTACGTTCTCATGGTCAGGTTTGATGGGGGTAAACTTTACCATGATCGAGCATAGCCTTCAAAAGACCTCTAGGTAACCGATTTTTAGTTAATCCCACAACTCATCAAACAAGAACTGTCATGGGATTAGGCTAAATCGGTTTGAGGTTGTCAATTCAAATTTAATCTCACAACTCATCAAACAAGAACTGTCATGAGATTAAACTGAATCGGCTCGGGTAACAACTTGATTCCAGTTTGATCCTCGCAACTCATCAAACAAGAACTGTCACTTAGATCAAACTAGGAACAAGTGGTTTGAAGGAGGTCTTTTGAAAATTTGGCTCGATTATGGAATTGCTTACACCGATCAAATCAATCCGGACATAATTCCATTATAACTACTCTCAGTATTGCAAAATTCATCTCTGAGTCGAACATAGGTGGTCAGGCTATGTCCCACTGTCCCGGGTCGAATATAGATGACCAGTCTATATTCCACCGAGGTTCAATGAATTTTGGAATACTCAGCTTAGTTATAATAATACTATGTCCTTCACATGTAAAGGGTGGTTCAAAAGACTAAGGCAGGTGATCAGGCTTGAGGTCGAAAGATGAAACTACGTAAGGAAAAGGTGTAACGCTGCGACCTGCATGATATGTAAGCATACTTATATGGAATACAATTATAGTAATCAACGAGAGTAAGTGAGTATAATCTATCTGGAAATAAGATATAAATCTCATTAAATATGTCAGCAACAAACCACAAATGAGGCATCAGCTTGGCAGGCATGCACGTGGCGGTCATAAGGTTAAGTTTTCGTAAAAGTAGCTATAGTTTAGGTTTTAAAATTACCCAATTCTCTATAGCCTAGGCTCTGATACCAATCTGTCACACCCCCAGAATCGGGTCCCAACGGAAGCATATGTGTTGCTGGGGTGCAACTCAATTGGTATCATAACACAAGTGTAAAGAACGGTTTTCACATTAATCATTTAGAATATATTTGATAAGTCAAAAGTGTTAAATTTACATTATGAAAAGTGGTGCGGAAGTTGGCCCATAAAATAAGTTAAGCGGTCCCAAATGTTTTATCAGAGTCTTCTATGACCATGCCATGCCCTGCCAAAAGCCTCCAGTAGCGTGCTATTGCTTGGTTCCTGAAAATACATGCTAAAGTGTCAACACGAGGTTGGTGAGTTCATAGAGTTTGCTATAAATAAGTTGAAAAGCCTTTAGAGAAAGTTTCCACAGCATAGGCATTGTAAATCCACTCAGTTCCAAGCCCCGCCCATTCAAGACTTGCAACCTGTGTGTTTACAACCCAATGCTAACATAGTATGTCTAGAGTAGATGTCTTGCATATCAATGCATCATGAGATTACTGGGTGCCATTTCCCAAAGAATACTGGGTGTCATTTCCCAAAGATTACTGGGTGCCGTTTCCCAAAGATTACTAATAGATCTTATGCTGCTCACTAGGAGACTTATGTTCGGCTACCCCAAGTGTTTGATACTTAGGTCCGTGTTATGTTCTATACGGCTACCCCAAGTGTTTGATACTTAGGTCCGCGAATTGCTTTCAAGAATAACGCAAATAAGTTTAACACAATCATATATGTAAGTAAGCAGTTTAAGCATGTATCTCCCCCAAAAGTTCAAAACGTATAAAGTAGGGGCTATGAAACTCACCTGATGCGATAGCAACAATGATAATAATGAATATGCTGAACTGAGGCTCGGTCTCTAACCGCGACCTAATATGAATGATATGATCTAGCGTAAGCAATGATACAATGCAACACATGCAAATACGTATGTTAACGATACCACTTGATACTTTTGAAAATACCTTTTATTGTCAAAATATACGTTTGTGACATATTGTCAAGTTATAAATCATTTCTCGTTCATATATAGTGAAACGGTACTCAATGATCCTTATTTGGTATGTTGTAGTCAAATATACTAATTTTGCCGCAAAACAATACTTTTTGCAATATTTGATTTATGTCAATTTTGCCGTGTAAAACTAGTCGCGAAAAATATGTATACTTTGTATGTTAATATTCCAACTTGTCGTTCTCAAAAACCTTATAACAATATTTCAATATCGTTACTTTTGACGTTGGATCAACCGCGCCTCGATCGATTTGGTAAACGGCTATCAATATTTCAAGTTATGAAAATACTAGTTTTAACACTTTATTTTCTTCTAAAATGTGGGCTGCCAAAATGTATATATATACCGTCGGGTCTTTAAATGTCCATATTTTGTTCGTTACAAGCTCGTTTTTAACGTTCTAGGTATCCACGCGTTCGTATAAACCTATACTAACGTATTTTCAATGTCTCGGCTCATCTAGATCATGGTTAACGGCTCGTTTTGCTCCTGAAAATACGTCCAACAGCATGCTGTTTTTCAGCAAAGTGTATGTTTCGTCGCGTAACTTAAATATTTCATAACTTCTTCGTTATAAGTCCGTTTTTTGTGATTCAAGCGCCCATGCGTTCCTTATTGAGTGTATTTTATAATTATTAAGACCGAAATGGTTCACAAAAATCTGAGTTTTCCAGGAAAGAAAAATCGTGGCAGTAGGTACATATATATATCTCAAAAATACATTTTTCTAGTTCATAACTTAATCAAACTTATTCCATTCAACTCCACAAACACCCTTGATCTACCATACACTTCTCAAAGTGTCATGGGGTCCTAAACTTAACTAAATATAGTGTGGTTCATGAGGTTGCTAGTAAAAATTATAGATCTAAAGATTATAAGAGTTTTTAAAAGAAAAGTGGTACCATAACTAAGTATTTTGCATTTTTAACCATTATCACATGAAAATATATAAACATAATGATCAAATGAAAGTAAAACATGAAAAATTAGTATTCTTGAAGTTACTTACAATGTAGGTTAGGATTGAAGAGAAATGGAAGTGTTTCTTGAGGTTTTTGTTGTAACACCTTAACAATAACTCCAAATGGGACTTGTAGATTAACAAAGCTTGCAAAAATTTTGGGATTACTTATGGTTTTGTGGTTTGCCGTGAACCTTGAAGAGAGGAAGAGAAGAAATATCTTGGTTTTGCTATAACAAATAATGTTGAATGAAATATGTTTTAAAAATCATTTGATGTACTAGTTACTAACTTCATTTAATGTTGGAAATATTTTTGGATGAATGAAGTAGAGTTGGTGCAAGGGGGCAGCGGATTTTATGGGGCAAGTGGGAAAATTTGTAAGATTTTTGTGATAAATAACATGTGCTAGTTTGTTTTGAGTATACTTCAGGTGTTATCGGGTACCGAGTTATCTTGAAATAAATACTAACGAAGCGAAATAAAATACGACGAAGTTGTAAATATTGTAAAATGATGTTACTGAAAAGAATCGGGTGTCGGAATAACTGTCGGGTTAATTTGTCGTAATTTGACGGAGTTATAAGCCCTTAACGAAAAATATAGCAATTGGTTTATTAACACCGGGTAAAATAATAATATAAACTTTATATTATTAAAAGTAGTATGAAAATTTATTAGGATCATTGTCTGGAGTACTGGGTATAATTGTTAATAATACTGACTGAGTGGTAACGTTAATTAAATAAATAACCTCACGTAATATGAATAATGCATAACCGTGCATAGTGAAAACCCGAAAATGTGAATTGTGACAGTCTCCACCCGTTAAAGGAATTCAGTCCCTGAATTAAGCTCGTTCGTTCTACGTACGTACGTTCTCATGGTCAGGTTTGATGGGGGTAAACTTTACCATGATCGAGCATAGCCTTCAAAAGACCTCTAGGTAACCGATTTTTAGTTAATCCCACAACTCATCAAACAAGAACTGTCATGGGATTAGGCTAAATCGGTTTGAGGTTGTCAATTCAAATTTAATCTCACAACTCATCAAACAAGAACTGTCATGAGATTAAACTGAATCGGCTCGGGTAACAACTTGATTCCAGTTTGATCCTCGCAACTCATCAAACAAGAACTGTCACTTAGATCAAACTAGGAACAAGTGGTTTGAAGGAGGTCTTTTGAAAATTTGGCTCGATTATGGAATTGCTTACACCGATCAAATCAATCCGGACATAATTCCATTATAACTACTCTCAGTATTGCAAAATTCATCTCTGAGTCGAACATAGGTGGTCAGGCTATGTCCCACTGTCCCGGGTCGAATATAGATGACCAGTCTATATTCCACCGAGGTTCAATGAATTTTGGAATACTCAGCTTAGTTATAATAATACTATGTCCTTCACATGTAAAGGGTGGTTCAAAAGACTAAGGCAGGTGATCAGGCTTGAGGTCGAAAGATGAAACTACGTAAGGAAAAGGTGTAACGCTGCGACCTGCATGATATGTAAGCATACTTATATGGAATACAATTATAGTAATCAACGAGAGTAAGTGAGTATAATCTATCTGGAAATAAGATATAAATCTCATTAAATATGTCAGCAACAAACCACAAATGAGGCATCAGCTTGGCAGGCATGCACGTGGCGGTCATAAGGTTAAGTTTTCGTAAAAGTAGCTATAGTTTAGGTTTTAAAATTACCCAATTCTCTATAGCCTAGGCTCTGATACCAATCTGTCACACCCCCAGAATCGGGTCCCAGCGGAAGCATATGTGTTGCTGGGGTGCAACTCAATTGGTATCATAACACAAGTGTAAAGAACGGTTTTCACATTAATCATTTAGAATATATTTGATAAGTCAAAAGTGTTAAATTTACATTATGAAAAGTGGTGCGGAAGTTGGCCCATAAAATAAGTTAAGCGGTCCCAAATGTTTTATCAGAGTCTTCTATGACCATGCCATGCCCTGCCAAAAGCCTCCAGTAGCGTGCTATTGCTTGGTTCCTGAAAATACATGCTAAAGTGTCAACACGAGGTTGGTGAGTTCATAGAGTTTGCTATAAATAAGTTGAAAAGCCTTTAGAGAAAGTTTCCACAGCATAGGCATTGTAAATCCACTCAGTTCCAAGCCCCGCCCATTCAAGACTTGCAACCTGTGTGTTTACAACCCAATGCTAACATAGTATGTCTAGAGTAGATGTCTTGCATATCAATGCATCATGAGATTACTGGGTGCCATTTCCCAAAGAATACTGGGTGTCATTTCCCAAAGATTACTGGGTGCCGTTTCCCAAAGATTACTAATAGATCTTATGCTGCTCACTAGGAGACTTATGTTCGGCTACCCCAAGTGTTTGATACTTAGGTCCGTGTTATGTTCTATACGGCTACCCCAAGTGTTTGATACTTAGGTCCGCGAATTGCTTTCAAGAATAACGCAAATAAGTTTAACACAATCATATATGTAAGTAAGCAGTTTAAGCATGTATCTCCCCCAAAAGTTCAAAACGTATAAAGTAGGGGCTATGAAACTCACCTGATGCGATAGCAACAATGATAATAATGAATATGCTGAACTGAGGCTCGGTCTCTAACCGCGACCTAATATGAATGATATGATCTAGCGTAAGCAATGATACAATGCAACACATGCAAATACGTATGTTAACGATACCACTTGATACTTTTGAAAATACCTTTTATTGTCAAAATATACGTTTGTGACATATTGTCAAGTTATAAATCATTTCTCGTTCATATATAGTGAAACGGTACTCAATGATCCTTATTTGGTATGTTGTAGTCAAATATACTAATTTTGCCGCAAAACAATACTTTTTGCAATATTTGATTTATGTCAATTTTGCCGTGTAAAACTAGTCGCGAAAAATATGTATACTTTGTATGTTAATATTCCAACTTGTCGTTCTCAAAAACCTTATAACAATATTTCAATATCGTTACTTTTGACGTTGGATCAACCGCGCCTCGATCGATTTGGTAAACGGCTATCAATATTTCAAGTTATGAAAATACTAGTTTTAACACTTTATTTTCTTCTAAAATGTGGTGTTGATACAAAAGTTGGGCGTTCCTTGATAGGGCTTCTATTCTCGTACCAATTCGAATCTTAATGCTTGATGTGACCTGCGCACTAAGAAAAATAACAAACACCGTTAGGCTTATCGAGGGATTGTCTCCCCCGATTATCCTCCGGCGTGAGAGTAAGTAATCGAACGTAGGGTTTAGTTTATGGTTTAGGGTTTATTGAAGATCGTACCTTTTACCGAGGGCTGGAATGCCCTTTATATATGCACGAAACCCTAATAGGTTTCGTGTTCCCTACTCTTCGGCATGTACGCCGACATCGGAGATTTGGTATATATCTTCTTTATTTAGAAGATATTCCATATATTCTCCGGAAATAGCTTTGGGGTTGGGCCTTGTCGACCCAAACCGCGCAACTGGTAGTCCAGTTGCGGCCCACACGTGGTGGGCTTAATGGTTAGTATTGTTTACTAACCGGGTTCGTGACCCGGGTATAGACTATACGTCATCATGTCCCCCCAGTCTAGTGTGCGCAGGGTAAAACCTGCGGGCGCTAGACTAGAGTCGTATCGAAATTATTCCCCACGCGTACGCGGGAAGCTTTCAAAAAATTACCGCCCAAAACACACGTGTAATGTATCTAGTCCAAAAAAGTGCAATTTGGGTACCTTGGGAAGTGGAGAGGTTGCCCACTTGCCTTGTCCCGTCATTTATCCTAGCCACACGATTGGAGCTAGTGGGGTACACGTGGCGATCATCTGTGGTGGATAGGAAAGGTATATAAACTACCGCCGCTTATTCACTGTGACTTCCACAGTTAAAAAATCACACTTCCACCATTTTCACATCTTCAAATCTCCTTCCAAGAAAAAGATAATTCAAAGGTAATTGCGCGTGCGCACATAATCTGAGTCACAATATGGTAGCGCAACTTCATGATTTTCATTCTGACATAACCGAGGATGAACTGATTCAGTTCACCTCGGATTACTTTATCCCTATGGGCCTGCGCCCAGAGGTACCCGGTCCGAATGACACCATCGCGGATTTCCCTGCTGGGAAGGTGGGGTTATATACGCGCTTTTTCGAGTGGGCGAATCAGCGCGTCCCCATCTCCGTGTTACTGAGTGACATACTCAATTACTACAATCTCCACATCTCCCAGTTGCATTGTATTGGTGCTGGGAAGATTGCTAACTTTGAGGTGAACTGTCGCTTGTTGGCGATTCACCCAACCCTCCACTTATTTCGCGCGTTTTATCACGCAACGTGGTCAAATGGGTGGGTTACCTTCTCGAAGCGCGTTGGAAAGTTGCAATGTTACGTGCAGAAGGTAGATAAGCTCAAGGATTGGAGGGAAAAATTCTTTTGGGTTGACGAAGCCGTCTTCCCTGACCATTTCCCGTTTTACACCCGTGCCGATCTGCCCAAGGATGAGCGCCCCCCTGAGACGTGGTATAACGCGGATCATGCGGCGATCATTGATGAGAACCGTATTCCCATCAAGCCATATCCGGAGGCGTTCCTGGTGCATATGGGCATCAGTCGCAACTTCTTTGAGCATGAGACGGAGGTCCCCACATTCTTGAATGCGGATGGCACGGGTGGGTGCTCCTTCTGTCGCCTTACTGTCGTTATTTAGTGTAAGCGCTTCTTCTTTTTCCATACTTTATGTAACTTGCTTTCCTTTGTTTACTTGATGCGCAGATATGGATCTGTTTGCTGTTGTGAGGCTGGAAAATCCACGTGCTGTGGCGGTGGGGGTGCGTCCTCTGGGGGATGGTGAGCAGACTATTCTGCAGGCGACGGCAGGGCGCGTCGTGGATTTGGTTATCCCAGATCCCGAAGGCTCCCCTGGTGTGATAGCAGCTGAGCCAATTCAGGAGGTGGCTCCTCCTGTACAGCCAAGTCCTGAAGCTGCGCAGCCTCCTCCCCCCTTGATCCATTTAGAGGATTCTGATAATGATATGGAGGGGGTCTCCCTACTGACGCGGAAGAGAGCGTCTGGTGGTTATGGTGAAGGGCCTTCCAAGAGGCCGCGGACTGAGGCTGGGGAAGGCCCATCTTTTACTGAGGTGCAGATGGAGTAAGTATCTGAATTGTTAGTTATGAACTTTTGTCAAGTTGTATTTTATTCTAACCGTGTTGCTCTGTGTCTTCAGTGTGGAAGCTGAGAAGTCTGGTGGAGGTGCGTCCACGACTGAAACTGAGAAGAAGAAGGACGTGTCCTCAACTGAGGCTGAGAAGGAGAAAAACGTGTCCTCGACTCCTCCCCCCAAGTAAGTAGTTTTTAATAATCCCTTAGGATTTGGTATATGCTTGACTGTTTTCCGTACGCTGATCTTGTTTCTTGATTTTTCGTACAGTGAACAGCCTGCTGGTGTTGTTGATGAGAGTGCGCCACCCAAGGAGAGTCCCCTTGAGGCGTCTGCATCGAAGGACATTGCAGTAGAGTTGAGTCCCTTTGACTCTGCGATGGAGGAGTTGGCCTCCATAGCTGTGCGCCAGTCTGAGCTGGTTTCGCAAGCCCGGGTGTACCAGTCTGATGAAGTTTCCCGGCTGCAGGCGCAATTAGCGTCTGTGCAGGCTGAGTTAGCAAGCTCTAAAGCTGAGCAGCTGAGCTCCAAGGCTAAACTGGAGCGCGCAGAGGCGTCTGCGCGAAAAATGGGTGAGGAGAAGGTTATGGTGATGGCTGAGTTGGAGCGGGAGCGCGCTTTTGCAGACCGTCAGAGGCGTAACTCGTTGTGGGCGCTGAAGTATTTGGAACAGAATAGGAGCAAGCACTTTGCTAATATTGAAGAGTTCCGCAGCCGCATTGAGCTTGCCCTGAAGACGCAAGAGGAGAAGCTCCGCCAGCTCAGTATTGAGTACGATGAGGAGTTATACCCCCATCTTGTTCAGTCTGTGGCTGAGCGCAGGTATATGCTAATTTACTTCGTTATAACTTGTATATATGTTGGACCTTCTTTCTGTAACACTTGTGTTATTTTGTAGGTGGTTGATCAGCCATGGTCTTCGCTTGGCTGCTATGTGCACGCTGGAGCATCCTGAGGTCACCACCTCCTTTGGGAAGGTTGTGAATTGCGCTATCGCGCATGGTGAGACCTCGGCCGCAGACAAGCTTGCGGAAGCCAAGTTGCTGACTGTGCCGCTTGCTGAGGTGCCTGGGTATAAGGTGGATGCCCATGCTGAGCTTGTTGCTGCCATGGAGGAGCTAAAGAAGCTTGAGCTTCCGCACATCGCTCTCTTGGAGCGTGATCAGGACCAGCCGATCAATGTGATCATGGCGGGGCTCACTCTTCCTAGGCATCTGCAGGATGATGCAGATCAGCAGGTGGATTTTTACTTGAAGCCTGATGTGGCGCAGCTGAAGGTACCCATTTTTGCTCAGCCTCGTGATATTCTGAATCCTTTCCGTCTTGAGAAAGAGATTTCTTTGCAAAGGTCGCTAAATGCGCATGTTTCCAGGGTCGCACGAAAGAAAGGCGAGAAAGGAAAGGCCATTCTGTGCGGCATAGGCGCTGCGCATCAGCCTAGATCCGATGGTGTGCCTGTCTGCGTGGCCACTGTTTCCTTTGATGATGCCGAGTTACTGAAGCGACTCGAGGATGCAAAGGAAGCGGCTTTTGGTGGGGGCTCTAGCCAGCTAAGGCGTGCCTATAGCATGTAGCTTTTTTGTATAAGCCTTTTTTTGTAGAAACGTATTCTATAAATAAAAAATTGCTTTTGTACTTAATGTTTCTATAGCTTCTCAATACTTATGCTTTTTGAACTCGTAGTTCTTATATGACTTATGTATCCTTGCGTGAAGATAACTTTAAGTGTTTAAGCGTATTTAGAAAATAAGGGTCATAGTCGTGTATGAATTTCCTTAAGGACCGTAGTCGTGTGTTGAATTTTGTCCAACTTAATCATAGTCATCTATGTATTTTTGTAAGTTTACTTGTCGTATTGTACTTTTAAGGAATCAAGAGTCTTGATTTCCTTAGTTGTTAAACGCGCACAGTGTGCTCTATCGCGCATCCGTCGTGGGGTGCGTGGGGTACTTGCGCCAACGTCTTGAGCGCAAGGTGTTTAACAAGGATTCGTGATCCGGTGTTGATGGGTTTGCAACCCTCTTACTCAACGAGTAGTTTATTAGGTTTACTCATCCTCTCTGCCATCTTGGGTCTTAGTGTGTGCATGCACGCCATGTAGGCAAGAATATAACAATATTGAAACATGATAATAAAAGATGCAAACAATAAAGTTAAATGTATTATGGAGTTAGCTAGAAACCATAACGTTTTATTAATACTTGCAAGTTTTGAAGAAAAATGTTTATCTAGATAATTCATAAAAATAAAATTACATGGATCTTTATTGAGGGCACTTTCTAAAGCGCAAGAGTGTCCATGTTGGGCCGTAGCCTTCTTCAAAGATAGCACCGTTTAAGGTTGCGGACGTTCCATGTTCGCTGTAGCTCATTCCCGTCCTTGTCGCGTAACTTGTACGCCCCATTGCCAAGTGCTTCTATGACCTCGTAAGGTCCTTCCCACTTTGGTCCTAGCTTTCCAGTGTCTTCTGCGCGGCTTGAGTCGTTTTCGCGGTATACGAAGTCGCCTGGTCTGAATGAAGTGCTGCGCACTTTGGTATCATAGTATTTTTTCATTCTCGACTTGGCTTTCTCTTCACGTATTGCTGCGCGTTCACGTCGCTCTTCCAATAGATCTAAGTCTATGCGCCGCTCATCATCATTGGTTGCCACATTAACTTCCGCAGTACGGATGGTTGGCATTCCAATTTCAGCTGGTATAACAGCTTCTGTCCCATAGACCAAAGAGAAGGGGGTGTCCCCGTTGCTGACCTTGATGGTTGTTCTGTGCGCCCAAAGAACATGTGATAGTTCTTCAACCCATCTACCTTTGTGTCTGTCCAGGCGCGCTTTGATTCCTTCGCCAAGGCTTCTGTTTGCGCGCTCGACCAGGCCATTGGTTTGTGGATGAGTTACGGATGCAAAGTGTTGCGTGATGTTCAGCTGTTCGCACCAGTCTTTGAACGGGTTATCGCGGAATTGTTTTCCGTTATCAGAGATAATTTCTCCAGGTAATCCAAAGCGACATACTATGTTGTCCCACACGAATCGTTTCACCTGGTTACCTGTTATGGTCGCTACTGCCTTTGCTTCGATCCACTTGGTAAAGTAATCTATTGCCACAATGAGGAATTTCAATCCTCCTGCGGCAATGGGGAAAGGTCCAGCGATGTCGATACCCCATTTGTAGAATGGCCATGGCGATGTAATAGGTGTTAGCTCATGCTGTGGTCGGCGCGGAATGGGTCTGTGAACTTGGCAATCATTGCACTTTCGTACCAGGTCGCGTGCGTCGCGGTGCATAGTTGGCCAATAGTATCCAGACCTGAGGGCGCGCGCTACTATGGAGCGTGGTCCTGAGTGCATGCTGCATGAGCCTGCGTGGATCTCTCGAAGTACATAGTCTGCCTGGAGAGGTCCAACACACCTAAGCCATGGTTGTAGGAATGAGCGTCTATATAAGACATCATCTCGGAGTTCGAATCGCTGCGCTGTGCGCCGGATTCTCCGAGCTTCCTTTTGTTCTTGGGGGAGTATGCCCTTGCTGATGAAGTCAATGATTGGCGTCATCCACGTAGGATGTTCCTCTTCTATCACCGTGGATATTTCCATCTCTGTTATTGACTTGTTTTTCAAAGTTTCCACCAAAACTTGTTTTGATAGATGCGCAAAACTGGTGGATGCAATTTTGCTCAGCGCATCTGCTTTTCTATTTTCACTCCTTGGAACCTGCTTGATGACGAATCTGTCGAAGTTCTGGATCAGAGATTTGGTCTTTTCGAGGTATTGGATCATGTGTTCCTCCTTTGCTACATATTCGCCTGACACGTGGTTAGCCACGAGTCGTGAATCGACGTTTACCTCTAGATTACGTACACCCATTTGAGCTGCGATACGTAACCCTGCTAGGAGTGCTTCGTATTCTGCCTCGTTGTTCGTGGCTGTGAATTCAAAACGCAGTGCGTAGGTGAATTCGACTCCTTCTGGGTTGGTAAGAATAAGGCCACCTCCTGATCCATCTACGCATGAGGATCCATCAGTAAATAGAGTCCATGGTTCTTGAAGTTCCTCCTTGCTTGTCGCAAGTGGAGCGTCTGTGTCCGGCTTCTCGATGATGAAGTCGGCCAATATCTGCCCTTTAATTGCAGTGCGCGGTCTGTATGATATATTGTGCTCTCCCAGTAGCACACTCCATTTTTGTAAGCGCCCCGATGCGTCGGGTTTCGAGATAACTTGTTTGATGGGTTGGTCTGTGATGACAGCGATTGGGTGCGCCTGGAAGTACCTGCGCAGTCTTTTCGCTGCAAACACTAAAGCTAGGACCAACTTTTCCATTGCCGTGTAGTTGATCTCTGTCTTTTTGAGCGCCTTACTAACAAAATAAATGGGTGTTTGGACGGAGTTCCTGTCTGTTAATAGGACTGCGCTGACTGCTCCTTGGGTCGCAGATAGGTACATGATCAGCTCTTCCCCTGGTCGGGGTGCAACAAGCTTTGGGAGCGCTGCTATGTGTTGCTTGAGCTGTTGGAAAGCTTCTTCCGCTTCCGCAGTCCACCTGAAGTCTCCCTTTTTGGTGCACTTCTTGAGTGTCTTGAATAGGGGAAGTGACTTGTCTGCTGATTTGGATAAGAATCGGTTCAGTCCGGCTAGTTTGCCGTTTAGTGACTGAACTTCTTTCAGTGTGCGCGGTGAGGGAAGGTCAATGACTGCTTGAGTCTTCTCTGGGCAAGGTTTGATCCCATCGGGTTCTATCAAATACCCGAGAAACATACCTTCCGTAGCGCCAAAACGTATATATATACCGTCGGGTCTTTAAATGTCCATATTTTGTTCGTTACAAGCTCGTTTTTAACGTTCTAGGTATCCACGCGTTCGTATAAACCTATACTAACGTATTTTCAATGTCTCGGCTCATCTAGATCATGGTTAACGGCTCGTTTTGCTCCTGAAAATACGTCCAACAGCATGCTGTTTTTCAGCAAAGTGTATGTTTCGTCGCGTAACTTAAATATTTCATAACTTCTTCGTTATAAGTCCGTTTTTTGTGATTCAAGCGCCCATGCGTTCCTTATTGAGTGTATTTTATAATTATTAAGACCGAAATGGTTCACAAAAATCTGAGTTTTCCAGGAAAGAAAAATCGTGGCAGTAGGTACATATATATATCTCAAAAATACATTTTTCTAGTTCATAACTTAATCAAACTTATTCCATTCAACTCCACAAACACCCTTGATCTACCATACACTTCTCAAAGTGTCATGGGGTCCTAAACTTAACTAAATATAGTGTGGTTCATGAGGTTGCTAGTAAAAATTATAGATCTAAAGATTATAAGAGTTTTTAAAAGAAAAGTGGTACCATAACTAAGTATTTTGCATTTTTAACCATTATCACATGAAAATATATAAACATAATGATCAAATGAAAGTAAAACATGAAAAATTAGTATTCTTGAAGTTACTTACAATGTAGGTTAGGATTGAAGAGAAATGGAAGTGTTTCTTGAGGTTTTTGTTGTAACACCTTAACAATAACTCCAAATGGGACTTGTAGATTAACAAAGCTTGCAAAAATTTTGGGATTACTTATGGTTTTGTGGTTTGCCGTGAACCTTGAAGAGAGGAAGAGAAGAAATATCTTGGTTTTGCTATAACAAATAATGTTGAATGAAATATGTTTTAAAAATCATTTGATGTACTAGTTACTAACTTCATTTAATGTTGGAAATATTTTTGGATGAATGAAGTAGAGTTGGTGCAAGGGGGCAGCGGATTTTATGGGGCAAGTGGGAAAATTTGTAAGATTTTTGTGATAAATAACATGTGCTAGTTTGTTTTGAGTATACTTCAGGTGTTATCGGGTACCGAGTTATCTTGAAATAAATACTAACGAAGCGAAATAAAATACGACGAAGTTGTAAATATTGTAAAATGATGTTACTGAAAAGAATCGGGTGTCGGAATAACTGTCGGGTTAATTTGTCGTAATTTGACGGAGTTATAAGCCCTTAATGAAAAATATAGCAATTGGTTTATTAACACCGGGTAAAATAATAATATAAACTTTATATTATTAAAAGTAGTATGAAAATTTATTAGGATCATTGTCTGGAGTACTGGGTATAATTGTTAGTAATACTGACTGAGTGGTAACATTAATTAAATAAATAACCTCACGTAATATGAATAATGCATAACCGTGCATAGTGAAAACCCGAAAATGTGAATTGTGACAGTCTCCACCCGTTAAAGGAATTCAGTCCCTGAATTAAGCTCGTTCGTTCTACGTACGTACGTTCTCATGGTCAGGTTTGATGGGGGTAAACTTTACCATGATCGAGCATAGCCCTCAAAAGACCTTTCGGTAACCGATTTTTACTTAATCCCACAACTCATCAAACAAGAACTGTCATGGGATTAGGCTAAATCGGTTTGAGGTTGTCGATTCAAATTTAATCTCACAACTCATCAAACAAGAACTGTCATGAGATTAAACTGAATCGGCTCGGGTAACAACTTGATTCCAGTTTGATCCTCGCAACTCATCAAACAAGAACTGTCACTTAGATCAAACTAGGAACAAGTGGTTTGAAGGAGGTCTTTTGAAAATTTGGCTCGATTATGGAATTGCTTACACCGATCAAATCAATCCGGACATAATTCCATTATAACTACTCTCAGTATTGCAAAATTCATCTCTGAGTCAAACATAGGTGGTCAGGCTATGTCCCACTGTCCCGGGTCGAATATAGATGACCAGTCTATATTCCACCGAGGTTCAATGAATTTTGGAATACTCAGCTTAGTTATAATAATACTATGTCCTTCACATGTAAAGGGTGGTTCAAAAGACTAAGGCAGGTGATCAGGCTTGAGGTCGAAAGATGAAACTACGTAAGGAAAAGGTGTAACGCTGCGACCTGCATGATATGTAAGCATACTTATATGGAATACAATTATAGTAATCAACGAGAGTAAGTGAGTATAATCTATCTGGAAATAAGATATAAATCTCATTAAATATGTCAGCAACAAACCACAAATGAGGCATCAGCTTGGCAGGCATGCACGTGGCGGTCATAAGGTTAAGTTTTCGTAAAAGTAGCTATAGTTTAGGTTTTAAAATTACCCAATTCTCTATAGCCTAGGCTCTGATACCAATCTGTCACACCCCAGAATCGGGTCCCAGCGGAAGCATATGTGTTGCTGGGGTGCAACTCAATTGGTATCATAACACAAGTGTAAAGAACGGTTTTCACATTAATCATTTAGAATATATTTGATAAGTCAAAAGTGTTAAATTTACATTATGAAAAGTGGTGCGGAAGTTGGCCCATAAAATAAGTTAAGCGGTCCCAAATGTTTTATCAGAGTCTTCTATGACCATGCCATGCCCTGCCAAAAGCCTCCAGTAGCGTGCTATTGCTTGGTTCCTGAAAATACATGCTAAAGTGTCAACACGAGGTTGGTGAGTTCATAGAGTTTGCTATAAATAAGTTGAAAAGCCTTTAGAGAAAGTTTCCACAGCATAGGCATTGTAAATCCACTCAGTTCCAAGCCCCGCCCATTCAAGACTTGCAACCTGTGTGTTTACAACCCAATGCTAACATAGTATGTCTAGAGTAGATGTCTTGCATATCAATGCATCATGAGATTACTGGGTGCCATTTCCCAAAGAATACTGGGTGTCATTTCCCAAAGATTACTGGGTGCCGTTTCCCAAAGATTACTAATAGATCTTATGCTGCTCACTAGGAGACTTATGTTCGGCTACCCCAAGTGTTTGATACTTAGGTCCGTGTTATGTTCTATACGGCTACCCCAAGTGTTTGATACTTAGGTCCGCGAATTGCTTTCAAGAATAACGCAAATAAGTTTAACACAATCATATATGTAAGTAAGCAGTTTAAGCATGTATCTCCCCCAAAAGTTCAAAACGTATAAAGTAGGGGCTATGAAACTCACCTGATGCGATAGCAACAATGATAATAATGAATATGCTGAACTGAGGCTCGGTCTCTAACCGCGACCTAATATGAATGATATGATCTAGCGTAAGCAATGATACAATGCAACACATGCAAATACGTATGTTAACGATACCACTTGATACTTTTGAAAATACCTTTTATTGTCAAAATATACGTTTGTGACATAATGTCAAGTTATAAATCATTTCTCGTTCATATATAGTGAAACGGTACTCAATGATCCTTATTTGGTATGTTGTAGTCAAATATACTAATTTTGCTGCAAAACAATACTTTTTGCAATATTTGATTTATGTCAATTTTGCCGTGTAAAACTAGTCGCGAAAAATATGTATACTTTGTATGTTAATATTCCAACTTGTCGTTCTCAAAAACCTTATAACAATATTTCAATATCGTTACTTTTGACGTTGGATCAACCGCGCCTCGATCGATTTGGTAAACGGCTATCAATATTTCAAGTTATGAAAATACTAGTTTTAACACTTTATTTTCTTCTAAAATGTGGGCTGCCAAAATGTATATATATACCGTCGGGTCTTTAAATGTCCATATTTTGTTCGTTACAAGCTCGTTTTTAACGTTCTAGGTATCCACGCGTTCGTATAAACCTATACTAACGTATTTTCAATGTCTCGGCTCATCTAGATCATGGTTAACGGCTCGTTTTGCTCCTGAAAATACGTCCAACAGCATGCTGTTTTTCAGCAAAGTGTATGTTTCGTCGCGTAACTTAAATATTTCATAACTTCTTCGTTATAAGTCCGTTTTTTGTGATTCAAGCGCCCATGCGTTCCTTATTGAGTGTATTTTATAATTATTAAGACCGAAATGGTTCACAAAAATCTGAGTTTTCCAGGAAAGAAAAATCGTGGCAGTAGGTTCATATATATATCTCAAAAATACATTTTTCTAGTTCATAACTTAATCAAACTTATTCCATTCAACTCCACAAACACCCTTGATCTACCATACACTTCTCAAAGTGTCATGGGGTCCTAAACTTAACTAAATATAGTGTGGTTCATGAGGTTGCTAGTAAAAATTATAGATCTAAAGATTATAAGAGTTTTTAAAAGAAAAGTGGTACCATAACTAAGTATTTTGCATTTTTAACCATTATCACATGAAAATATATAAACATAATGATCAAATGAAAGTAAAACATGAAAAATTAGTATTCTTGAAGTTACTTACAATGTAGGTTAGGATTGAAGAGAAATGGAAGTGTTTCTTGAGGTTTTTGTTGTAACACCTTAACAATAACTCCAAATGGGACTTGTAGATTAACAAAGCTTGCAAAAATTTTGGGATTACTTATGGTTTTGTGGTTTGCCGTGAACCTTGAAGAGAGGAAGAGAAGAAATATCTTGGTTTTGCTATAACAAATAATGTTGAATGAAATATGTTTTAAAAATCATTTGATGTACTAGTTACTAACTTCATTTAATGTTGGAAATATTTTTGGATGAATGAAGTAGAGTTGGTGCAAGGGGGCAGCGGATTTTATGGGGCAAGTGGGAAAATTTGTAAGATTTTTGTGATAAATAACATGTGCTAGTTTGTTTTGAGTATACTTCAGGTGTTATCGGGTACCGAGTTATCTTGAAATAAATACTAACGAAGCGAAATAAAATACGACGAAGTTGTAAATATTGTAAAATGATGTTACTGAAAAGAATCGGGTGTCGGAATAACTGTCGGGTTAATTTGTCGTAATTTGACGGAGTTATAAGCCCTTAACGAAAAATATAGCAATTGGTTTATTAACACCGGGTAAAATAATAATATAAACTTTATATTATTAAAAGTAGTATGAAAATTTATTAGGATCATTGTCTGGAGTACTGGGTATAATTGTTAATAATACTGACTGAGTGGTAACGTTAATTAAATAAATAACCTCACGTAATATGAATAATGCATAACCGTGCATAGTGAAAACCCGAAAATGTGAATTGTGACACTACTCCACTCCCCGAGTACCCAACTCGAGAGTTACTTCACTAGATCAACAAGCTCCCTTCTCGTCGGAGAAAACCTTACAATCGTCGCTTACACTTTTTCCGGTACAAAGCTAAATACCGGGTTCTAGTTCGAGGTAGAACCAACCTAACATCGCTTACACCTTTTCCGACACTAAGCTAGATGTCGAGTTCTTTTACAAGGGTACAACCACTCCGGGTACAACCACTCCCGCTAGTTCTTTTACAAGGGTACAACCACTCCCGCTAGTTCTTTTACAAGGGTACAACCACTCCCGCTATGTTTTATGGCCCAACATAGAAACCTTGTGTTTTGTGGCACAAACACATAAACCACCTAATCTAGTTTGAATAGATTACAATGATGATCCATGACATAAATGGGTTATGGATATGAATGGCTAATCTAAATGTACTTCCATTGATAGGAAACCTTCAATGGATGAAGATCACAAGCTCCCTAAACTTGTTGTGATGGATCTTCATATATGCATATGGAATCTACATGAACTTCTTGAATAAGAAGTCTTCAATCATTGAGGATGTCAAGTGCCCTTGAATCTTCATATGTTGGAATGCTTTGGTGGATGATGACTTCAAGATCTCCTAACCTTCTTGGTGGATCAGGAAGTATGTTATGCTAGTGATGGATGATGACTCACGATCTCTGAGCTTGCTTCACAGGATCATTACGAGTGTATGCTTACAACATAATGAAAGTTAGTAACATTATGATCATTATGAAAAGGGTGATTAATGTGTGTTTCTACATGGTTATCTATTGATCTAAGTGTATGCAAGAAGCTAGAGAGAATATGTGTTCAAGTGGGTTAAAACTATGGGTAAACAATGGGCTACTATTTATAGGAAAACTTGTTCAGACAACCCGCGGATTTGGCGGATCCAAATAAAGGGATCCGCCCTTTATGTTTTTTGGTTCCGCCGGGACATGGCAGCTAAGAGCTTTACAAATCTTTCCATATCTTACCATATCTTCCCAAGATCTTACAAAGTCAACTTCATTGCTTCAAGATCTTCCCAAAATATCTTTCTAAATCTATAAGTTATCTAAATGATGTATGCAATGATGTCATGAACATATTTCCATTTTACTTCTTAAAATATAAATAATGTAAATTTATATATGTATGTCCTATGTATATACTAGCTTAACAAATATATGTTTACTAATATGTATCATGTTAGTTTGACACCTAAAGTGTACTCATCCAATTAAACTTAGGAAACATGATGTACAAGTAAAAATACTTGTATGTGCAAAGGTGTAGAATGAGTTTCTAAGTAGAATGATTAACCTTTTAAAATACTTAATAACCTAACCGTATTTTAAACATTCTAAATGGTTTGTTAAGGGTTTGATCATAATGCCACATAACAAACATGTACGAACCTGTGTTGTATCATACGAGGACTCGAGAGGTGTTGAATGTATGTTGAGACAAGATATGATTACAAGTAAGTTGTACATTTTACGTTATGTATCAAGTTACATGTTTGTCATCAATCAAAACAAACGAGACTACTTGCACTAACAATCTCCCCAACGAGACTGCTTGCACTAACAGATCTGTATGTGTGTACATCCACATTTTATCCAACTACATCTTTAAGAAGAGGTTTCTCAGAGTCCATTGGTGTGCTTACCACTTTTGAATCAGCAAACTGAAATTTCCTTAGAATCTCTGCAACATATTTATCTTGGCTGATAAATATGCCTTCACTTGATTGCTTAACTTGCAGACCCAAAAAGAATGTAAGTTCCCCCATGGAACTCATCTGAAACTTATCATGCATAAGTTTCTCAAACTCTAAACACATCTCCTTCCTTGTAGAACCAAAGATGATATCATCCACATACACCTGAACTAGCAAAAGATCCTTCTTGTGCTTCTTGATGAATAATGTCTGATCAATCTTGCCTCTTTGGAATCCATTTTCAATTAAATAGGAAGCCAGTGTTTCATACCATGCTCTTGGTGCCTGATGAAGGCCATAAAGAGCCTTGGCAACCTTGTACACCTTGTTTGGATGTTCTGGATCAATAAAACATGGAGGTTGTGAGACATAAACCTCCTCCTCAGCACTCTTGACAACCATTTGATAAACTGTGAATCCCATAAATGAAGCATAAGCCAAAAATAATCTAATGGCTTTAATTCTTGCTACTGGAGCAAAAAGCTCTTCATAGTCTATACCCTCCTCTTGTGTGTACCCTTGGGCTACAAGTCTAGCCTTATTTCTTATCACAATGCCCCTTTCATCCCTTTTGTTCCTGAAAACCCATTTAGTGCCAATTACCCTCACACCTTTGGGTAAATCAACTAGCACCCAAACCTTCTGAATTTTAAATTGGAGAAGCTCCTCTTGCATAGCTTCTACCCAGCTTGAATCATCTATGGCTTTGAGAACATTCTTGGGTTCTGCTTGAGGGAGGAAACATACAAATAAGCAAGAGTTTGCATACTCATGTTGTTTTGATGCATAAAGAGCATCAAGAAGCCCTTGTTAGTCTGAAGACATAAATTGCTGCCTTGCCTTCACACCAGATTGTACATCACCAATCACATTGTCCAGGGATTGGACTTTGTGAATCCTTGTGTGTGGTGTAGAAGGAACTTGATAATGAGGTGGGAGATTTTTAAAATCCACTTCATCTTCTGAGAATTCTGCTTCATTTGAGTTTGATGAGCCAGCAGTAGGATCAATTGGCTCAGCAGTAGAAACTTATGGCGTAGCAGTATCTTGTTCTGTCTCAGCAGTACTATCATCATTAGAACTGTTAACTGGATTCTCTTGTTCCTTAGTTCCATCTTCCTTGTTTTCATCTTCAATCCCTTCTTTTGAGGCATCAGAAGAAGGTTCATCATTTATTGAAGTTAAATCCACACTTGACCATATTGGCATCAACACATAATCTTGATCTTTCTCTTTTCCTAACCCTGCCTCATCAGTTGCATCATCAGCTTTTGTACCTGAAAAATCATTTGTTTCTGCAACAACAGGCACATAGTTCATTGATTGGGTTAGAGACTCAAGATCAAATAGCTATTTGGGACCTTCACCTGCTACATTGGATTTGTTTACTAGAAATTCCACATGCAGGTTTTCCTCTACTCTCCTAGTTCTTGAGTTGTATACTCTAAATGCTTTGCTATTGAGAGAATATCCAACTAAGAATCCTTCATCTGCTTTACCATCAAACTTGCCTAGATGGTCTAAGGTATTTAGAATTGACACATGGCATCCAAAAGGTTTAAGAAATCCTATTGCAGGAGTTCTACCTCTAAAAAGCTCATATGATGTCTTATTGTGAGACTTAACTACTAAAACTCTATTCTAGACATAGCAAGCAGTATTAGCTGCTTCAACTCAAAAAGTGATAGGCAACTTAGAGTCAGCTAACATGGTTCTAGCAGCTTCTATGAGTGTCCTATTTCTCCTCTCAGCAACTCCATTCTGCTGAGGAGTTCTAGCAACACTAAATTCCCTTCTAATACCTTTTCTTTGCAGAAATCATCCATAACTCTATTGTTAAACTCTAACCCATTATCACATCTAATGACTTTTACCTTTTTGTCTACTAAGTTTTCTATCTCTGTAATGAATGTCTTAAGAATGCCAGATGTTTCATCCTTAGAACTTAAAAAGAAAACCCATGTAAACCTGCTATTGTCATCAGTAACAACTAGACAAAATCTTTTATGCTTAATACTACTCACAGAAGTAGGTCCAAATAAGTCCATATGAAGCATAAACAATGATTGATCAATAGAGTTAAAAAGATTGGGCTTACAATTGGCTTTATGTTGTTTGCCTTTGAGACAAGCAATGCATGTTTGGTCATTTTCAAATCTTTTCTGAGGCAAGCCTCTTACCAAACCATTTTTGACAATTTTATTTATGGTTTTAAAATTAATGTGACCAAACCTCCTATGTCATTTCATAGATTCATCCAATGTGGCCTTTGCTACAAGACAAGTAAGGGCCTCTTTAGGAACAATTTTCTTCATATCAACACTGTACATGTTGCCCTTTCTTGGAATTTTAAGAAGTACTTGACTTTCATCAGGCGTCTTAAAATCAGAAGAAAGTACAAGACATTCAGTGTCAGTATAAAGAACTTTGTTCTTTTTGTCACACATTTGTGAGACACTAAACAGGTTATACTTAAGCTCTTGCACATAGTACATGTAGCAAACTGCAAAATCTCCTTTAATTAACTACGTTTAATTTCATATTAATATGTATCATTATATTTAATCACCATTTTTACGGAAAAATTTAAATTTTTCTTTACTATATTATTTTAACACGAAAACATTATCACAAAAATTATCAGATGACGGGACGAGCTCAACGCATATTACGAAATTTAATTACACACTAACTACACACTAAACACCACATGGGCCAACAATAACCTCAGCCCACTTTTTCTTTTCTGTTTACTATTCACAGCCACCACCCAGGCCCAACTCCTTTCTTTTATGTCATTTCCAGTCGAGCTAATACCCAGCACAAACGCCTCATTTTTCTTGCGATATTTAAACACGACATGTACATGTTTTTATACCATCTCATTGCCTACCCACCAAAGAAACTGTTGGGAATAAAATGTTCAAGTCAAAGAGCCTGCCAGACAAGCCAAGAGCCTGCTAGTTGATTTTGAAGAAGATGAAGATGTACTAACAGTACCTTCTGGGTAAGAAGGTACTGCTAGTTGATAAAGGTCCTTCCAAGATTATGATCAAGTTAATAGATATTTGTTTGTAGATATTTGTTGAATTATTAGTCTTTGTACAAAGTAATACGTAATGTAGAAGTAGTTCAGTCTTCACATGTTTGTGCAGAAGAATATACAGAGTTGTTACATTGGTAGTTGTATTTAATTGTAGGCTAGAATAGTCAAAGTATCTTATTATATTCAACCACTTGACAACTTGTAATAAGGGTACCTTATACTATAAAAGGTTCCCTTAGTCACCACCTTTGTGCATGCATCTCTTCAACTAATAACCAAAACAGAACAATCTCTCTAGTAACTTAGTTACTCATTTCACAAATCCTTTTACAATCAAAGATTCAAGATTACTTTGTAATCCTGGTGATAGTTAGATCATCCGTATTATTTCATCAATAATATTGAATCGTTTTGTGTTACTAAAGTTGTGTTCATTGTTCATTACTTCTCACGTTTACATAACTCATCACCTTTGTGTTCTTTTAAGTGTGTTATAGTAGATTCCGCATACTACATCACATTCATACATAAATATCCCAAACACGTTACTAAGATTCACATCCCAAGTGTTTGCACAATCCTTCCACAGAAACGAAATGCCAAATGTTAGTGCAAAATACGAACGTACAATATATTTATAAGAACTAAAGTGTTTGGTCATTTTACTCGTACTCAACGTATATATAAATTTTCACAAAACGAACCATTTTGAACTGGTTTTGTTGTAATCTCATTTTAATGTTTATACTTGATCATTTGTGAAATAATGAAAGTATTCCTCATCCAAGTTCACAAAGATACACGTTTAAAACCAATATTGTATATATAAAAGGGCCTAGTTGATATATATGTATATATTTGTTACCACCAATAATTGCCCCTCCTCTTCACATGCCTCTACAGTCCAATGTCAGTAAAAATCTATCCAAAATCTACAAGAATCTCTACATAATCATCCATGATAGATTTCATATGATCCTATCTCAATATATATACACACGTTTTATGTGTATACATACGTATACCCACTCCTCATTCCATACATTTTTAATAGAAACAAGTACATGAAAATCTAGCCAAATCCACAAAATCTCTTCCATAAAAAGTTCTTGCAAGATTTCATTTGATATTTTGCAATATAACATAAAACGTTTTATATATATATTTCGTATAACCCACTTCTGTCTTCACCACCTCTCACCCTCACCTCACTTAAAATCCTCATCCCTCTTGTATCATTTAAAAACCTCAAAGAGGTTAGAAGCTCTCATCGCCTTCGTTGGAAAGCCATTCGAAGAAAACGAGTAACAAGTATAAAACGTATACTTGGTCCTAGCGAAGTGGGTCATTTCTCGGTGTATTCATTCGAATCCTACTGAGTCTCCACCACCTTTACAAGGTGTAGTAAGTGTCTAATAACTCCTTTTCTTCCATATCTCAAATACACAAATCATCCATGCATCACTATTTATTTTATTCGAACGTATAATTGGTACTATAAATTTTACGTGCATTTTCTTTTCATACAACCCACCAACATGTGTCGAACCTCTATCCTAGAAGGCTTAGCAGTCATCTCTCACACCACACTCACGTTTGAAAATCCATTTCATGCATCATTCGAACGTACATAAATTCTTATATTACACGTATAAACATAAGTGAAAAACACTTAGAATTATTTGAAGTGTTTTGTACACAGAAACAGTCCCAAGTAGTCTATAAAATGACCACATAACTCATGATCTAACTGAATAACCATGTCCTATTTTTATACGACCTCATAGACACCCTAACTAGCTACAATTTTCGTATAAACATCTTGTAAAAATAATTGAGATATGACCCTTTAAAATAGCCAAAGTGTATCGCAAAAACTAACCTTGCAAAACTCTTAAAATAACGTTTTGGACCTTTAAGCCCAATCATCTGTTTAAATAAGCTACAAATAAGCTGGCTTATTGGCGTTTTCAACACAGACATTTAATGTAAAAGTAAGCCCTTTTGACATGCCAAACCCCCCCCCAAGACCCACGAATTAATAAACGTAAATGGGCTAAGTATTTGGCTCGTTAAAAGCCCATTAAGTGTAAAAATAAGCTAAAAATCTAATAAGCAGTTAAAATAAGTTACATTCGACTTAACTAAGCCTTAGAAACATTTGCCATAATTTTCCTCTCCTTTTTTGACACGTTTGGACTAAAAATGTAACGCAAGGTCGCCTTGAAGGACTGAAATTGCCAATCCAAGAAATACATGGACTAAGACTGTGAAAATATAATGATTAGGGTATAATTTGACATATTATCGAATTCCAAGCCTTATTAGTACTTTTGGACAAGTTTTGGACTATTTATGGACTTTGGACTTAACGAAGGACTAACGGTGTGACGCAAATGCAGTAGGGTAAAAAGTATAAAATCTGGAAAAGAACAAGGACCTACTGTATATACTTGACATTCTTATTTCATTTTCCATTTTTCATCATCCCATCACTTCATATGCATTTTTATACACTTTAGTTACGTATTATTTAATTTTCGTTATTTATTATAACTAGAAATTTAACGACTTCACTTTCCATATCATTTCATCATATTTCGAGGAGGTAATATTTTGAGTCAATTGACATAAGAATCAAGATAATATTATATATAATATTATTTTTAAACTTGAGGCATTTTAAGCATATCACACTCACATCACCAGTCAAATCGTTATACGATTTCTCATTTTCACACTCATTATTAGTTGTAAGTCAAATACTTAGACTCCCTTATATTCAGGTCTCGTGTTGAAGACGATTCCGTAATCGTTCCCATAATCTTACTTGATCTTATAATTCCATCTTGTCAGATACACCCAAGGTGAGTCGTAGCCCCACTTTTTAATTGTTTACAAATTTTATACTTTTAGGGGAGATACATGCTCAACTGTTTTAAGTTTACTTTTATACTCTGAAAACTCTCATGATTTACTCAAAATCATCAACTCTGTTTTACATGTTTTGAATCACCCTTTGGAAGGGATATATGCTCGTTATACTTGAAAATTGCTTGCTTAGCTTAAACATTGTATTTGAAAGATAACATTTTCAAACTACTTGTTGTAACATGATACTGAAACTCATTATATACATTCATATAGCAATTGAATGTACGGTTAACTTTACTATGATATTTCTACATTTCACTTGAAATAATTGCCAAGACTAAAGTACACATATTCTATGAACCCCTGAAACCTATATTGCCTAAGTTTACTATATTGCCATAAAGTCCCTCGATCATGAGCCATTAATCACTGCGGTGAGCGCGAATATAGTGAACAGCTTCGAAACCTGTTAGAGGCTGACGACCTATCCCACTAAATACTTTGACGGAATGCCTTTATGGTTAGTCGTATTTAGTCGCGATGCACTATATTTGAGAAAAATAGGAATTGGCAAATCACCTATTACTTGAGGGCCAAACCCATCAGTAACCTGATGTGGACTCCGCCGTTTTACGGTACTTTGTTAACGTTTTGCGTGTCATGAGGCTTAGGGCAATATAATTATATGAATGTTTTCATATATATTTAGATACAGCTGTATTAGCATTTCACCACTCTACACTTTTAGACTTTATGCATAACATCATCATATTCACTACCTGCTAGGATTATGATCCTATACTTGTACTTGATTGATCTTATATGTGACATACTTGTGATTTTTACCCAGAGTAACTCATTTACGTTTCCATTACTGATAGCAACGTATTTCAAATATCACTTCACCTTTGAAATTATTAAAAGCCACTGTTTACTTGTACTTATACTCATTTCAAACACCACCGAACACTCTTGAAATTTATTGAAATAAATTATTTTCCATTAAACTCTACGAACTCACCAACCATTGTGTTGACGTTTTAAGCATGTTTATCTCAGGTAATTAACGGAGCAGGACTAGACACGGAGCGGGCATTATATACTCTGATAAATTAAATGGTGTAAAATCAAATATGTCATTCTTTCCAAATTATCACACCCTTTTCGTGGGATTTTCAAATCAGATATTTCACCTTTATATCAAAAGTATGATTTTGAATGACATATAACTTTCAAAACGTCTCTTTCGAGCCGTTTTCTGAAATTTTAACTTCGATCCTCACGGTAACACCCTAATTACTTTTTCGCTGCCAAAAAACAAATTAAGGGGTGTTACAGTACACATCTTTAAAATCCAATTTACCAGTTTTAAGAGTACCTTTACCAGTAATTCTTCCTCCAATTCCTCCACCAAAGGTAACATATCCTCCATCCAATGATTGAAAGTCTGAAAGATAAGACATGTTGCCTGTCATGTGCCTTGAACACCCACTATCTGAATATCCTTGATCTTCATCATCTGCTTGTGATTGTCCCTGCACATAAATAAGGAAATTAGTTTACTTGGGGAACCCAAGCCATTACTGACTTGAGTTTCTCTCATGCATCAATGTAATTAAATCTTTTGAGAACAGTTGATGCACTATTGGATTTAAGAGGTCTCCAAATCAAACATGTTGAGGCCTTAACAGCATTAGCCCTCTTTTCCCTAGCAGTATATTTAATGTTGCTAGTACCCTTAAGCATCCAAATTTGTTTTTGAACCACTACTCTTATTGGAAAAGGCCTTTTAGCAGTTGTTTGTGCATGTTTGTTAGTTGTTTTTGCACTTTGTACTGCTGGTTTTGGGTAAACAGAGTAAAATGGTCTGGCAGTAGTAACTGTTTGTCTAGCAGTAGAAACTGCTGGTCTAGCAGTAGAAACTTGTTTTGGGCCAGACTTTAATGAAACTGCTCTGGGTGTTGTTCTAGTAAAGTTAGAGTGACTTTTAGTTGTATGCCTTTTTAAATTCACCCTATGGTTTGAATACCCAGATACCCTTAGGTTGCAGAAGGCTGTAAGATGGTCAAATTCTCCACAAACGAAACAAGCTTTGTTATAAACGTCAAAGTCATTACCTAGTTGGTGAGACTTGAGGTCATTCCAATTTCTTTGGTTACCTTTAGGCTTGTTTGTGGTTCTTTATTGTTCCCAATATCTTATTGGTTGCCTAACATGTTTATTATTTGTTTTAGGCCTAACAGTATCAATCTTGACCACTTTAGGAACACTTGTTCCTTTTGCCTTAATAACATCAGGTTTAGACATAACCTGATCTTCTTCATCATCATCAAAAGTCCAGTCCTCAATGATTGGACCATCTAATTTCCTAGCAGAGGACAACTTGTCCTCAGGAAGTGAATTATTACTTATACTCTCACTTACTTTTATAAGTTTATCAACAACTATATCTTCTTTTGGCTTAACACCATATTCTAAATTAGGTTGTTGAAATTCAGACAAGCCTATGCGTTCTAGGTCTATCCCTGGGGGTGCAGGGCTTCCTCTGTAAGGAGGTGGGACATTCTTATATCCTAACCCAGACTTAGCTTTGTTGATCACTTGACATTCAATTATTTTGTTCACACCTTTAGAGGCATAGTCTAATGTTTCTACACTTCATTGAATTTTTTCTTTAGCCTTCTTAATTCTATCTAATTCAGCTTTTAAATTACTAATTTCAACATTTTGAATTAGTATTTCCCTGTTAAGAAGAATTTTGGCATCAGTAAAAGTATCTTCATTGGTCTTATAGTGGATGATCTGCTCTTCTAGGATAACTAAACCTCTCTTATGTTTTGCTAAGTTATGAATCGTTTTGGTTAGTTCTATCCTTTGATCTTCATAACGTTTTCTTAAAGTGTCTAGATCTTTAAGAGCAGTACAAGTATTTGAACAAACTTTATCAGATTTTACCTCAGAGAAAGCCATGAGTGCCATCTGAGTAGAAGCTTCTTCTTCATCTGCCATGAAACTCCTAGTCAAATCCTAAGCCATCAATAGCTACCATAGCTTTTGAGTTTGGCTCAAGACCTCCACATCCTTGTTCTTGCTTCCATAACCTTTGCTCTTGCTATTCTGCTGCCTAGGTCTTCTACATTCCCTTGAGAAGTGCCCCATCATGTGGCAGTTGTAGCATTCTATCTTTGATTTGTCAAAACCAGCAGTATCATTGCTGCTGATAGTGATTTTCTTCCCTGTTCTTTGATAGAACTTCTTAGCCCTCATGCTAAGAAGAGAAATTTGCCATTTTAGGTCCATCTCCTCCAAATCATCATCATTGATTTCCTGGAGGTCTTCATGAGTAAGCATGGACCCATCATTCTGACTTGTTAGAAAAGCACAACAAGTTTTCTCATCCATTATACCAATAGTACTGCTTGATGAACTAGCAGCACTAACTCCAACATCAATCTTGACATCTTCAACTGGATTTGAGGTACTAGGAGATGACACAAATGCCATGTTCTCAGTACTTGAACTAGATCCTCCAGTCTTCTTTACATCTTGTTCCACAATCTTGAAGTTGCTATACAAGTCCATTAGATTCATGGTGTCAATGTCTGGTTTGTTTTTCCAGACAACAACATGCATAGCCCACTCTTCAGGTAAGCTTCTCAGAAATTTTGAGTTTAAATCTTCTTGAGGTATTTCCACCCCAAGAATAGCAAGTTGGCTCACAATTTTCTGAAGCCTGTTAAACATGTGGTCTAAAGATTCATTACTTGTTGAAGAGAAGTTTTCAAAGTTCTGTTTGAGAATAGTTTTCTGGGTCTTCTTGGTGGCTTCATTCTCACCATACCTTGCAACAATGGCCTCAAATAATGACTTAGCATCTTTGAACTTGCTGAAGTTTAAAAGTTGATCATTTGGAATGGTCATCATCACTCATCAGCATACTTCTGGCCTTGAGGTCATTCTTCTTCTTTATCCTCTCTTCTCCAGTCATTGGATTGATCAGCACAGTTACCTCATCCTTACCCTCAACTGTTGATGTAGTGGTTGTAGGCTTGTAAGAGTTTCATTTTTCAATAATTTCCCAAAGTGTATAGTCTTGCACTTGGAAATATTGCTCTATCCTTAGCCTCCACATATCAAACTCATTTTGCTTGAGCATTGGTAACTTAGCAGCAACATTCGTTTGAATAGACTCCATGTCCATTTCTTCTTCTAAATCAAAAGTATCAACCTAAAGCTCTTATACCACTTGTGAGGATTGTAATACACTCTGAGGATGTTAGTCCTTTATAACGTGTGTATGTGATACTTTGAGTGAATATGATTAAGTATGCGGAATCTACTTAACCACACTTAGAAGGATTATTGGTTTGAGGATAATGGAACAGTGGTGGTTGTTGAATTTGATAATGAACACAGAAGTTAACACCAAATGATTCAATATTATTGAGAATAATACGAGTGATCTTCACTATCACTAGGGTTATAAACCTTGAATATTTGTTACAAAGAAAAACTATATCTGTTATGTTCAACTCAATGTATATTTTCTAAGCACACAACTAGTCTCTATTCAACTCACTTAGACACTCAACTAGGCACCTTAGACTAGTCTCTTCCTATCTAAGCTAAGATCTCCTTTTTATAGACCAAAGATCTTTACAATATGGATAAGTCTTGTAAAACTACTTGCTTGTTAAGTGTGTCAGTACATAAGATACAACGTGTTCTGTGTATACAACTTGTTGACTGAACACTTATCTAAGATAGTATCTACCGTATATCTTTGACTTTTATACACAAAATGTCTTTTTATATTTATCCATTCAGCAGTAGTATACGCGACACTTATCCATTCAGCAGTATCTGATACACTAGCAGTAGAATTCTTGCGGCAGTAGAATCTCTAACACTAGCAGTAGTATCAACACTTAGTGTATTTCCTTGAGCAGTACTAACCTTGTGAACATTTAATTCCCAATACTAATCTTCAGAACATTTAATTCCCAACAATCTTTGAACCTCTTGAACCAATAATAGATTTGAATGGTAGAGCAGCTTCTTCAGTTCAGTGACTCTGCCAGTTTCAGAGTTACCCTCATGGATGGCTCATTGGGAAGAAACGGAAGCTTGTAAATGTGGATGTTGTTGAAAGCATGCGCAGGATTGCTGTTCAAGAAATGAACAGAAAGGTACACTTCCAGCCCGTCTATTTATTAATGGGTTTAACGGGTTAAATTAAGATGATAGCTAAGTACTACTATATGTTTCATGAAAACTGAGTCCCACATCGGCTAGAGAGAAGAAGTTGTGGCACTTTATATACCACAAGGCATATAACATATAGCTATTTGGATTAGTATAAAGTAGACCAATTACCAAATTGGCGTGTGATAAGTAATGAATGTCACATTGATTATTTTGTATAAACACATAATTTTTATTATTATTACATGATGTATAAATTTTACTTTATCAAATTTGATTTTATCCTTTTTTATGTAGCTAAAGTAATTAATAAAATTTGAAAGTTGTACATATATCTGCTTGTAAAAATGAACAATGTAATAGATTAAAACTCGAACCAATGTGACCAAACAATTGTTATCTAAAAACCACATTAACTTTCACAATATTCTTTTAGGTGAATTTATTTTGTATAAACTCATAATTTTTATTATTATTACATGATGTATAAATTTTACTTTATCAAATTTGATTTTATCCTTTTTTATGTAGCTAAAGTAATTAATAAAATTTGAAAGTTGTACATATATCTGCTTGTAAAAATGAACAATGTAATAGATTAAAACTTGAACCAATGTGACCAAACAATTGTTATCTAAAAACCACATTAACTTTCACAATATTCTTTTAGGTGAATTTATTTTGAGTTTTTACATGAATGAACTTGATTTTATAGTGTAGTATAGGCTAATAGTTTATCAAAGATTGATCATTGATCAAATTGAATGAGAGTCGTTACATCGATCATGTGACTTGGTTTGAAGATCTTCAAATATTAGACTAGCTAAAAAAATTGTCAAACGTTCTCTTTCATTTGCGCAATATGAAACTCTTATTTTTTAACACGTAGAGATCTGTTATTTTCACTTGATCACAGGATTTATTTTCATCCTAATAGAGATCCGTTATATCAGCTCTTACACTAATGGTATTTAGCTTTTTCCCATCCAGAAGAGTAAGGTGTCATTTGTTTTTTTAAAATAATCACTTATTGCCTCTTTTCACTTCTTTCCCGGCGCGCAGAGGAATATGTTTGTTTTTTTTTTCAGACAAAACATCTTCTTCCATCTTCTTTTTCTCTTCCAAAATTCACACATCTACTTTCACTTATTACCTCTTCATTTCACAAACCGTATCACACAAACCTCCCATCACCAACCCACCCCAGCCGCCACCACCACCCCCACCCCATCCGCCGTCCACCACCACCCCATCCGCCGGACACCATCATCCCAGCCACCGCCGCCACCATCTCAGACGCCATAAAAAAGGTAAGGGTTTTCTTCCATTCTTTTGTTTGTGGGTATGTCAAAAATGAGGTTTTGAACTTTAACCCATGATATTTGAGTACCCATTTCATCATTAAAGTTGTGGGTATATTAGAAATTAGATCTTGTACCTTTTTTATGTCTTTTATTAAGAAATTTTTACAAGTATATGTCGTTTGAATGATATGTTTTACCATCTCAGCCGCCGGACACCACCTCAGTCGCCAGACACCACCTCAGCGTCCATACCAGCCGTCGCAAAAGGTAAGGGTGTTTATTCATTACTTTGTTTGTGTGGTGTTGTTTTGATCTTGTGGGTATGCTTAAAAAATGGTTATTGGCTATTGGTGACATGCTTTGCTCCATGAACAGTGATCATTTGTTGGAATTTTGTATGTAAGTAGGTTATTGTTTAGGCAAGTTTGTGTGATTTATATGCATTGTTCGATGATTGTTACTTTGTGGTTGGGAATACAGTTTTGTATGTGAGATGTAAGGTGGCTCGTGGTTAAGTAGTTGTGAAGAGTGCGTAGGTTTTGGTTTTATTCTTACGGTGATGTTCCTCCAATATGTTTGGATTGATGTTGCGTTTATTGGTCTAGTAAAGAGCGTATGAGCGTATTAGGATTTTGCTATTTGTCAATTAGTAGTTACTCAGGATATAATTGTAGTTAGTAGTGGTTACCTAGGGTGTAATGGCGTGATTTTGCTAATAGAGCGATATTGCTGTAGTGGGGTATATCCTCTCAAGACAGGGGAAACTGAACAGGTACCTGCTGAGGTGGAAACTGTACAGGCGTTGGCTCAGGTGGATATGCTGATGCGGGTTGTTGAGGTGGATAAGTTTATGGCTTTTGAGGTGGGTAGGATTTGGGTGGTGGCATGCTTTCAGGAGATGACTGAGGTACAAATGAACGAGCAGTTGTATGTGGATGGTTATTGTTCTGATCATTATCAGCCACGTATGTATCTGATGTGGCTTGTGGTGGTGCTTGGATCGGGGTTTGATCCGATGGTTGAGGAGGTGGATTGGCATTGAGACGACCCATTTCAGCTCAAATTTATTTGATAGCTGGTTTCTAAGTTTTAGCTAGTGTTCTTTGGTGTATTTGGAATAATGCCAATAGATATGTTTTTTATAAAAAGAATTAGAGGTGTAAAGACAAGCATTTTTGAAATAATGCCAATAGGATGTGAGCGTCTTTCATGGGAAAACAAGCGCCGATATTTTAAGAGTTGACTAATGAACTTCTTAGTTGGTGATTTGCAAGTTGGATTTTTTGTAACATCAGTTTGTATATATATATGAACAGTCAAAGTCAACTTTGCTTACAGTAATGGCTAGAATGATCTCAATAAGATATCTTAATTGTATGTGGATCGATACTTATAAGTTTTTGATCATTATTAACTAGATCATGCCATGATAATAACTGAATAATTCAAATGATTACTCATAATATATGTTGACTTATAGCTCCCTGACACACAAAAAACCGATAGAATGTAGTGAGTGTATAATTATATAAATTCATTTTAGAAATCTTTCTGATATATATGCATGGCAAAAGATTATGTGATGTTAATCTTTGTACATCCATAAATGTTTGTAAAGGTGTATTATAGCTAGTAGAAACATACTATTAATTTTGTTACAGATTGCAGTTTCAAATTTTAGTTATAAAATTTTCAAAACTGAATTTACCGTTTTGCGTTGCATATTCATAAAGAAAATATCTTTGACAGTGATATAATGATCATGAAAATATAAAAACAATAATGAGGGCCCCTCCTCGACGACTAAACAACATGAAGTATTTGTCACGCATTTGAAGCCTATCGGTGCAGATCACCAGTTGAGAGCAAATGTTGTGTGACTGTTCTATGTGTATGCGTTCGATTTAGGTGTAACACCCCAACCCGGCAAGGGTAGAAGCATCACATTATGGTGACAAATCAAAGCGTACATAATACACAGCGAAAGTCTTAAAACAAAATTCATTAAAGAAGTCAAGCCAACACGGCTTAAGCCAAAAACATAAGTTCAAATGATAAAGAATAATCCAAAGAAACGAACAATAGAATGAAATCCAGTCTAAACAAATGTCATAAATAAAGGTGGTCATCTAAGGTAGCAACTCCATCTAAGCTCTACTCTCATCCCCATAGCAAAATCCCAGCTCCTAGCTTAGATACCTGCCGCAGGAAAAGGAAAATGCGGTTGAGCTTAAAAAGCTCAGTGAACAGATACATAAACAAAGTAATGATAACGAAACAGAAATAAGATATGGTGCAATGGGGAAACATCATGAGGTATAAACAATGTGAAGGTGTAATGAGATAGGTTAGGATAGTCATCCACCACGAGCCCAGACAAATCAAATATAGTAACCATAGAGGGGATGCCTCTCAGATAATATGAGGGGTGACCTCATGTATCAAAATGGAGTGATCAGCTCCCAGATATATGTGAAGGGCATGCATTGCACACAGTACCAATCACCAGACAATAACAAATCAATATAGATAATCCACTAACAGAACAGATCTAGGATGCATCCATACGCCCCTGCAAACAAATCATAATCATAATGGCCATAGCAGATAACAAATAAAGGACGGTGTGGAACATCACTCAACCACACTAGAGTCATGCATTGGTGCATCAATGACATGGCCATGTTACCTTCATGGCTAGGGTCACAAATTTTGGCTCGGGTATCAAACTAAGAGTCAGATATCAAATCAAATCAGAATGTCATATCCAATGGTCCATAACAGATGGTTCATAATCAAATATTTCAGAAGTAATATCAAAGGTCCAAATCAGAGTTTATCAGATAAAGGTTTACAAAGCAAAGGATCATGGCAAAGGTTCACAACAAAAGGGAACATAGCAATGGCTTAGGGAATCTTAAACGAATCAGAAATCAAAATCATATCAAGGGAATAAGACACCCTTACTGAAAAAGGGCAGAGTATCTGTACCTTATTACGAATGCAACAAAGACAAGAGACAGAAAGCACAGAAATAGATCAAGGCCTCTCCTTATCCACACCTAAAGGAGCAGAAGAGAATTATTACAAAGGGGTTCAAGTTCAGATTACCATTTTTTAGTTATCTTTCCATTTTAAGTAACTTTCTATTTTTAATTCTATTTTTAGCAGGTTTCAAATTTAGTAAGTTTCCATAATTAGAAAGATTAAAGCATTTAATTTAGATTAAGTCATTAAATAAGCATATTATGGCCATAGGGTATATTTCAGCAAGTTTCAATAGTTTAGGGTTAATTAAGACAACTTTCCATAATTTAGGGTTTTAAATGTAATTATATCAAAGTTAAAGGTCTAAAATAAAAGTATTACAAATTATCCATTTTAATCCATAAGTTACTAATGTTAACGATTCTAATACTTCAAGTTCAACCATTTTACATTTTATACCCTTTAGTTTACAAAGTTACAATTTAAACCTTATAATTCATTAAATCACATTTTACCCCTTAACATATTTATATTTACACCACAAGCCCTCAATTTAACATAGTTACAGAATATACCTCTTATTTTAATGATTGGTACGAATTACCCTTAATTTTATATAAATTACAAAACTAGTCCTTCATTTTATAAAAAGTACAAATTCGTTTACTAATTTAACCATATTTACACATTAAACCTGTAAGTATCCAATTTTACATATTACACCCTTATTATCCTTATTTATACGACACACCCCCAAGTTTCCAAAATTTACAAACAAGTCCCTCTAATTTATTTAATTTCCATTCGAATTACTTTAATTTATACGATTTACAAAATAAACCCCTAAGTTGCATATTTTTCAAAAAAGGTCCCCATATTATATTTTATACGAACACCCCTGGTCCCAAGGTATATTACAAAAATAACCCACAAGTTTTATAAATTACAAAACGCACCCTTACATATTTAAAAACCACTCGGTACACTTTTAAAACACATAAACCCTAACCCTAATATTACCAATCATCACATCATCATTAATTCATCATTAATCAGCATTAATTAGACCAGATTCACCCCAAAAACCCTAACCCTAGAATCGAATGCTAGGTTTCCTTTTCTTTCTTGTTTTTCTTTTAAACCCGATTAACAAATTAATTCGAAAAGGGTTTTATAGGCTTTAACAAATCGAATGAACATTTTTCCAGAGTTGTATAGATCGTATAGAGCTCAAATAAAATAAGTTTCACACCCAGAAAAATTGTATGGAGTATTATAGATTTTATACGTGTTTTAAACCTTAATAATTCAAGCGATCAAACTAGTGTGCATGATTCGATTAGGCCATTTTATTTAGAACATATATGATGTAAGAAACATAGGAAAAATACCAGGAAGAGTTTAGAACGATCGGATGAGTTGAATGGAATTTGTACCTCACGGCTTAGCTTAAATCGACAAACCAAACTTCTAGCGATCGAATGAATGAACCCACGACCTCCAGCCTATTTTTCCAAGCCTCCTTAGATGATGAAAAACACCAGAAAAATACCCAAAGAGTTCCAGAAATTTGTATGAAGATGGGAGAGTTTTGTGTTTTTATTATTTAGGGTTTCGGTATTTAGAAAAGAAAGAAAAAGATATGACCGAGTATAATAGGGAGGAGGGGCAATATTTTCGGTCCAAGAAAAGTATTATGGATCAAATTCTGATTTGGGAAGATCTCTTAATTTATTTGTAATTATCTTGTAGTTTATTTGATTTAAATATATTAATAATAATAATAATAATAATAATAATAATAATAATAATAATAATAATAATAATAATAATAATAATAATAATAATAATAATAATAATAATAATAATACATAATAATAATACATAATATGTATATAAATCGGCCATACTATATTTTTGTGTGTGTTCATATAATTTTTGTACATTCCAAAATGTTAAAATGTAGTAATATAAATTATTTGGCTTCGTATCTTGATTATTTCCAAAGGTTCGGGAATGATTTGGTGCTTTATAAACTTATTAATCAAATTTTTAGATTATAGGGGCAATTTGGTCTTTTTACACGTTTTAGATTTTTGGGGTATTACATTAGGACTTTTTGTAATGTGTCTTTGGTTTGAGGCTGATGTGGGTACTTTATCTAGCAGCGTATATTAGTAGTTTGTAGATGCTTATTAATTGAATATTTGCTGATTGTTTTGGTTATGTTCAACCTGTTATGCAGATAAGATAAACAATTGTCATTAGGAGTCTAGAATTCGAAAGACAACGTAATATATAAGAGCACTTGTTGTCAATTGCTTACTGTGTTTTTTTTTTGTGCACTTTTGGACCCTGGATAGTGTAATATATCCATGACAGATAGATATAGATAGATAGAAGACCACCTAATTTGTGTATTTCTGGTGCAACTGTGTCTTCCTTCTAAAATTTTTGAATTAATAGCGGTTTAATAACGTGGCACTCATTTTGCAGGTGTTTCTAGTCTTCCTGCGCAGAATCATTTAAGAGCACAACTGGACCTCCAAATTGTAAGCATGCACTTTACGTTTCATTCAAGTATCTTATTTTTTACTTCATTTACTTCCCAGTTCTATCTTGCTGTCGTGCTAGTCTTTTTCTTGACATCAAACTCTCAGATTAGTAACGGTAATCTCCTCTATTATTAGTTTCTTATTGTTAAATTACTATAGACTCTAGGGCATGTTTGGTATAGAGAAATGAAAGCAAAGATCATTAATTTATCAGTTTTGGGTTTTTAGTTTGATCACTGAATTATTTTAGTTTTAAGTGAAGCATTTGTTGTAGCAGTTTGCATTTTGATAGATGAATATGATCCAGTTCTGAAATGCATGTTAATGTCTGAGAAAATGCTTAACAGAAATTTACATCCAATGTACCAAATCTTTTGTAATTCTCTTGTCAATTATCTGATGTTACCAAACACTATAATTGACTTTTTTCTTGACTCATTTCATTTCTCCCTACCAAACGTGTAGCCCCGTATCCGCTTATGGGTATGTTTGGAAAAACTAACTATTCGTACGTAGTATGAATAGTTATGTCTATAATTATAAAGGGTAATTGACCCAAAAAAAAGAAGCTAAATGCTTCTTCAAGTAGCACTTCAAACGCATCGTTTAGAAAAAGAAGAAAATAATAATAACTCTCATTGCCAAACAAACTTTCAATTCAAAATGATAAAGACTAGCTGCAAAATGCTCCTTGCCAAACATACCCTATAGGAATCTGCTTATTTTACCTGAAATAAAGGAGAAGCAATTTGGAAACACCCCTTACTTGTTTTTCATTACTTTTTGTTGTTGCCATTTATGATTCAGTATTTAAGACGATTTATAGCACAAAAGAATTTAGTTTGTTATTGGAATACTAGAATGTAGTTAGCTATATCGTGTGGTGTAACACCCCCAAAATCAAGATATTGCGGAAGCATACACTTTGGGTGCTACTAAATCGATAATCACAACACAAGATATAGAGAACATATTAAAAATCCGTTTTAAAATACATTACATATTCAAAGTCATATTGTCTTACATAAAATTCAGTTCAGATAAAATGTAGCCCATTTAATAAAGCGGTCCCAAATTTCAGAGTTAACGCAACAATAAAAACATTTCCAACAAATTTTATGACCATCGCCATGCCCTGCCTTAAGTAAACACACCTCAGTTTCCTGAGAAAAACATACTAAAAGTTAGCTAACGCTGGTGAGTTCATAGGTTTAAAGTAAATAAGCACATATGGACCATAGCAATATTCAGCAAACAATTCAGCAATAACACACTATCCCGCTATACAAACACTAAGCCTCGTCTAACCGAACTAGACAAACAGCATGCCAAGCTGGCATTAGTAAATAAAGGGTGCCCGCGAGTGTTAATCCCCAGACACTCGGCCGATTTCATATGGTATACGTTCGCATTAACTATGCCGAGCCAACCGAACGGGGGAGTCACCCCCAATAGATCTATTTATATCACACGGTTTTCCAGTAGGAATTGACGGTTGATGATAGTAGGCGCAATGGGATTCAGCTAAACTTAGGTTTCTGCATACAAGTGTGTATAAAAACAAAATCCATTTTTGGTTCATGAAAACAGTTTTGCATGTTTCTCACCCCAATGTTTAATAAACAAAACGCATAAAAATATGGGGCTATAAACTCACCTTAAAACAATAGCAATCTGCAAATCAATCAACAAAATAGTGCAACCGCTCCGACACGCGACCTAGATCAGTATGGTAAGTCTTAGAGAAATATTCGTGTCTTATTTTATATATATATATATATATATATATATATATATATATATATATATATATATATATATATATATATATATATATATATATATATATAATTAAATATTTAATTAATTAAGACTTATAATTAATTAAATCATCATTGAATAATTAATTTAATAATGGTGCTAGTGGGGCATTATTATATTATAAATTGTTATATTCATTTATAATATAATAGTAATTATAAAGAAAATTAGAAGTATTTAATCTTTGAGAAATTTAATAAGTGCGAGTGCATTAGTGCCAAAAATATATTTATAAATCTCATAAGACTTAAAAATATTAATTTGGAAGATTAATATTTTTAATAGTGAAAATAGCCCGTTTTGTCTTTTAGTCGGTTTTTGCCTAAAAATGTTCTAAGTGTTGAAATTTTAGAAAAATCGGGCATGACCCATTCGTTTATTCAAGCTTTCCCATTTTCCCCAGGTGTTGCAAATTTTCTCAAATAATCCCATTTTATCACTATAATTTCAAAAATAGTCCAAAGTGTATATTTATCGATATAACTATAATTATCGTTATAATTACTTCGTTATTATAGTTTTCGATACAAAAGTCAACGTTTAGTCAAAATTCTTTCAAAAGTCAACAAAAGTCAATATTCCTAATTTATGGGTCAAAATTCCTTTTAGTTGGCTTATTGGGCTTAAATTGCCAAAATGAGCTCAAAATGGTTTTTATCGATATAAACCGTCTTATTGTACAAAAATAATCATGGCGAGTCTAAAAATGTTCAAAATTTTATTTTTATCTCCCGAGTGATTTACTGGGCCGAATAGGCCACTTTTAGCCCAAAATCACATTTTTTGTCCGATAACTAATTAGCCCTTTTTAGTTACGTTATATTTTACGTTATATCTAAAATAATCCAATAAGCACTTCGATTAAGCCATTTGTTTCAAATCACATTTTTAGCCCGTTCCATTTAGACTTATTCAGACTGTGGGTGGTTTAGACAAGTGAGCTGCTTATAACATCTCTTTGCAGCCAGAGATGAAGTTTTGATACATTGCCCCAAGACATTGATGTAGTCTTTTGCTTGCTAAATATTCTGTTCTTTGTGATATTATTGCTTTTAGTGAACTCGTCATATAAAATCGCCCTCATTTAAAGAAGAAAAAAAACATTTGCATTGAAACTTATTAAGCCCAAAATACAAAGATTGTACACCGAAGGATGAATTTCAAAAAGGAAAACCAAGCACCCAAACAGCAAAAATGGAATATATCATTTCCCTCTGACGTTTGTATTGATTGAAAATACTAAAACCATAACCCAATACTTTAGCTCACTTTAAAATCACCCTGCACCTTCTATACATTTTTTTACAATTTGTGGCGAAACAAAATATTTAATTCAAATTGACAAAAATCATAATTTATTTTGTCTATAAATCATCATTATATGTACTTTGTTCGTTACATCTTTAACGAACGAAAAATACAAAAAACTACAGCAAACACAGTCCCGGCGCAACGCGCGGGCGCCAAACTTTCTCGTTTAGCTCATTTATTGACTATTAACACGTATACAAAAGTTTATTATTATTATTTATAATTTTTTTTTAAGAAATGCAACTATCTTATAATAAATCAATCTCACTAAATGGTTTAATATGTTTTTTGATACATGTTACGACATTTTGCTTGATCGAGTTGAATTATTGCATGTTACAACCGTTTGCAATCACATTTTGATCTTTTCACATTCTATTTTGAACGTTACACGAAACACTTACCACAATATCGCATATCGTTAATTGTCTGGCGCTAGAAATTTCCATTGCTATGCACGTGTACTCGCCTAGTATGAAAAATATATAAAAAGTTCCTTGGAAAATTATAAATTGTTCACCAACTAAACGACCCCTTACCGTTCAAATGTAGTTTTGGCCTACTAACGAAACTTGTATTAGTAGTTTTTTTTTTTTTTTTTTTTTTTTTTTTTCTTTTTTTCTTTCAGGTAACGACTTTTGGTCTGATTTGCTAGAATCAGATGTTCAAATTTGAACTTAGTTAATGCAACTGACCTTTGGTCTGATTTACTTGTGAAGTTTGGTTTTTGCAACGTCATTTTTAAAAAATTGTTCGCATTAAGACATCCATCCTTGAGTGATCAGAAGGCCCCAGAAAGTTACATTTCATGCAAATGAGTTGGTCAAGTTATAAAATCTTGTCATGAACTCTTGAAGCCTATAAACAGAGTTGGGAATTCCATTTAAGTTGATTCACAATTCTAAAAAAAACAACTGAAAAATAGCCGGTAATAAATCTTAGAGCATAAAAAAAACACAACAAATCCAGTCTGTAGATTAACCATAGAACAAGTTTATACAAAACCATAACTAAAACATAATTCCAAAAATAAAAGATAGAGATCAGCATCAAGTTCCCAAAGAGAAAATCCCCAGCAACCGCAACCTGATAGGCTGATACTGCAACAAAAAAACAGCTTCGGTCAAGTAACCTTTATAGTCAAATGCTTCTTAAAAAGGTGTGCTTTAAAGGGTTAGAAAGCAAATTTCCTTGATTTTTACATCAAGATTGACATTTTAGTATCTTCCCGTTTTGACACTATAAAATATAATACGGATAGAGTAAACCGTCTAATAAAGTTTAGATCTTAATGTATGATGTTTCTTCACCGTGAATATGTATAACTCATCTTATGCTAGACTAGCTAGACACAAATAATTTCCATATGCATAAGTGCCAACAAGTACGTTGTTAGGTATGCATTGCCATAACACATAGTACCATTCAAGGCATTTCAATTTTCAAACCTTCTAAGGCTTGATACAAAATTTGGGATGATGCAATTTTAGTTAATAAAAGAGTTTAATTTTTACTCTAAAAGTAACATTTTGGATCGACACATTCTGTGAGATCCATAAATTTTAAAATAAACTCAATGTGATTACCAGATTACCTTTTTCATGGTTGAACGCTTTCAAGGAATATGCGGGTCGACGCCTCATTACGATCAAGAACTAGAACACACACACACACACGAACACAAGATATAACGTGGTTCGGTCTAAGCTGACCTACGTCCACGGGGGCAACTGGGGTATTCTTTTATTGAGTGATAATAATTACAAGGTACAAGAGATATATTTATAGGCACTAATTAGGGTTTAAACCCTCTACTAATCTTGTTGAACAAGTTAATAAATCTGGGCTTAAAACGATTGGGCCTATAGTGGGCTGAAGACAACATCTCCAACAATCTCCCACTTGGTGTCTTCGGACCATGAACTGCACCATCTCTTCTGTACTTCTGTAGATAAGATTTCCCCTTGATCTTCATTGCACCTCCAGTTACCCCGATCTCCTCAACATTATTCCTGGAGACCAGCTGAAGCCCCGCATAGCTTCAGCTTATCCAACGTTACACATTTGGTGAACATGTCCGCTGGATTCTTAGCACCTGAGATATTCTTCAAGTTAATAGTGCCATCAGTAACTAAATCTCTCACAAAGTGATATCTTATCCCAATGTGCTTCGTCTTATGGTGATACACAGGATTCTTAGCAAGTTTCACTGCACTTTCATTGTCACAGTGCAGTAAGTACTCAGTCTGTTTCTTCCCTAATTCTTCCAGAAAAGCTTTCAACCAAACTAGCTCCTTACTGGCTTCAGCCATAGCCATGTATTCTGCTTCCGTTGTGGATAAAGCCACACTTTTCTGGAGCCTGGACATCCAACTGACTGCAGTTCCTCCCACTGTGAAAACAAAACCTGTGGTGCTTTTAAATGTCTCTTTGCAGCCACCCAGGTCAGCATCTGTATAACCTCTGAGAATTGAATCCTTCCCTTTGAAACATAACCCCATCTTTGATGTTCCCTTCAAATAACGAAGCACCCATTTAACTGCTTCCCAATGTTTTCTTCCCGGATTCGACATAAACCGACTGACAACTCCGACTGCCTGTGCTATATCAGGTCTTGTGCACACCATAGCGTACATCAGACTACCTACTGCAGATGCATACGGAACTCTGGTCATATCAGCTTTTTCTTCTTCTGTTCTGGGACACTGATCTTTGGTAAGCTTGAGGTGACTCCCCAAGGGCGTGTTTCTCGGCTTGGTCTTCTCGCTGTTAAAACGGAATTTCTCTAACACTTTCCTGATGTACTTTTCCTGGGACAGTGTCAGAGATCCATCATTTTTGCTCCTAGTGATACTCATCCCGAGTATCTGTCTAGCTGCACCCAAATCCTTCATCTCAAATTCTTTGGACATCTGTTTCTTCAACTTGCTGATTTCATTCATATCTGATCCTGCAATCAACATATCATCTACATACAGAAGTAGAATGATATAAGAATTCTTGAACTTCTTCAGATAGCAGCAGTGATCGGCTTCACATCGCTTGTAACCGGTTCTCACCATGAAATCATCAAACTTCAAGTACCACTGCCTTGGTGCTTGTTTCAGACCATATAAACTCTTCTTCAGTTTGCACACCCAATTCTCTTTTCCAGTAACTTGAAATCCCTCAGGCTGTGCCATGTAAATATCTTCATCAAGGTCACCATGTAGAAATGCTGTCTTCACATCTAGCTGCTCTAGATGCAAGTTTTCTGCTGCTACAATACCAAGAACTAACCTGATGGTGGTCATCTTCACCACTGGAGAGAAGATCTCATCATAATCAACCCCCTTCTTTTGCTGAAACCCCTTGACCACTAAACGGGCTTTATACCGTTTAGTCCCATCATGTTCATCTTTGACCCTGAAAACCCATTTATTCTGAAGAGCTTTCTTGTCTTGCGGAAGCTTAACAAGAACCCAAGTCTTGTTCTTTTTAAGTGAACTCATTTCTTCTTTCATAGCTCGCTCCCACTGGGACGAGTCCTTCATCTTGACTGCTTCAGAATAGCTTTCTGGTTCACCATTTTCTGTCAAGAGAATATAATTAACCGAAGGGCCGGTTCGACTGGGATTGTACCTGTCCGGCGGTTTAGAAACTCTGGTGGATCTCCTGACCCAAGTATCAGACTGGTCAGGCTGCTGTGGAGACTGTTCATCTTCAGATTCTGAACTCCAACTGTCAGAAACTCCCACTGACTCTTCATTCTCACCATCTTCAGTCTCTGGTTCTGTGTCATCTTCAGAAACTATTACTGGCTCTGTAACAGACTTGTTCTTCTGATTTTCAACACTAAACTCAACTGTTTCTTTCTGAACCTTTGACTTTTCCAAGTTTCTATCTTTGTACAACTCTTCTTCATTGAACTCAGCGTGCTTGCTTCTGACTAACTTTCTGCTTTCAAAATCCCAAAGCCTGTAGCCCATTTTATCACCCCCATATCCAATGAAAATATGCTTCTTTGCTTTAGCATCCAACTTGTCACCTTCAGGATTGATATCGTAAGCACTGCACCCGAATATTTTCAGGTGATCATACTCAACTGCTTTGCCCTTCCATTCTTCTTGAGGAATCTTGAAACCCAACGGTACTGAAGGCCCACGATTGATAAGATAGGCTGCTGTGTTAATTGCATCAGCCCAGAACATCTTTGGGAGCCCTGCATTCAACCTCATACTTCTGGCTCTTTCACATAATGTTCTATTCATCCTCTCCGCAATTCCATTCTGTTGCGGAGTTCCTGGAACTGTCTTTATCATCTTGATCCCTCTATCAGCACAATAATCATTAAATTCCTTGCTGATGTATTCACCACCGTTATCAGACTTCAAGCATTTCACCTTCAAATCAGTTTCAAGTTCAACAGCAGATTTCCATTTCTTAAAAGTATCGAAAACTTCATATTTATGTTTAAGAAAATAAACCCATACCTTGCGTGTTGAATCATCTATGAAGGTCACAAAGTAGCGAGAACCTCCAACTGAAGCTACTGATGTCGGTCCATAAACATCTGAGTGAATAAGCTCCAACTTCTGAGCTTTCGGTGCTCTCCTAGTCTTCACAAAAGTCACCTTCTTTTTCTTGCCTAGGATGCACGGTTCACAAAATTCTGACTCGACCTTCTTCAATTCTGGAAGTTTTCCCTTGCTAACAAGCATCTTCATTCCCTTTTCACTCATGTGCCCGAGTCTTTGATGCCATAACTTTGATTGACTCTCGTCACTAGACATTGCATTCACCCCATCAGCTGGTACTTCAACCATGTACAAAGTACCTCTCTTCTTACCTTTAGCAACTACCATACTGCCCTTGGCAACTCTCCATTGTCCTTTGCCAAAATGAACATCATATCCCTGATCATCAAGTTAACCGATGGATATTAGCATCCTCTTCAAACCAGGAATGACCCGAACATCCTTCAAGGTCCAAACAGTCCCCAATGATGTCTTCAAGTCTATATCTCCCATTCCTGTAACATCAAGACTGTGATTATTAGCCAAACGAACTTTACCAAAGTTACCTGTTCGTAGATTCTTCATCTTCTTCGTGCTAGAAGTGGCATGAAACGATGCCCCTGAATCCATAATCCAGTCTTCAACAGAATTTTCGACACAACATATAAGGGCATCCTCTGAATCTGAGGCTGTGGCAGCATTCACCTCCTGTTTCTCTCTAGCAGGTTCAGTACACTGATTTCTGAAATGCCCGAACTCCTTACAGTTCCAACACTGTATATCTTTTCTTGGCTTTCCAGGTCTCGACTTGCTCCTACGCTTTGACTTTGATCTACCCTTGTTTCCTCCTCTGTTATTACTCCTCCCTCTTTCTTCAGTACTGAGCAACGAGCTTGATTCTCCATTGTTCCTTCTCCTGGAGTCCTCATTCAGTAACGAATCACGAACTTTACTAAAACTGAGAGTCTCAACTGACCCTGTGAGTGCTGTGATTGTGCCTGACCAGCTGTCAGGTAATGAGGATAACAATAGACAAGCCTGCAATTCATCATCTATCTTAAAGTTCACAGAAGACAAACGTGTCAAATGTGATTTAAACAAATTAATATGCTCAGTTATAGAACTTCCCTCTTTCATTCTGATGTTGACTAACTCCCGTATCAGAAACACCTTGTTTGCAGGAGACGGCTTCTCGTACATGTTGGACAAGGCTTCCATAATCCCACGCGCTGTGGTTTGTTCCAGAATGTTGTAAGCTACATTCATGGAGAGAGTAAGCCGAATCATTGACTGTGCTTTCTTGTCAATATTTGTCCATGCAGCAGTTATGGTTTCCGGGGGAGGTTCCAGTGCAGAATCCAACTCCTTCTGTATAAGCAGATCCTTGATTTGCATCTTCCACCAACCAAAATTTTTCCCATCAAATTTATCTATCCTGACTTTTCCTTCTTCAGACATCATGGCTGTATGGCGGAACCCTAGACTGGGTTGTTGAAGGCGGCTGAGATGGAGGAAGAGGCGGCGCCGGAACCCTAGATGGGTGTCTGCTGACGGTGAGGGTCAGGGGTGGAGGGTGGTGACGGCTGGTTAGGGTTCTACAGATACGTGTGTTCTTCTCTTCTTTGATCAAGAACCTAGCTTTGATACCAGTTGTTAGGAACTAGAACACACACACACACACGAACACAAGATATAACGTGGTTCGGTCTAAGCTGACCTACGTCCACGGGGGCAACTGGGGTATTCTTTTATTGAGTGATAATAATTACAAGGTACAAGAGATATATTTATAGGCACTAATTAGGGTTTAAACCCTCTACTAATCTTGTTGAACAAGTTAATAAATCTGGGCTTAAAACGATTGGGCCTATAGTGGGCTGAAGACAACATCTCCAACAATTACGATCAAGTGCCAGAAATGCCTCCACAACATCTTGTCTAGTAAAACCAAGTGCCATAAGCTGAAATTTCAAAAAGTTAAAAATAAAAAATAAAAAATAAACTAAAGTGAGAATTAACAAGTGTTAGATATTTGACTTCAACCTCCTTAAGGCTAGTTTGGTAATTAGTGTATCTCTTAAGGGTATTTTGGTCATTTTGTTAGTGTCTTAAGAGTTAAGTTTTTTAAGTCGGTTTGTTTTGTATTTAGCAATAGCAGATGTAGCTTTGTATTTGAGGATCAGTCTTGTACCTTCATAATTAGATAATAAAACATCAGTTTGCTCCAAACCCACTGATCTTATTTCTTCTGCTTCTGGTGTTACTGCTTTTGTATTGCTTCTGCTGCTGGTCCTCCACACACAGCTGGTCCTCCACACATCCACACCCTTTGGTCTTTTGATCGTGTGCTTCTGCTGCGCTGGTCATCAACCTTTGCCTCTCTTGTTACTTCTGCAGCTGCTCCACCCATTTGCCCCATGTTTATCTATCCCTAATCCTAACAACAAGAGTGTGGCGTAGAAGAGATTAAGTTAAAAAAAAACATACTCGCTGAATAGCAGCCTCATCTGCTGCTCCAAATTGGGGGAGAGGCCTGTTCATCATACCCTAAGCCTGTTCATCATGGCCCTACGCAAAATGAGTCGCAAAGTAAGCGCATATGAGGAATTGACATGGACGAGAGGTGGGGAGGGGGTTCATAAATAATTTACCTTGTGGGTAATATAAATTAACCTGCACCAGCCTTCATCGAGGCGATGGATAAATTAACCTAAAATTATAAATTAAATAAATTATCATAAATTAACGACTAAACTAGAGACAAAGAGGGGAAAGGGTTTTTTCTCTCTTCAATCACCATCCTCTTCAATCACCATACCCTCACCACTACCTAACACCACCATCATCATCTCATTTTCTCTCTATTCAACAACAAACTAACCACCTCACACAATACCACCCACAACCACAACCCACCTTTAGTGCTGCTAACTACTATTCATACCCACCACCGTCATCATCACCTCACTTCTTCTGTCTTCAACCAAACTCTCTCACACCATCAACTGCTACTATTAACCCAATCCTGTTTTCACCACCATCAACAGCTTCACCAGTAACAACAACAACCACCACCTATGTTGTTGTACATCATCATCACCAACCACCCACCTTTTCACCTATGGAAGAGAAGAAACAGGTATAAACTCTTACTAGAATTTTCGGTCTATGACTTTTTATTTTTTCCGTTTTTCACATATTTTCCTGTTTGTTACTATTATAATGATACGTCATCTTTTATGATTATGTTATGGTGACGTGGCGTTAGTTTGTTATATTTATTTGGATTGTTGTTGGTTATTATCATGACTGTTTGATTTATGATGACTGGATTTGATTATGTTGAATGAAACCAATCAAGGAGGTTTTGTCTTAGCTTATTTGGTGGGCTTTTGAGCTTATTCAGATTTTATTATAAGCTCATTATTAATAGCTTAAGATGATGGGCTTATAAGCAATAGCTTATAAGCTCAGGTGGATAAGCTTATAAGCTAATAATAAAATCTGAATAAGCTCAATAGCCCACCAAACAAGCTAAAACAAACACCCCCTTGATTGGATTTGATTATGTGGAATGAGTTACGCCTTAGATTTTGTTGAAAATTGGTGTTTTAGGTTTTATATTAAAGGTAACTAGTATACAGTTTGGGGGGTGTTTGTCTTAGCTTATTTGGTGGGTCTAACACACACACACAAAAATTACAATAAGCAATCCCTATGTTAATATGCTTAGTTTGGTTATTCAGTCTCAAGCAAATAAGTATACTACTGCTTTTATCAGAGATTCAAACTATATAAAACTTATAATTATGCTTCTTAACACCTCCCATGTGTGCCCTAATACAAACCGATTCTCCATTTTGTACTAGAGAATATATTGCTTAAGAAAATCATTTGTAGCAACAATCTCTTTAACATCTCAGAATATTCAACTGGCACAAACGGATTTTTATCCGGTGACATAGACGAACTTGTTCCATAGAACAATAATAAGCATTATTCCTATGTAAAACCACAGGCTTATCTTAAGGTGCTTCATTTAGTTCAAGTGAATGAGCACTATTTGAAGAAGGTTAACTACTTTTTCAAAGGTTTAGACGTACAAGAACCAATTACAAACTTATAGCTTATGTTCTTTGAATGCGTCCCAAATATCTAACTAGACGCTAACAAAGTCATGTTAAGAAGAAGACATACAGCTAACATTAAGAAGTTTAAAACCGCTACAGTTCAAACACGCACAAGCACATCACTGTTGGTTTACGAGTATAGTTAAATCAAAAGCTTAAAAAATACCTTACAGATTTTATAGGTGTGCCACAAGGAAATATCAGTTTATTTGATCAGTACTAGTTTACTAAAAATGTGATGTGAAATCATCCTTTAAATAACAGAATCAATAAGCAAAATCTGTATGTGACTCATACTAAAACACGGAACATATGATGACTACATTTCAGAGCATTATAACACAGCAAAAGACCCACCAAATAAGTTAAGACAAACACCCCCAAACTGTATACTAGTCACCTTCAATATAAAACCTAAAACCCTAATTTTCAACAAAATCTAAGGCGTAAGTGTGTAAGTCATTCCACATAATCAAATCCAATTAAGGGGGTGCTTGTTTTAGCTTGTTTGGTGGGCTATTGAGCTTATTCAGATTTTATTATTAGCTTATAAGCTTATCCACCTCTTATAAGCCCATCATCTTAAGCTATTAATAATGAGCTTATAATAAAATCTGAATAAGCTCAAAAGCCCACCAAATAAGCCAAGACAAAACCCCCTTGGTTTCATTCAACATAATCAAATCCGGTCATCATAAATCAAACAGTCATGATAATAACCAACTAACAATCCAAATAAATATAACAAACTAACGCCACATCACCATAACATAAAAGATGACTTCATCATTATAACAGTAACTACAGAAAAAATATGTGAAAAAGAAAAAATAAAAAGTCATAGACTGAAAATTCTGGTAAGAGTTTATACCTGTTTCTTTCTTCTCTTCCACAGGTGAAAAGGTGGGTGGTTGGTGATGATGATGTACAACAACATAGGTGGTTGTTGTTGTTGTTACTGGTGAAGCTGTTGATGGTGGTGAAAACAGGATTGGGTTAATAGTAGCAGTTGATGGTGTGAGAGAGTTTGGTTGAAGACAGAAGATGTGAGGTGATGATGACGGTGGTGGGTATGAATAGTAGTTAGCAGCACTAAAGGTGGGTTGTGGTTGTGGGTGGTATGGTGTGAGGTGGTTAGTTTGTTGTTGAATAGAGAGAAAATGAGATGATGATGGCGGTGTTGGGTAGTGGTGAGGGTATGGTGATTGAAGAGGATGGTTGTCGTGTTGGGTAGTGGTGAGGGTATGGCGGTTTTGTTTGTGTATGTATATTTTTGATTTAGGATAAGGGTTAGGGTTAGGAGGAAGAGAACAGACTAGATGAATATTATACCACTTTAATTGGGTTGGGCTAAGTCTCTTTTTAGCTTTTACCTTTCCAACCTCAGCCCGGTACACCACACGTTACTAAGCGTTACTAAAACCCATACGCACACTTTCTATAAAGACTCTGTAACACAACAAAAATCGTGTGTTACTTACTAATATGTTTGACTAATAGTTTTTCAGTCATTAAAATGAACTGCTTGTTTCCTTTTTCTTTTAGTTTGACTAATATGTTTTTCAGTCATTAAAATGAAAACATATATGCTACATCTATTGTTACAATAAACCAACTGTTTTTACTATATATAAAATTAGGGTGTGCTTGGTATGGGGTAAAGGGGGGTGGGTAATGGGTATGGAATTCCAAAGGGCCCACATAGAGGGAAAAATGGTGCTTGGTTGAGCTATGCAAAGGTATTGATTACCCAGTACTGAGTAATCAACCATTATAGAGTAAATTGAGGGGTAAGGTAATGATTACCCACCTCACCCATTCCTTTGCATTCTCTTTCCCTTTCCCTTTCTCTTTGCATTCCTCAGAACTGAACCAAGCGGGCCCTAAGTTTCATGGTAGAAACTTGATGTTTTTAGTCTTTCTACTCAAACTTAGGTTTGGTGAGCTCCATGACACGAATATAAGCTTTAGTTATTTATAAAAGCCAAACTTAAGTTTACTTCCAACACTTCCAAGCATCACTAAAGTTAAATGTTCATCAATACGTTTATGATCGATTTAAAGAAGCTGTCAATGGTCCCGTAACACTAATGTTAAATCCCTTTGGATATCAACAATTTTAATGGAAGATGCATTAACATTCTAATCAAAAACCGCAACGATACTTGCTATATGTGTAAAGTGATATCTCAATGATTGATAATGTCGTACAATACAATGTATAAATACATGCAAGCTTGGGCCAATACAAATATACAAGCTAAGCTAATAATAATAACCGGGCTAAGCCCATAAATATAATATGCTAACAGCCTCTCGCAGTTTGAGCGGGAGAGGAACAAACGCTTAAGCTGGAGCGAAACTCATCAAACAATGCAGTAGGTAAGCCTTTGGTGAAGATGTTCGCATACTGATATCTGGATGGAACATGTAGAACACGTACATGACCTATAGCTACCAAACCCAAACAAAGTGAATGTTAATCTCTATATGATTCACGCGTTGATGCTGCACGGGATTGGAGGAGAGATAGACAACACTCACATTATCACAATAAACAATCGTAGCAGTCGAAAGTGGTGTATGAAGCTCACGTAGAAAATTACGTAACCAACAAGTCTCGGCAACAGCACTGGCAACACCCTGATACTCAACCTCAGCACTAGACCGTGAAAGCGTAAACTGTCGCTTAGATGACCAAGACAGAAGGTTGTTGCCAAGAAAAACACAATAACCAGATGCAGACCTGCGTGTAGTAGGGCACCCAGCCCAATCAGCATCTGAGTATGCAACCAATAAGGATGTCGATGACGAATATAGCTGTAATCCAAAGTCCAATGTCCCCTGAACATATATAGCGTAAGATCCTCTTAAGAGCAGAGAAATGTGGCTCCCGAGGATCATGCATAAATAGATAGACCTGCTGAACAGCATAAGAGATATCCGGTCTAGTAAAAGTCATATACTGTAAGGCACCTACAAGCCTGCGATACAAAATGGGGTCAGAACAGGATCACCATCAGCTGTAAGTTTCGTGTCGGTATCAACTGGAGTCCAACAAGGGTTACAAGTAAGCACATTAGCACGCTCTAGAACCTCAGTAGCATACTTCGACTGAGAGAAAAACATCCCCGAAGTATTGCGCGTCACAAATATGCCCAAAAAATAATTAAGAGGGCCAAGGTCAGTCATTATAAAATGTGCATGAAGTCTAAACCTAATAATACATTAATTACTTGATTTAAGACGTTTTGAGCAAAGACAGGAGTATAAATAGTCATTTTTACTGGAAAAATGATTTTAAAATTTATGGTGCAAGTTTAAAAGTCCCGAATGTATTTTATTTAGCCTAAGCAAGTCCCGAGTTCTATTTTTACATAAGATAGCTGAAATTACCAAAATGGTCCCTAGGAGATAATTACCCCGTTACCCTTGAAGTTTCCAAGCATGATCAAATTGTTATTGATGGTTGTATATATACAAGAGTTGTGTTTAGGGTTTTCATTTTCACCACTACCACTCAAACCCTACTTCCCTCTCCCCTCCTTAAACCGGCGCCGCCACCTTCATCACATAGCCGCCACCACTGTGGTGCTCCACCACCGTCAACACCGCAACCACCACCATCTTCACCTTCATCCGTCACCATCAACAACCCAGCCATCACCTCACCACAGTGCCGCCGCCGTTAAAACACCATCATCCACCATCTTTTTTCGCCTTCCTATCAAAGTGTTATTGTGTTTCGAAGATTTTACGAGTGTAGATCGAAGGTTGTCCGTGTTCTAATCACCTCGCCGACATATCTCTTCTACTTTTTCTTTTTTCCTTGGTAAGCAAACGATTAAGTTGGTGCACGTTTGATTTGTCACCGCTACCACCGCCGCGTCTTTTTATTCTTTTTGTTGGTAATAGTTTAAAAACGAAAATAAATCTAAAAGTTGATAAGAAGTACAGATTCACACTCTTGTGTGAAACGGATAGGGTAAAACAAATGGGAAAACCAGGGTTTATAATGAAAACGAATCGTGTACATGTTTGGTATCATTGTTTGGTCGTGTCTGTGATCTGGGTTTGCGTATCGTGAGATACAAGCTCACGTACAAGCTTGTTCGTTTGATGTCGAGCTTATTTGGCTTACTCCAAGCTTATTCAGCTTATGTCGGGCTTATTTTTGTTTGTGTCATGTTGGATTGGGAATAATAGTCCGTTTGGTATATGGGGTTTGTCACGACTAAAGCCATCTTGGCTCGTAGTCTCGTCTCATTGGTCCGTTTGGTTGTGGAGTCAAAGCCGTTTGGATGTGTCCAAGGTAGAGCCCGTTTAGTTCATTTATTTGCAGCACGTGTTGGAGCCGAGGCCATATCGCCTCGGCGTGGTAAGTATTTGGTCCGATTGATTCATTTGGATTTGGATTTGTGGGTTTGACTCGAGCCGTAGGTTAGTAAGCCGGGTGGAATATGGTGATATTGTGGTGTTGTAACACGGATTTGACTTGGATTGATTTGTAATGTTTCAGCCACGTCGAGTGTTAGTCGAGACTATATGGTCTCGGTGTAACCTCGATCGCCTAAAGTGGACTTGATATATTGATTTGGACTATTAAATTGATATGTGGACTTGTTGACCCGACACATGTGACCGAGGGTATGATTGGTTTGACTTGGGTTCTGGATTTAAATTGTTGACCCGAGGGATATAACAAATTGACCGTGACTCGAAAAGTGATAATAACTCGCAAGTTATGACTTTGTATTGACTCAAATTGGACGGAATAAAAGAAATGATAAAAATGTTTATTTTAAAGTTGTTAATAGAGTTGGATTAATATTAGAAATGGTTTAACCACAAATTATTTTTATAAAGTAATGCGGATAGACTTTTGAATAAAATGGAATACGGGAGAGTTATTGGGCTTTTCGAGACACGTGACACGTAGATTATCATATTTGAACTTGTTAGATTATTCATTTAGTTGTTAATTGGTAGTCAGAATACTTTGGGATTTTTGTAACACTAGACTTGAAATATATATTTTCACTTAGGATATTATTGGACTTTGGATATTTTGGACTATTTGAACACGAAACGAATATAGTACATTAGACTCATAATGAAGTTAATGTATTCGAGCCGTAATGGATAAACAATTGGAATAATGTCTAAGATTATTATTGTATGTGTTGCATCTGTGCAGGGTATTACTATATGGTGCACCTATACGTAATTATATTTACGGTTTGACACACTTTTGTGTGAGGATGATGTTTTGGTTTATGTGACTTAGTCCAGCATAGCAAACTTTTATGTGATTTGGTCCAATGTTATGTCTTATGATTAAACCTATGAACTCACCAGCGTTAGCTGACCTTTTTAGCATGTTTTCTCAGGTAATTGATGATGAATCTGTTGTTGATTGTTTATGTGTTGGAGGCTTGGCAAGCAGCATGGTCTATGGATCAATTTAGACTCTGATAACCTTATTGGGACCTATCTTTATATATTTTTTTGGCTTACTTCCGCACTTTCGAATAAATGTAAACGTTAAATATTTGGTTTGGATTGTTTTATTTAAAACGGATGATGTATTTCCGTTTCCTTATGCTTGTGTTATGTACCAATCTCATAGCACCCCAAAGCTTGATTAGTCTTCCGCTGTACCAAATTTTGGGGGTGTTACATAATCTATCAAACACATCCGCCAACACCTTGACATCATATCCGTAGTTCAAATCACAACAATCCTAAAAGACCAAAAATGAAACCTCAGAAGAAAATATACATACCTTTCATCTTCAAAAAAATTTTGGTTCGCATACCGACCATATACAATCCAAAAAAAGAAAAATCAAAAGTCAATCAAGACCTGTATAATCAAATCATATAAGCTATACAAAACCCATAAAATCATACCAAAAAAAAGATACAAAAAAAAAGGCTGAAAATGAAACTTCTAAATCATTGAAACAACACTCACATAGCCAGCTGTTGCTTGCGTGCCGCCACTGTTAAGTGTTTTGATAGTCTAATCCGGATGGGAACCTTTTAGGATTTGTATGTGTGTAGTTTCTTAGGACATTTGCTTATTCAATCGATGGTATTGATGATGAAGATACAGGTGTTTCTTAGGTTTGTGTGTCTGTTTGATGAGTCACAATTAGTGAAGCCACGTGTTTAACAATGAGAACGAAGTATAAGAGTTTCAATACTAAACCAAGCTTACGAATACAAGCCAGCATGTTGGGCTGAGTAACATAAATTACTGGGCTCGTTAACAGGCTAACATTTTTTTAACTTTTTTAAAGATTGCTTCATGATGAAGAACCTCACCAAATGATATATAGATATAACGAGCATATGAGCCCGTGCGTTGCTGCGGGGCGACCGTGTTTATGTTTATTAGAATTATGTTAATGTTTTGTGAAGTAAACAATTATTTTAGTTTGTAATTTTTTTAACCACTATTGTTAGTATAAAATAATAAAAAATTTCATTGATCCAACGGATGAGCCTTTCAAGTAAAACTGAAACTTTAAACTTTATGTTGTTTATGTTCTAAAAGTCACCACTTAACTATAGATGTGCATTGCACACAATGAAAACATCTATAGGTGTTGCTACTATACATAGGGCTAAAGCAATCAATAAAACTTCTTAGCTTCAACATCTACTTCTATGACTATTGACTTTAAATTGCATGACGATCAAATTTAATTTCAGCATCTGCTTCTGTGACTTTGAGCTTTAGCCTTATGGCACATTCAATTTCATTTCGTTATCTTTTGGAATCTACTTCGATGACAGGGCTAATCGCACATTCAACTCCACCGTATGTGACATCTTACTTCAGCTTCTATACCTGAATAAAGTTTGTGGACACTGAAACAAACATTGTAGCTTTTTAGAGCAACAAAAATTTGACAATGGTCATCTATGATTACTTCAAAGATGTCCTTACCTTCACAACTGATATATATAGTCAATCTAGTCAATCAAAAAGATCCTCAAACTCAAATTTCATTTGCACCTTGTTACTTGATTTCTATCATTGTGTTTTACCACCGCTAACATGAGAACTGCAATAAAGAAACCCAAAATGTCTTATAATCAAGAGTCGAAAAGCATACTTTCAATTCATGGGCAGTACAAAACTAAAGTACCATTCAAGGTAAAACTCATAACAAAAATTAAAGAACCTTACTTTGGACTCATTGATATAGATTCTCATGACTGGAAGAGAGTTTAGAACCATTTTCTGTAACTTGACTATGCGATATATATTCGAAACAGCTTACTTCCATAATAATGAAGCAAAAAATCAGTCATAATAAGCAATTCCAAACAACCTTAATTCTGTAGATCATTAGATTATTATTAGAATAATATAGTTTTTATGATCATTTGATTACAAAAATTTGTTTTGGGTGAATCCAACCCGACCCTATCTGTCTTGACCCTTAAAAAAATTTACCCCGTTTTCACCCGTTATCCAACCCGTCCATAGAACCTGTTACCTATTTGTGAACTCCTCTGTTTCATCCTCTGCTTCGTCTTTGTCTAAAGTTTCATCAATGAACTTGGACTTGTAACTTCAATCATAGCATCATAGGCTAATCAAAGAGGCAAATAGTTGTCCAAAATAGGAAGTTGTAGCACATAAAGAACCAAATGAAGATCGGAAGAAATGTAAAGTCAAGTTAAAACTTAAAAAAAATAAATGGTACTATAAGTAACTTGATATATATTTGTTAATCCACTATGGTGGTGTGTTAAGCAAGTATATACAAAAAATAACCTGATGATGTGGATCACGACTTGCGGGCCAAAGAGAAGCTGGTTAGAAGTAGTAACTTTGAACTGTTGTGCAAGTCAAATCACAGAAAGTTAAAGAGGGCAAATTAAAAAAAAACGCGGCTTGATAACCAATATAGCATAATCCAAAACATACACGACTACAACTATAAAACTATAAAGTGTATTCATACATTCATGCGTCAATATGTTACTAATTGTAACATAAGCAATTTTTTTTTCTCTAATAAAAACTAAACCATTGACTATTTATAAGGAGACTGGTACAGTAACCTGTAGTAATCAAGATATGGATTTAAAAGACCAAATAAATATACATCCTATTCCAACCCACAGATTCATTGAGCACTAATATGTTATACTTCCAACTTCCAGGATTAGAACTTTAAATTCATTAAATACAAAAGGCATTTATACATACTATGGCCATTGATGTCTAAATTACGTTCTTCCTACCAACTTAGTTAATGAACGCCTTACATGATACCATTTGGTAATGAAAAGGCCCTAAGACATCATTTTTAGGTCCTGTTGATTTCTTTTAAAGAGTTCTCAAGTCTCATTTATCTATAACTTTTCCTTATATTATTCAAAAATATATTGTTTACTTGAGCTAATATTGTAATCAAAGATAACAGCAAAGAAACAAAATGAAGAGGAATTTGTGTAAGATTCACGAAGAATGAGATCAAATCTATAAAGCACCTAAGGCTATTAGAACACATAACACCACATAGTAGACAATTAAGTACATAATCACAATAAAAAGTTCCTACGTTCTCTATCGCAAATCCTACATTCTCTAACCTTACGATCTTTTAGTATGTTGACCAAAACTCCGTCCTAAATTCTCAAACTTTTTCTGGTTGTCTCAGCCCTGCACTTTCAGTTTAACACCAATATTCCACATTAGTTAACAAAACCACAATTACATACTCGCAATTCTAAATAAGAATTCAGGTACAGATTAATCAAAATCAATGTATGTCAGTTTCTTAAATTAAGTAAATGTGTAATTTGGGGTCAAAATAGGAAATCAAAAGACCACGTACTTGATAATAAAATGGGAACATCCAGCAAGAGGGGGAACCACCACCATCAACCTGCAACATGAAAACTTAACCTCAGAACACACAGAAGACGAATGAACAGAAGATTCAAACATCAAAATGCAACGAAGTTTGATGAAGAAAGTGACCAAATTTATTAAAGAACCTATCAGTTGCACAGGTCTAGTTACCAAATTGGGATCAGCCTCGGCATTCTATGTGATTTTGATTCTTGCCCCTGAACAATTTTGCAATGTCCGAATAATGTCTACAGCCTTTCCAATTAATAGACCTGCCTGCACAAGACAACAATCCATGTAAATCAACCAATATTTGAAAAAAGGATAATTTCACCATGTAGAGTTTGTATAGTTCCATCATCGAGACTTCCATCGTGCTTTAATAACTTACCAGCTGATACATTCTTGCCAGAAATTAACAATAGTATACCTGTCTCTTGTTGTGGTAACTGGTTTTCTCCAGCTCACTTGTTGCACATCTGTTTCAATATCATTTTTCATTGTATGTAAGTCGATTCTAAATATACCTTTTAACTGCCATTTGACGCCCTCAGCTAGATCCATGTCAACCTACGAACCCTTAAAGACGTGACACCATCTTCAAAAGAACTGACTGGAGAATCCTGTAAATATAAAGAACTAAGCTACTGCAGTGATACTGAAATCAAAAGATTGGTGAAACTCATAATCAAACTCAACCCATCTTAAAAAAATTGTTAGAAAGTTTATGCTTTACACCAAAAAGAAGACAACTATACCTTCTTTGAGGCATTTCATCGATCACTTGTTGAGCGCTTCAAGTATACCTTTTTCTTTGAAGATATTAGTCGTTTGGTGTTTTCTCTAAAACAAAGACACAACTGGCAATAGTAGCAACAACCACTATTAAATCACCCTTCTTTTTTATGGCCATGTGTGAATCAATTTTAGACTACCCCCACATAACCAAAAGCACTGTTAAAAATCACCTTCTTTTTTCTAGCCATGAGTGAATCGAATTCTTTTTCGTATGAATAAATGAACTCATCGAGTATGCGTTGGTGTGACTAAACTTTTTTGAAGATGTCTGTGCACAATGAATACTTATTGTTTGTCTGGTGTGTAAGATTCGGTTGGGATTGGATAAGATTGAGTTGTGTCATTTAGTTTGTGTGCAAAGATGAAGTTTAATGGAGTGATGAAGTGATAAGGTTGAAAGTGAAGTTGTGGGATGGTAGAGTATGGATGAGAGATTGAGAGGGATAAGAAGTAAGAAAAATGAAGAAGAGTTTGGAAGTTTCTAGGAGTCCTGCTATCAGGTTTAACGACGTTTTGTGTTCTATTACGCAGAAACAGGAATTTCCCCAACACGTTCCAACCAATGACAAACTCACACATGGCCTATTACCATACTGTTGGACCTGTACATTCACTGTTTCCTTTTTGATGGACCAATAGTGTTGCGAATTGTTCCGTCCAAAAATCATCTTTAGTATATATTTATAATAGTGTGTTTGTTTGTTCGGTGGGAGATTGAAGACCACATGGGACAATTTGCAATTTACCACACGGACTGAGGATGAAATATGACGCAAGCTCAGGGGGCAAACTTGTACAAGGCCTAAAGTATATAAAGGCTATAAATATAAACCAACATAGAACATTATATTCGATCCTGGTAGGTTCTGTAGCCGACACACGCAGTAAAAAGAAAAGGGACGAAGGTTTTTGTTTAGAAGGGTTTGCCCCGGTACTCAACTAGGGGATCGAGAGCATTTATTTTGCATGATATGTATTCGTATTCCCACTTTCATTAATTAATTCAGTTTTAATAGTTTTTAATAATAATTTTGATTCTGCTTTAATTGTTGATGTATCGTTGCTTATTGTGTTCCATTTAATTGTTCTTGGCATTTAATTGATTTAATATCCTTTTGTTTATTTTATGACGAGGCTTTTAGACCCATGCAATGCACGAATTATGTTGTTGAGTCACTGACTAAATTCGCAATATAAAAATGCCCTCACCTTTATAAGGTTGGCGTGACCAACTGATACAAATAAGCTATATAAACAAAGTGCATGGGTCACTAATCTACTACTATTATTATTACCTCAATTTCAACAATACTATATATTTTGGTTTTTATTGAATTGATTGTGTGAAATACGAATAAGAGTTACTAATTGTCAATAATTTATACATCATATATTGATTAAACCTAATGCTCATATGTTTTTTATTGTTGTGGCAAAATATGTTTCTATAAGTTATAACAATATAATGGTGTATTAAGCATGTAAAGAAGTTGTTTTCAAAGCAAGGCATGCATACACAAATTACAATAAAATGTACACAAACATAAATACATAATCACATTCGTTTTAATCACTTTAATTAACTTAATCCACTATTCAACCCATATACAGTATGTAAACACAATTGTACGCGTTATTACGCATATCCAAAGTGCATATATTTGTATGTGGATTGTCACCATATACAAAAGTCACCCATTTACTAATTATGTTTATGTCGTGCAATATATATTCTTATGGTTGGATATTAACATCTTATGTGAACACAAAATGATATAAGGTTGGGTCCAAGTAAAACACGGTGAGTGATAACTTTGATATAATAAATACACGCATATAATTAAAATTCATTTTCAATCATTTATACACATCACGTATCAGACCCGTTCACCATCATATGAGCATTTTGCGTTTCTATAATAGGATTATAACGTTTAGTCATTTAAGTTATCTTTAAAATTTACACAGTTTTAGTAAATTACAATCAATCATATTATCAAACGTGAAAACAAACAAAACTGTGTGGGAAAAAAACGTGTCACATAATTGGGCTGAAAACAGGGCTCCTTGTGAACTCATTTTATTGACCAAACCCTAAAACATTGTGATATCCGCCCCCATTGCTTCTCTCTTGTTTTACTAAACTCACCAAGCTCATCCTCTCCACACAACAAAGAGATCTCATCATCTTCTCATCTCAACATGAAATAAACTCAAACCGAACACAATACGAATCAATACCGTCCCTTAACCTATGATTTCATTTGCGGCTCAATATGAATCAAGATAGCATTTATATGACTTCAAGATCCTTTGGAGGGTCTTGGGTAGGTATCATCGAGTTACGTTTTTTGTTTAGTTTGTGTGTTTTTGAACGAACCAAGAAAAAAAAGTAACAAATTTGTTATTTTTCTAATCTTTTTGTGTCGGATATATAATGAAGATAGGCTTCAAATGTGGATCAATGATGATGTTTTTATTTCGTGTTTTGGACTATGAGGTCTGATAATATTTTATGACACACGAAAAAAAATGTGAGATCGTTTGACTATTATTTATGTTCGAGTTTTGTGGTTGTGGAGAAGGTGTGTTCATTGAGGAGGATGGGATAGGGTAGTTATGAAGTTGGTGTTGATTGTTTGTTGGTGTGATAGTCGATGGGTTCCCAGTTTAGATATGGATTTGTTGTTGGTGATATGGGTTGATTTGTTGGGTGTGGTTGTGGTTCGAGTACTTCAATTGTATTTATACTTATAAAGTCGACCTTTGGATATCTTCATCATCAATGCCAATTGGTGTGTTGAATTTCTGCATTCATGGCCTTATTGGTTTGTATTCTTTGAGGTTTAAATTTTGTGACCTCTTTGTCTTTTGTAACCCCTCTTTGACAGCATTGAATTGAACCTTTTAGCGATGGGTTCAAACATGTTGTACCGTACATACTTTTGTGCACAATTCCTCTTGCACATTAAATCAAGAGATGGCTTCAAACATGTTGTACCGTACATCATTTTGTACACAATTCCTCTTGTACATTAAATTTACAAAGTGAATCTTTAAGTATATGAGATATTTTAGTCTAGATTTCATTTTATTAGATTTTGTGTAGTATGCTTGTTAATCCTCGTGTTCCTAGCTAGGTATAGAAAATAGGGTTGATTGTGCATTGGTAGTACGTGACCATCCAAACCCAATGTGCATGATTGGCTATAGGGTGACCATTCCTTAGTAGTTGATTGACCTATGCCCATTAGGCGTCCCCTAGTATGAAGACCTAGAGTGCGTCCCCTAGTGAAGTACTCTTCCCTGAACCCTTGCATTTACCATATGCAAGCTATTATACAACTGGACCAAGATGTATTAATAGGTGTAAGTGATGCGCACATGAGTGTTAAAGGAGTTTACTAAAGCATATCTCTCAAATTATTAGGAGACTTAATGAATGTGAACTAGATACTCGACCACCGTGACCATCGAGGTTGAGATCATAGGGATCATAGGATAGGTTACGATGACCATTCAGACCTAAAGATTTTAGATCCTCCCTTAAGGTTGTGTTTAGACATTGCACATAAGATCATAATATCTAAACTTAGATTATTATCCCTATTAGTTGTTACCACTAAATAGTTTAGGTTCACTGAAGTATAATCAACGAATTCGAAACAATCAATGCATTTTTTAATGCTTTCTTAGGTAGAATGCCATACCAATTACCATTAAACAAACAATATATATCATTCCCATACTCATTCCTTTATTCCCACAAGTTCAAAACCAAACGCACCCTTAATCATTAAAAATACTTGCATACATATGTGTGCATACGAACATATGAAATTATACAAAAAAGGTAGTAATGAAATATTACTATACTCCTCTTTACATATGAAAAATTATACATAGGAGTGCATGCTGCTCTACTCCTCTTTAAACTAAAGGGTGAAAGCAAAAGATACGCAACATATTTATTCAAAACAAACGATGTACGCAACATACTTTTAAAATTACCATTCTGCGCAATATATTTTCAAATTTGGTACAATGTACGTAATATGACCTGGAACCAGCAGGTTACTAGGTTTCCAAGTTTGAAAATTAACAGGAATGGTCCCTGTGGCTTGCGTTGACTTTCACCGGTCATTCCTTGACTTTTTTATCACTTAGAAAAGTTACAGTATGGTCCTTATGGTTTGCATTGACTTTCACTTTTAGTCCATTTTTATACCTTTTCACCCGTTCTCTTACGTTTTATCCGTTTTTTACGTTTTCGTCCGATTTTATACGTTTTCGTCTGTTTTTATACGTTTTCGTTCGTTTTTATACCTTTTCACCCGTTCTCTTACGTTTTTATCCGTTTTTAACCCTTTTTTACGTTTTCGTCTGATTTTATACATTTTCGTTCTTTTTATACATTCTTATCCATTTTTATACGTTTTCATCCGTTTTTTTAAGTTTTCGCCCGTTTTTATACGTTTTCGTTCGTTTTTATACATTTTCATCCGTTTTTGAACGTTTCCGTTCGTTTTTATACATTTTTATCCATTTTCGTCCGTTTTTATACGTTTTCGTTCGTTTTTATATTTTTTTGTCCATTTCGTCCATTTTTATACGTTTTCATATGTTTTTTTACGTTTTCGTCCGTTTTTATATGTTTTCGTTCGTTTTTATACATATTCATCCGTTTTTGAACGTCTTCGTTCATTTTTATACATATTTATCCGTTTTCGTCCATTCTATATGTTTTCGTTCATTTTTATACGTTTTCGTTCTTTTTGTTTACATTTTTATCCGTTATTATACTTTTTCATCCATTTTTATACGTTTTCGTTCATTTTTATACGTTTTCGTTCATTTTGATACACTCTTATCCGTTTTCGTCCTCTTTTATAGGTTTTCGTTCGTTCGTTTTTATAAAAGCGTATAAAAACGGGCGAAAACATATAAAAACGGACGAAAATGTATAAAATGTATAAAAACGGACAAAAACGTATAAAAAAGGACGAAAATGTATGAAAATGTATAAAAACGAACGAAAACGGATGAAAACGTATAAAAACGGATGAAAATGTATATAAACAGACGAAAACGGATTAAAATGTATAAAACCAAACGAAAATGTATAAAACCGGATGAAAACGGATAAAGATGTATAAAAATGAACGAAAACGTATAAAAACGGATGAAAACGTACAAAAATGAACAAAAACGAACGAAAATGGATAAAAAACGGACGAAAACATATAAAAACGGACGAAAATGGATAAAAACATAAGAAACGTATGAAATCGGAAGAAAACGTTTTTGCTCGGACGAAAACGTAAAAAATGGATGAAAACGTATAAAAATGGACGAAAACGGATAAAAACATAACTAAACGTATGAAATCGGATGAAAACGTATAAAAATGGACGAAAACGTATAAAAATAGATGAAAACGTATAAAAATGGACGAAAACAGATAAGGATGTATAAAAATGAACGAAAACATTTAAAAATGAACGAAAACGTATAAGAATGGACGAAAACGTATAAAAACGGACGAAAACACGTAAAAATGTATAAAAACGAACGAAAAAGTATAAAAATGGACGAAAACGTATAAAAACGGACGAAAACAGATAAAAATGTATAAAAACAAACAAAAACGTATAAAACCGAATGAAAACGTATAAAAACGGACGAAAACGTATAAAATCGGACGAAAACGTAAAAAACGGATGAAAACGGATAAAACGTAAGAGAACGGGTGAAAAGGTATAAAAACGGACTAAAAGTGAATGTCAATGCAAACCATAAGGACCATTACTGTAACTTTTTTAAGTGATAAAAATTCAAGGGATGACCGGTGAAAGTCAACGCAAGCCACAGGGACCATTCCCGTTAATTTTCAAACTTGGAAACCTGGTAACCTGCTGGTTCCAGGTCATATTACGTACATTGTACCAAATTTGAAAATATATTGCGTACAATGTTAATTTTGAAAGTATATTGCGTACATCGTGTGTTTTGAATAAATATGTTGTGTATCTTTAGCTTTCACCCTAAACTAAAATATTATTTACATTGATATTATTGGAATGCAAGTTAGAATAGCAACTAGGAGTTTAACTTATATCCGTTGTAAGTAGGGGTGTCAAAGAACCCGACTCAGACTTGATTAAGCCTATTCAGGTCGGGTTACTCGGGTGAAAAAATTTATTCGGGTTATTCGGATCAACCCGACCCGAATAACACTACAACTTGTAACTATGGATAAACATCAAACATGAAAACAAGCAAGTGGATTACCAATTTGCACAAGATAGATTAGTAATATTAGTTTATCATTCTTAAGAGCCTATAAAAAAGCAACTAAGGTATTTGTTCAAACACACAATAATCTTTTACAATTCGTATCTCCTGGCTTTTGCATTCCATCTAAGTTCATACATATGCGATTTTGATTGTCGGAGGGGTTCTCCCACAAGTTGTAGAATGCAAAAAGAAAACTTTTACTCACTGACTTGAACCTCCTGATTTTTTTTAAGCGAAAATTACTGTGTTGCCCATATACACACACACTTATCTTGCAGTGCCCAACTTTTTCCCACTTTACAAATTTACCCAAGCATCTCGCGTATACTTTTACCCTATAATACCCGACATTACGTGGCAAGTGGTGATTGGTCGAAAAAAACACACAAAAAGCATCTCGCGTATGTATATACCCGAGTCTACCCGACATACGTGGCGAATTATCATTGGTCGAAGAGAAAAAAAAAACAAATAAACCCTAAAGCATGTCGCGTATGTATATACGAGACATACCCGACATGTTTTTGTGACGTGGCATTTTATGATTGGAGGAAGAAAAAAAAATGTCACATATGTAATTGTGAGACATACCCGACATTTTTTTGTGGAGTTTTGCTAGGGTTTCGGTGGAGTAATTTGGGTTTACCACATTGTATTATACATCCCACTTAATTTGGCACAATTATATGTTGTTCAGCGACGATTGTGTTTATCTTGCTTTATCTTATGTGGTTTGGTTTTTATTAATGAAGGTTTCTACTTTTATTTGAATGAATGTAATTTGGATACATAGGCTAACATTTATTCAAACATTGATTACGAAAATCATATAAAGAAGACAATCTTAAAGCATACATGACACATATTGAGTGATATAATTAATAATAGAAACGATTCTTCCATATCGCTTTATGACGTTCAGCCATTTGATCAAAAGTGTAATCTGATTGTGTTATATTATTTTTTCCGTCTTCGTTGTCACTTGTGTAGTCTGTTATCACATGATCCATCATTTCTGCCAAGGTAGCATTTGGGCATATATGTTTTGCAATAATAAAATCGACACCGCCATGGTCAATGTAAATCTCCAACTGGCCTTGTGCTGCTGAAATATCAAACATCACATGCATATCATAGTTGTTTCTTAGTTTGACGGTGATTGAAAACCCAGTGTGTGGTACTTCATAATAAAGAGCATGAATCTTCCTATCAACAATGTTAAACAAATATTGCTTCAGCTCTTCCAGCTTCATTCTTGGAATATTGATGCTCATCTTCCAACCGTTTACATACTTCGGTTTTCCGCCATTGCAAACCAATTGACCATTATTGTGAACAAGAAAATTGAAAATGGTTTGCGTATACGGAGTAGTAGGTTTACTTTTTTTCTTGCACCCAAGTTTAAACCGGACACGCTCTTCACGTTTGTTTTTCCTCTGAACCATTTGATGTAGATATCGGACACACTCTTCACGCTTTAATTTTGTTTCTTCTGAAATTACACCAACAAATAATTCTTCCAAAGAACCATCATCTGGAATCAAAACTGTGCTTAGATCTATAGGATGCTCAGAAACGAAAATTTGGAGCTTCCCAACAACTTTTGCGATGTCATACATAACATCAATATCATAATCGTTTTTAATTGCTTTCATACCCTCTAACGTGTTGTTTTGTGGTAATGCGTAATATAGACGGTGGACCCTTGTTGGTAATTTTCTGTTCAGATAGGTAAGCATATCTTGAAAATCAATTTCTGGAACAATAATATTCATGTGTGAACCATCTTGATATGTTAGTGGGTTATGGATAAACTTTCCGTTGTAGTTGATAGTGAATTCGAAAGTAGGGTTATTAGATGTCGACATTTGGTGAATGAAAGAATGAACAATTGAATTTGATTCATTGAAACCACAAAGTGGTATATATATATATATATATATATATATATATATATATATATATATATATATATATATATATATATATATATATATAATTTGATACCACAAAGGTGAGCAGTCATTTCATTTTTAGAATTGGTGAATGAGTAATCAATTCAATGTTTTTTTTATTTTCATCAAGGACACTGATTGTGTTATCAAATCAATAATGTCAATGAACAGTGTAAATGACGATGTGCATACTCTTCTCTTGCAACGATTGTGTTATCAAATCAACAGTGTAAATGACCATCTTTTTCACCTAGTTGTCATTTCTACTATTTAAACACGGTTGTTGTGGAAATACATACTAGCATTACAAATGGAATTTATTACAAGATACATAACATATGTTACAAATTAACTTCAATTACAAGAAAATACATAACAAAAAAGAACTAACTTGTTACAAACCAAAGAAATTAAACCAACTATTATTAGATTGCTAAGTGTTTTGATCATTTAAATGTTGAGACGCGTATGGTTCGGAGTCGTATTGTTCATAGCCTTGAGATAGGTTATGATGAGCATTTTGTTCCTGACTTGTATGACCTTGGTCATATGGTTGCGGTGTGTATGTGTTATGTTCAAATACTTGCGATGGGTGTGTGTCATAAGTAGGAAAGTTGTGATGATGTGTTTGAGTCGGGTATGAGTCGAACGTAGGTGGAGTTTCATGTTGCTCGTTAACTATTTTTTTTTTGGGTATTGTTTTCTTTTGTTTAACAGTGGATCAGGGATGACTGGTTTTTTGCATTGATATGATTTATGGCCCGCTTCACCGCACCTACTACAATGTATTACTCGTGTCTCCTCACCCTGAGATGGTATACGGTCAGTATTTTTAAGCCGACCGGGTTGCGGGTTGTCCATCCGTGGAGGAGTGATGGGTTGTATATGCGTTGGATACTCCCATTCGTGAAACTCTCCAACAAAATTGACCAACTCTGCTTATGTCGCTTGGTATTTCGGTTTTTTAAACCAATGTTGTACGAATTGCACACAATCTGTTAGACCTAAGAACCTAGTAACAGCAATAACGTGACCACAAGGTATCTCGGAAAGCTGCCATTTGCGGCAAACACATGCCATGGTCGCCAAGTTGACTTCACGATTGTATCGGCCATCATAAACCTGGAACCGATTTTGATTAATCCCGTATACACTCCAAGTTGCGCTTTTGATTTTTCTCTTTTCCACCTTATCGGCAGCCCAATCTGTTATTTCATACTTCATTTTCTCTACATAAACACATAGACATAAAACAGTGACTTTATATTAAACAAAACCATTTAAAAATATATATTTTCTTTTAGAAGACAAATACCAGCAACTTCTCGCAGTTTAAAATACCAATCTTGCACCATTTCTCGATATTGCTCGGTCAACATTGTGATTGGCATCTTCCTTGATTTGACAGTACAAGCATTAACAGACTCAACGCTGTTAGATGTACAATAGTTGTAATGAGTGCGTGGGGAATATGCTCTGGACCATCTTTGCACATCCACTTCAACTTGCTTGTTGTACGCCTCAGGCTGAATAGCCTGCAGTATTTGCATCTTACTATCAAATTCTTCAGGTGTATACGCTTTGCATATGCTCCAATATAGCCCATTTGTTTTTTTATTTTTCAAAAAAAGGTTCATCATTAGATGACGACAACATATACCATGAAACGCCAACGGGTATTCATTGCGTACTGCTAACGCAATAGCAGGATGCCTATCAGATATGATAACCAAATCCTCGCTATCGGCTATGCATTCTTGAAGTACTAAAAACCACCACGACCAACAATCACCAGTATCCCCTCTGCATATACCATAAGCAATGGGCATAATTTGGTTGTTTCCATCCATGCTTATAACTAACAAGTTTGTACCTTTGTATACACCCTTCAAATGTGCCCCGTCGGCTATAAGCAGAGGGCGAAGATTTTGCATGAAAGTTCGAATCTGAAAAAAAATATTGTAAACACCTTTTAATAAGTAAACTTACAATAACATATCACATTTATTTATTTCAAAAAAAAATGAGTATCACTTACTGAAACACCAATGGCAACGAATAACATCTCGAAAACTCCTTCTGCGTTTGTCTTGATACGTGTGATTGTGCATGGGTTTCTTTTTTGTAGATTGTGACAATAATACGGTAACATTTCAAACGATTCTGTCAGTGAACCCCTTATCATTTGTAACCCATAATCCTTTCCTCTCCATGCTTGTTGGTAAGATATAATTATTTTATATTGCGCCAACATGTATTTTTTCATATCTTTTGGTTTTAAATCTCGTCTACTATCTTTTAACTTTTCACTAAAAATGTGATCAATAACTTTTTATTTGCATTTCAATGGTTAGTGATGAAGCGAAAAGTGTACCGCTTTTAGGGGGTCATTTAAGCCCTAAATCGTATTTATTTGATCAAATATTGCCCTAAATCGTTCCTTTTGTCATTTTAGGTACTTTGGAGAAGAAATCTGGAAAAGGAAGCATTTTGGACGTTTTTGGAGCATAAAAGTGAAGAAAACGACAAAGTCTCCAAAGCTGCTGGAAAAGTACACGTGACGGCGTCAAGGATTGCTCCTGACGGCGTCACGACTTGGCAAAAGAGGTGGATATGACAAAATACACGTGACGCGCCAGAGAGTTTTGCGATGGAAAGTCTGACGGCGTCACCCTTTAAGGTGATCAAGGTCGTCACGGTTTAAGTTAAAGAGAGACGGCGTCAAGCACTATTCTGACGGCGTCAACCCTTGACGCGCCAGAGTGGATTTTGGAGGATTAAAGAGGGACGGCGTCAGGAAGACCATCCGGGAACCCTAGCCGCGACGAGGTGACGGCGTCACCTCCTACAACGTGACGCCGTCAGACCCTAAACTCTATATATAGTTTTGCAATTTTTAGTCATTAGTGTGCAACTTTGTGAGGAGAAACCCTAAGACGAATTTTCTGCCATTTTTAAGGGTTTTATACCCTTGGATCTCCCATGTTTAATTGAAGATAAGTAATCATTTAATCATTCAATACGTCTATGTGTTGTTTGATTATATCTTGTTCTTGTCTTTTAATTAACATGCTAGGCTAGATTTATCTTGTGTTTGCTTAGATCTAATGAAACCTAACTATTGATTATTGGTTGTTGGTGTGTTATTAATTGTATTGGATGATTGTTTATCGATGTTAGGCTTAAGAAAACTGGCTAACCTCCTATACGGTAACTTGCTTGAACGTCTTAAGAAACATGAACCAATGCGTACTAGGTTTATTTGGTTGTATTTAATGCATGAGCGAATTCTAGTGATCCCATGTTAGGAGCTTCTTAGCCGGCTCGACATAGGAGTGAAGTAGGAGCTTGTAGAGTTGGGGAAGTACGTACGCCACCCCACGATTGGTATTAAGGAATACACCCGTCATCCACGCAATTAATACACACTAATCAACCGGTAAAAGATAGTTAGGGAGTAAGGAAATCTAAGTAAACACATTTCTCCCCATATAAGTTCCACAACCTTTTCATTTTCAGTTATTTTATTTTATTTGCAATTGTAGTTATTTGGGTTAGTTGACTAGCAACTAATTCCGCCCACTCCTTCAAACCCGAGATTTTACTCGCTTTCATAAAATTATAAAAATACAAAAAGAATCTTCCCTCACCCTTAGACCTATTAGAGTAGTTTTTTCAATCCTAACGACACTATTCCCCTAGAGAACGATCAATCCCCCGGTACTTGCCACTTCACTATACTACATCGGTCAGGTACACTGCCTGGTGGGGATTGCAAGCCTCTTGAGATCCCTCGAGAGGTAAAACCTGTTGTAAGGTCGCAAAACCACGCATCAAGTTTTTGGCGCCGCTGCCGGGGAATAGTTATTGTTTAGGTTGAATTTTTATTTTATTAGGTCTACTCACTAGATTCCTTTCTAGTGAGATTTTTATTTTTCTTTTTATTAGATTTCTTTAGTCTATCTTTTTCTTTGTGCCCTTTGTTTGTAAAACCATTTTCATTTGTCACCATGGCGGATGAAATTCCATTTAGATCATTAACAATAGAGGAACAATTACTTTACACGGATAGATTTGCTTCCTGTTGTTCTAATGAATTTTTAAGTGATCTTAGATATATACAAGAGGAGATGGGTATAAAGTTTGATAGGTTTGATGAATTATGTGCATGTGTGGCTTCTATTAAACAATCATTGTTAGGATCAACTCCTTTTAATAAGACCCTTTGGAAAAATTTTGAGGAAAGCCTCCTAACCGTGAACCATAAGTTTAATAAATTAATGGGTTCGTATACATCACAACTTGAGGAAACAATTGAGGAGGATTTAGCCGAACATGAGCATATTGAGCAAAAAGACCTAGGTTTTATGATCAATGACTTTGAATCTCAAGGAACACATGATGAATCCTTTAGGCAAATTGAACATAGCAATCAAGTTATCGGGGAAGATTCTTATGAATCGGACTTAGAACTTGAAATGGCTAGAGAAGGATTTGAGATACTTAGGAACATGTTTGGGTTAGATTCTACTAAAACACATGATGTGGATATAATTGATATAGACACAAGGAAGGATGAGGTAAGTAACATAAGCCCACCAAGTACCCCACAAGTCCTACCATCATTTGAGGCACACACACCACCCATGACTTACCCGGAAGAAGTAGAAGAGACTATAGGAACCCCAATAGAGGTGGAACCCTTGGACCAAACACAACTAGAGGATATAGGTTTGAATACTTGTAGTCATAACCTTTCTTTTAGTTATATGGAAGTTCCTAGTTTTGATGAACCGGAGCCTCAGCCAAAACCGTTACCTAATCTTCCATCCTTAGATGTGAATTTAGGAATTGAAACAGGTCCCGATCCACCCATCAAACCATGTAGTCCGGGTAATGTTAAGATTAAAGTAGTAGACTCTAAGCCTTGTAGTGAGGAAGACAATATAGGAGTGAAAAATGACCTTACATGTTTACATCACCCATTCATGATTGATCACAAGAAACATTATGGGTTTAAACCGGGTTTATTAGGTCAAGATGGATTCCCAACTAGGAATCTCTCGAAGTTGATAGAAGATGATCCCTTTTTAAGAGAAAACTTTAATTCACCCATTGACCAAAGTGAACTAGGTAAGGTTATGATGAAAGGAGCACACCCCTTTGAGTATATAATTCATCCACCACTCTTTCCTCACGCGGCATACTTCCACCAAGATGGTATGTATCGCTACTATCACCCGCACTTAATCTTAAGTGTAGGAAAAACCTCTCCTTTATCCGTTAAATAAGGGTAGAGTCAGGCTCGTGACTCGAACAAAAACAAGCGCTTCTTGGGAGGCAACCCAAGCTTTATTTGCTTTGTGTGTTTATTTAATTGTTTGTTTGATTTTATTTGCTTCCGTATGTGTGTTTAATTTTTATTATTATTGATTCATGTTCAAAACTAAATTGTGAAAATGCTTTATCTTGTTTTTAACTTCGTCTTAACTACATATAAAGGTATTTTGCAAAAGATAAGTGTAAGGGAAATCCAAATCGGTTTATTAGAACAAATGAACATGAATCATAACAATAATAAATTAACATACATATTAGTATTTGTTTGAGTCAAATGCTTGTATCGAGTCATAATGATATTTTGCAGGAATTCCAGGAAGTAAGGTATAGGTTTTTCTAGAAATTTTCCGGAAACTTAACATGAGAATTCTGTCAGATCATTTCTGACGGCGTCAGGCATTACAACCTGACGGCGTCAGGTTTTAATTTTCTGAAATTTTTGAAAGTTTTGTTTTTCTACCGGAATCATAAAAAGTTTTTTTATTAAATCTCTAACTTATAAACTCCAGGAATCTGCAAAATAATCATTTCACAAGCATTATATCCTTATATAGATTTATCCCGCCATTGTTATGCAGGTTTTCGTGTTTGTTTTCTCAGGTTTAACAGGTTATTTTGGACAAGGAGATGTATGTGGAATCAAGCTTTTGGCGATGCATTAGTCTTGGAGCTTCTACATTCTCTTGGAAGAAGATTTAACCATGTTACCTCTTTATCCACCAAACGAATCAGGGGAGTATTTGATTTCATTCTTTTACCTTGTTACTTTTACATCTTATTATTTGAACATTGGGGACAATGTTCATCTTAAGTGTAAGGGGGGGTAAAGTACGATACTTTAGAGAATGCTATTACGCTTGATTTTTGTTTATTTGATGGTAGATGTGTAATAAAACTGAGAGAAATACCTGTTAGGGCAATTTTAGTGCCAAATTTAAAATTTTTTACAACATATAGGAGTGAAACTTTGGTCTTAATGAGCGTCTCATGGATAGGAGTTATATGACTAGCACAAAACCGTACCACTAAAAAAAATTTTCCACCCCCAAATATGTGAGGTTCGCCCCTAGAATTGGTAGGAAAAGCATTTATGCTATGATGTGTGTACCGGTAGCACTTAGATTCTAGAACTTGCGTTAGGACCATTCCGAGGCCACAAGTGAGACTACATCCGTGTAGTTAGATTTACTACATGATAAGAGGCATTAGGATTAACCCATTGTTTTACACCTGTGTTTTTTGTTATAATTACATTGGCTACATTGGTCAAGGAATTCTCCCACACCCTTTGTGTTGTACTCATTTTTAGTACACGATACCCCTAGTACACCCCTCAGAGCCTATCTTTTCGTTTCGACCTTTAAGCATTTTACTTAAAGGAAGAATTTGTTACACCCCACTTAAATGTACACCCAAATCTCCTTAGCCTACCTTGTATGCACTCATCTTTAGTGCATTATTGTGACAACATTTGTTTAAACCCCAAGTTAATTATCTAATTGATTACATGGTTGCTAAGTCGAGTCATATCCTTGTACATATTGTTTTGGGACGATTGGGACTCATGGGTAAAGTACTAGTGTAATGGAGTAATGGGGAGGAACAACATTATTACCCCCATATGTGCTAAATATTTTAAAAGTACTCCAAGTGTTTCGATTATCTTAATTCGAGTCATTAGAATAGTTATTTGTAAAGTTATGTAAAAGTTCAAGTGTAAGGGGATGCAACGCCCCTATGATGTATTATTTTGGATGGTAGGGCAAGAGTGTATGAAAATAATAATAATAATAATAATAAAAATAAAAATAAAAAAAAATAAAAAAAATCAAGAAAAATACAAAAAAATGAGAAAAAGAAAAGTAGAAAAAACATACGGACTA
>CP139504.1:140937004-141131717 GCA_021014915.2 Artemisia tridentata subsp. tridentata | reverse complement strand
TGCGAAGCTCATAGTGAATGTCATATTTCCTACAAACACCTGTACATCATCATCTATGCCAACGTCATCCATCCCTTTATGGATCATTCCCCCTCTGCAAATGTTGTTATAATGAAACAAGGACATCACATTTTTGGGTAAACATGTGTCAATGTAAACATTATAAAAATGCTTGTGACCAATCATGCAAGGTATTTTGAGATTATTCGGATCACGTTGCTTAATTCGGCCAGGCCTTTTACCGTGTAGCCCCCATGCGTTGCAAATTGCTGATGGTTGATACTCATACACTTCTTCACTGCCATCCCGAAAAATCACTTTCCTGACACCATCGGTAAATAATGCACTACTATCATCCTCATCGAGTATCACTCCCGTTGCGTTTATGAATGGTTTGCCTAGAACAAGGCTAGCTAAGGATGGGCTGATGATAGAGTCCATGTTATTAAATACAGTTAGCTCGATATGAAAGAGGAACTTTTCTATCAAAATTGGTACCCTTCTTACTACCCCGATGATATTAGACCCTTCATATTTGACCTGTTCGGTGAAGGCTTCGTTATATAGAGAAAGGGATATTGCATTCATAGAAGAGTTGGGGTTTATGTAGGCATCTTTAATGAACTTTTTCCTAGTGGTGCAAGATACCTTAAAGACCCTGTGAGCGCTATCCTCTATTCTCTCTCCAAATCCCATAGGCAGCTTTGCTGTGCCCCTCTCAATTTCCTCCACCAGGGGGCGGTCTAGCAATCCTGGGAGCCCATGAGGCATTTCGGATTTCTCTTCCGAGCCCTCCTCATCACTCACCTCTCTTGTACTCGAGTTCTTTGGTGAGTCTAGATAGTCGCCGGGCGCCTCGGGGTTCTTTTCGGGAACTTCACACTCCATTTCATTGTCCACGTTCTCGGTTGATTGTTGGTCCAGATTGGGTTTAGGAACAGGTATTGTTGTAATGGTGTTCACGAAGTGGAGAGGTTTCGAAGGGGTATGAGTATCTCCAGTTTCTTTTCCGTTTTGTGATATGTGTTTGAAGAGTTTACTAGGGTGCTTGATTTTTACAGGAGGGCGTGTTTGGTGAGTCACCGTGACAGATTTGATCTCATTAACTCGTGCCAACTCACAAGTTGACCTGCCAGCAAGGCGATCATTGATAACCTTTAACAGGTTATCAACCTTGTCGTTTATATCAACTTGCTGTTGTCTGAATTGATTCTCAAGTTTGGAGAGCTGTGTTTCTTGAGAGAGAATGAATTTTTGCAGTGATTCCTCGCGATTTTGTTGTTTATGCGTATGTTGCTGAGGATAATGTTCAGACCAGGTGAGTGGGGGAGAGTCATTGAATGATACGCTTCGAGTTTGGTTCCAACTAAAATTTGGCTTACTCTTCCATTCCTCATACCTATCTTTGGAATTCTTGGGTCCATAATTAGTAGTGAGCCACTTATCTCCCGCCTTATCGATTCGTGAGGATGCGAATTCTTTGAAAGCCTGTTTGGGGAGTTCCATGCAATCATGAGTGTTGTGGGGACCACTACATAATTCACACGAAGAAGTGATTTTGTTCACTTGGCTTGAAGGTTTAGGAGCCTCGTAGGATTTCATAAGAAACTTGACTTGGTCTTCAAGTTATATGATCCTACGGTCGGAAGTGCTTGAATTGCTCGAAGGCAAAGATATTGCCTTGACCGTTTTATTCAAATCACGGGGGTCACTCCAACTTTCGTTGTCATAAAGAGCAAGATCTTCTAGGAGAGCCCATGATTGTTCCGCACTTAGATCACGTAGCTTACCACCGGCCGATTGGTCAATGGTTTGCCTCGTGGAGAGATTGATATGGTCATAGAAGATTTGGACTTGGAGCCAAAGTTCTATGCCATGGTGAGGGACTTTTTGGAGTAAGTCCTTGAATCGAGTCCATGCCTCGTAGAGGGTTTCGCCTTGACGTTGTTGGAACATCAAGATATCATTCCTTAGCTTGGTAGTTCTTCCTGGTGGGAAAAACTGAGCAAGGAAACGAGTGGTGAGATCATCCCAAGAGGTGATGGATCCTGCGGGTAGACGCTCTAGCCATTGACTAGCTTGGTCCCGCAGAGAGAATTGAAAGAGACGCAGTCGGGTCGTCTCTCGAGTGGCAACATCAAGGTCTATTGAATCAACGATTTTGAGAAAGTCCTTGAGATGTTGGTTAGGATCTTCGGAACGAAGTCCATGGAATGCGCATCCGCTTTGCACCAACCGGATGGTGTCGGATCGCAAGGGAGTGACATTGGCTCCTTGAGTGAGCTCAATGGTGTTTCGATAGCCATGGTGGCTAGGACGGGAGTAGTCTCCTAAGGTACGGGCTCTAGGAGGTGGTGGTGGTTGTTGTGGTGGTGGGTTGTTGGGATCAAGGATATTACCATCTTCCATGATGTCGAATGGTAATGGTTACGAACAAAGAAACGAAGAAAATAGATAGACTAAAGAGAACCTAGAAAAAGAAAATAAAAATCTCACTAGAAAGGAATCTAGTGAGTAGACCTATAAAAATAAAAATTCAACCTAAACAATAACTATTCCCCGGCAGCGGCGCCAAAAACTTGATGCGTGGTTTTGCGACCTTACAACAGGTTTTACCTCTCGAGGGATCTCAAGAGGCTTACAACCCCACCAGGCAGTGTACCTGACCGATGTAGTATAGTGTAGTGGTAAGTACGGGGGATTGATCGTTCTCCACAGGGAATAGTGTCGTTAGGATTGAAAAACTACTCTAATAGGTCTAGGGGTGAGAGAAGATTCTTTTTTATGTTTTTATAATTTTATGAAAGCAAGTAAAATCTCGGGTTTGAAAGAGTGGGCGGAATTAGTTGCTAATCAACTAACCCAAATAACTACGAATGCAAATAAAATAGAATAACTGAAAATGAAAAGGTGGTAAAACTTATGTGGAGAGAAATGTGTTTACTTAGATTTCCTTACTCCCTAACTATCTTTTACCGGTTGATTAGTGTGTATTAATCGCGTGGATGACGGGTGTATTCCTTAATACCAATCGTGGGGTGGCGTACGTACTTCCCCAACTCTATAAGCTCCTACTTCACTCCTATGTCGAGCCGGCTAAGAAGCCCCTAACATGGGATCACTAGAATTCGCTCATGCATTAAATACAACCATAAAAACCTTAGTACGCATTGGTTCATGTTTCTTAAGACGTTCAAGCAAGTTACCGAATAGGAAGTTAGCCAGTTTTCTTAAGCCTAACATAGATGAACAATCATCCAATACAATTAATAACACACTAATAACCAACAATCAATAGTTAGGTTTCATTAGATCTAAGCAAACACAAAGAAAACCTAGCCTAGCATGTTAAACAAAAGACAAGAACAAGATAGAATCAAACAACACATAGACATATTGAATGATTAATTGATAACTTATCTTCAATGTAACATGGAAGATCTCAAGGCAAAAAGCCTTGAAAAAGCTGCTAAAATCGTCTTAGGGTTTCCTCCCAAAAGGTTACACACAAAGTTCCACACTAATGACAAAAAATTGCAAAACTATATATAGAGTTTAAGGGCTGACGGCGTCACGTTGTAGATCCTAACGCCGTCACCTCGCCACTTTTAGGGTTCCCGGATGGCCTTCCTGACGCCGTCCCTCTTTAGACCTCCAAAATCCGCTCTGGCTTATCAAGGCTTGACGCCGTCAGATTAGTGCTTGACGCCGTCCCTCTTTAGCTTAAGCCGTGACGACCTTGATCACATTAAAGGGTGACGCTGTCAGATTTTTCATGCAAAATTCTCTGGCTTATCATGAGTAATTTTCACATCCACCTCTTTTGCCAAGCCATGACGCCGTCTGGACCAATTCCTGACGCCGTCAAAGGTACTTTCCAGCGTAATTTTGAGACTTTGTCGTTTTCTTCACTTTTATGCTCCAAAAACGTCCAAAATGCTTCCTTTTCCAGATTTCTTCTCCAAAGTACCTAAAATGACAAAAGGAACGATTTAGGGCAATATTTGATCAAATAAATACGATTTAGGGCTTAAATGACCCCCTAAAAGCGGTACACTTTTCGCTTCATCAAATACCCTTACACTTGAGATTTGCTTGTCCTCAAGCAAATGCGCTTTTATTCTAATCAAAATACAAGTTAGGGGTCATTTAATGCTAATATAAAAGTTATTACAACAAATAGTCGTTCCACTTTAATCATAATAAGCACGGAGATTACATACTAGCACCTCACAAGTAGTGTTTAGATACTCACATCTCTCAAGTGTCATCAAAATAAATCTCATAAATGAAAACGGATAATATCTCTCACTACCTGTCATAGCAAATAGATTACCATAGGCTTGGGAAAGGATCAAAAACCTCCTCCACAAGGCGTAAGCACCTAAGATAAACTATCAAAGAGGGCTTTTAAATGGGTTATAACGTTAGGTGTAGGGATATGATAAATACGGTTTTGTTGGATAAGGGATATTTTACTGGTGGCGAGTTAAAGATCTTGATTAATTACATGTACTATACAATGTTGCTAAGCCAAGACTCGACTCAATCTTAAGCTAAAAACAAAATAACAAAAACATAAAAAAAACATAAAATGAAACGGGATGGTAGTCAGTATGTTTTTTTCTATTTTTCTTTTTCTCATTTTTTTTGTATTTTTCTTAAATATATATATATATATATTTTTTTTTTTCATTTTTTTCATACACTCTTGCCCTACCATCCAAAATAATACATCAAAGGGGTGCTGCATTCCCCTTACACTTGAACTTTTACATAACTTTACAAATAACTATTCTAATGACTCGAATTAAGATAATTGAAAAACTTGGAGTACTTTTTAAAATGTTTAGCACATATGGGGGTGATAAATGATGTTCTTCCCCATTACTCCATTACACTAGTACTTTACCCATGAGTCCCAATCGTCCCAAAACAATATGTACAAGGATATGACTCGACTTAGCAACCATGTAATCAATTAGATAATTAACTTGGGGTTTAAACAAATGTTGTCACAATAATGCACTAAAAATGAGTGAATACAAGGTAGGCTAAGGCGATTTGGGTGTACATTTAAGTGGGGTGTAACAAATTCTTCCTTAAGTAAAATGCTTAAAGGTCGAAACGAAAAGATAGGCTCTGAGGGGTGTACTAGGAGTATCGTGTACTAAAAATGAGTACAACGCAAAGGGTGTGGGAGAATTACTTGACCAATGTAGCCAAAGTAATTATAACAAAAACACAGGTGTAAAACAATGGGTTAATCCTAATGCCTCTTATCATGTAGTAAATCTAACTACACGAATGTAGTCTCACTTGTGGCCTTGGAATGGTCCTAACGCAAGTTCTAGAATCTAAGTGCTACCGGTACACACATCATAGCATAAATGCTTTTCCTACCAATTCTAGGGGCGAACCTCACATATTTGGGGGTGGAAAATTTTTTAGTGGTACGGTTTTGTGCTAGTCATATAACTTCCTATCCATGAGACGTTCATTAAGACCAAATTTTCACTCCTATATGTTGTAAAAAATTTAAATTTGGCACTAAAATTGCCCTAACAGGTATTTATCTCAGTTTTATTACACATCTACTATTAAACAAACAAAAATCAAGCGTAATTGTATTCTCTAAAGTATCGTATTTTTACCCCCCCCCCCCCCCCTTACACTTAAGATGAACATTGTCCCCAATGTTCAAATAACAAATGTAAAAGTAAATAAGGTAAAAGAATGAAATCAAATACTCCCCTGATTCGTTCGGTGGATAATGTGGTAACATGGTTAGATCTTCTTCCAAGAGAATGTAGAAGCTTCACGACTAATGCATCGCCAAAAGCTTGATACAACAAACATTTCCTTGTCCAAAATAACCTGTTAAACCTGAGAAAACAAACACGAAAACCTGCATAACATCGGCGGGATAAATTCTATATATAAGGATATAATGCTTGTGGAATGATAATTTTGCAGATTCCTGGAGATTATAAGTTATAGATTTAATAAAAACTTTTTATGAAAACAAAACTTTCAAAAATTTTCAGAAAATTAAACCTGACGCCGTCAGGTTGTAAATCCTGACGCCGTCAGTAATGATCTGACAGAATTCTCATGTTACGTTTTCGGAAAATTTTTGGAAAAACCTACACCTTACTTCCTGGAATTCTTGCAAAACATCATTATGACTCGATACAAGCATTTGACTCAAACAAATACTAATATGTATGTTAATTTATTATTATTACGATTCATGTTCATTTGTGTTCTAATAAACCGATTTGGATTTCCCTTACACTTAACTTTTGCAAAATACCTTTATATGTAGTTAAGACGAAGTTAAAAATAAAATAAAGCATTTTCACAATTTAGTTTTGAACATGAATCAATAATAATAAAAATTAAACATACATACGGAAACAAGTAAAATCAAACAAACAAATAAATAAACACACAAAGCAAATAAAGCTTGGGTTGCCTCCCAAGAAGCGCTTTTCTTTATTAACGAGTCTTGTAGCTAGACTCAAAGTCACCGTACATTACGTGATTCCATCATTGGTCACGGTTACTAGGCCATTCTCCTTTGATTCTCTATCAGGATCACTTTCATAGTAAAGGTATTTTGGGTCCTCGAGATCAAAAGGATTGTTTTGGTATTTAGAACTAAGCTCCTTAACTTGCTTAAAGAATCCACTTGACAAGTCAAAAGTATCCTTACATCCTCTTCTCACATCATCATCACATAACACGAGTTGGGAGCTTAACCCATCGAGCCTTCCACAATCAATCTCCTTGAATTCTCTCATCTTGTAAGGCGTTTGGTATGAGATTTCCCTAATCCCATCGGTGAAAGTCATGATCCCATTGAGCTCGTCCACAACCAAGCTTGTGGTTTTGCAAAAAGGTGCCCCAAAAACAACTTGTGATAACCTGGGATCGATGTACTTTTCGATATTATCGACGATTGCGAAGCTCATAGTGAATGTCATATTTCCTACAAACACCTGTACATCATCATCTATGCCAACGTCATCCATCCCTTTATGGATCATTCCCCCTCTGCAAATGTTGTTATAATGAAACAAGGACATCACATTTTTGGGTAAACATGTGTCAATGTAAACATTATAAAAATGCTTGTGACCAATCATGCAAGGTATTTTGAGATTATTCGGATCACGTTGCTTAATTCGGCCAGGCCTTTTACCGTGTAGCCCCCATGCGTTGCAAATTGCTGATGGTTGATACTCATACACTTCTTCACTGCCATCCCGAAAAATCACTTTCCTGACACCATCGGTAAATAATGCACTACTATCATCCTCATCGAGTATCACTCCCGTTGCGTTTATGAATGGTTTGCCTAGAACAAGGCTAGCTAAGGATGGGCTGATGATAGAGTCCATGTTATTAAATACAGTTAGCTCGATATGAAAGAGGAACTTTTCTATCACAATTGGTACCCTTCTTATTACCCCGATGATATTAGACCCTTCATATTTGACCTGTTCGGTGAAGGCTTTGTTATATAGAGAAAGGGATATTGCATTCATAGAAGAGTTGGGGTTTATGTAGGCATCTTTAATGAACTTTTTCCTAGTGGTGCAAGATACCTTAAAGACCCTGTGAGCGTCATCCTCTATTCTCTCTCCAAATCCCATAGGCAGCTTTGCTGTGCCCCTCTCAAGTTCCTCCACCAGGGGGCGGTCTAGCAATCTTGGGAGCCCATGAGGCATTTCGGATTTCTCTTCCGAGCCCTCCTCATCACTCACCTCTCTTGTACTCGAGTTCTTTGGTGAGTCTAGATAGTCGCCGGGCGCCTCGGGGTTCTTTTCGGGAACTTCACACTCCATTTCATTGTCCACGTTCTCGGTTGATTGTTGGTCCAGATTGGGTTTAGGAACAGGTATTGTTGTAATGGTGTTCACGAAGTGGAGAGGTTTCGAAGGGGTATGAGTATCTCCAGTTTCTTTTCCGTTTTGTGATATGTGTTTGAAGAGTTTACTAGGGTGCTTGATTTTTACAGGAGGGGGTGTTTGGTGAGTCACCGTGACAGATTTGATCTCATTAACTCGTGCCAACTCACAAGTTGACCTGCCAGCAAGGCGATCATTGATAACCTTTAACAGGTTATCAACCTTGTCGTTCATATCAACTTGCTGTTGTCTGAATTGATTCTCAAGTTTGGAGAGCTGTGTTTCTTGAGAGAGAATGAATTTTTGCAGTGATTCCTCGCGATTTTGTTGTTTATGCGTATGTTGCTGAGGATAATGTTCAGACCAGGTGAGTGGGGGAGAGTCATTGAATGATACGCTTCGAGTTTGGTTCCAACTAAAATTTGGCTTACTCTTCCATGCCTCATACCTATCTTTGGAATTCTTGGGTCCATAATTAGTAGTGAGCCACTTATCTCCCGCCTTATCGATTCGTGAGGATGCGAATTCTTTGAAAGCCTGTTTGGGGAGTTCCATGCAATCATGAGTGTTGTGGGGACCACTACATAATTCACACGAAGAAGTGATTTTGTTCACTTGGCTTGAAGGTTTAGGAGCCTCGTAGGATTTCATAAGAAACTTGACTTGGTCTTCAAGTTCTATGATCCTACGGTCGGAAGTGCTTGAATTGCTCGAAGGCAAAGATATTGCCTTGACCGTTTTATTCAAATCACGGGGGTCACTCCAACTTTCGTTGTCATAAAGAGCAAGATCTTCTAGGAGAGCCCATGATTGTTCCGCACTTAGATCACGTAGCTTACCACCGGCAGATTGGTCAATGGTTTGCCTCGTGGAGAGATTGATATGGTCATAGAAGATTTGGACTTGGAGCCAAATTTCTATGCCATGGTGAGGGACTTTTTGGAGTAAGTCCTTGAATCGAGTCCATGCCTCGTAGAGGGTTTCGCCTTGACGTTGTTGGAACATCAAGATATCATTCCTTAGCTTGGTAGTTCTTCCTGGTGGGAAAAACTGAGCAAGGAAACGAGTGGTGAGATCATCCCAAGAGGTGATGGATCCTGCGGGTAGACGCTCTAGCCATTGACTAGCTTGGTCCCGCAGAGAGAATTGAAAGAGATGCAGTCGGGTCGTCTCTCGAGTGGCAACATCAAGGTCTATTGAATCAACGATTTTGAGAAAGTCCTTGAGATGTTGGTTAGGATCTTCGGAACGAAGTCCATGGAATGCGCATCCGCTTTGCACCAACCGGATGGTGTCGGATCGCAAGGGAGTGACATTGGCTCCTTGAGTGAGCTCAATGGTGTTTCGATAGCCATGGTGGCTAGGACGGGAGTAGTCTCCTAAGGTACGGGCTCTAGGAGGTGGTGGTGGTTGTTGTGGTGGTGGGTTGTTGGGATCAAGGATATTACCATCTTCCATGATGTCGAATGGTAATGGTTACGAACAAAGAAACGAAGAAAATAGATAGACTAAAGAGAACCTAGAAAAAGAAAATAAAAATCTCACTAGAAAGGAATCTAGTGAGTAGACCTATAAAAATAAAAATTCAACCTAAACAATAACTATTCCCCGGCAGCGGCGCCAAAAACTTGATGCGTGGTTTTGCGACCTTACAACAGGTTTTACCTCTCGAGGGATCTCAAGAGGCTTACAACCCCACCAGGCAGTGTACCTGACCGATGTAGTATAGTGTAGTGGTAAGTACGGGGATTGATCGTTCTCCACAGGGAATAGTGTCGTTAGGATTGAAAAACTACTCTAATAGGTCTAGGGGTGAGAGAAGATTCTTTTTTATGTTTTTATAATTTATGAAAGCAAGTAAAATCTCGGGTTTGAAAGAGTGGGCGGAATTAGTTGCTAATCAACTAACCCAAATAACTACGAATGCAAATAAAATAGAATAACTGAAAATGAAAAGGTGGTAAAACTTATGTGGAGAGAAATGTGTTTACTTAGATTTCCTTACTCCCTAACTATCTTTTACCGGTTGATTAGTGTGTATTAATCGCGTGGATGACGGGTGTATTCCTTAATACCAATCGTGGGGTGGCGTACGTACTTCCCCAACTCTATAAGCTCCTACTTCACTCCTATGTCGAGCCGGCTAAGAAGCTCCTAACATGGGATCACTAGAATTCGCTCATGCATTAAATACAACCATAAAAACCTTAGTACGCATTGGTTCATGTTTCTTAAGACGTTCAAGCAAGTTACCGAATAGGAAGCTAGCCAGTTTTCTTAAGCCTAACATAGATGAACAATCATCCAATACAATTAATAACACACTAATAACCAACAATCAATAGTTAGGTTTCATTAGATCTAAGCAAACACAAAGAAAACCTAGCCTAGCATGTTAAACAAAAGACAAGAACAAGATAGAATCAAACAACACATAGACATATTGAATGATTAATTGATAACTTATCTTCAATGTAACATGGAAGATCTCAAGGCAAAAAGCCTTGAAAAAGCTGCTAAAATCGTCTTAGGGTTTCCTCCAAAAGGTTACACACAAAGTTCCACACTAATGACAAAAAATTGCAAAACTATATATAGAGTTTAAGGGCTGACGGCGTAACGTTGTAGATCCTAACGCCGTTACCCCTCGCCGCTTTTAGGGTTCCCGGATGGCCTTCCTGACGCCGTCCCTCTTTAGACCTCCAAAATCCGCTCTGGCTTATCAAGGCTTGACGCCGTCAGATTAGTGCTTGACGCCGTCCCTCTTTAGCTTAAGCCGTGACGACCTTGATCACATTAAAGGGTGACGCCGTCAGATTTTTCATGGAAAATTCTCTGGCTTATCATGAGTAATTTTCACATCCACCTCTTTTGCCAAGCCATGACGCCGTCTGGACCAATTCCTGACGCCGTCAAAGGTACTTTCCAGCGTAATTTTGAGACTTTGTCGTTTTCTTCACTTTTATGCTCCAAAAACGTCCAAAATGCTTTCTTTTCCACATTTCTTCTCCAAAGTACCTAAAATGACAAAAGGAACGATTTAGGGCAATATTTGATCCAATAAATACGATTTAGGGCTTAAATGACCCCCTAAAAGCGGTACACTTTTCGCTTCATCATAGGCAGATTAGAATAAGATTAGGATTAGGGTTTGAGATGTAGTTGGTGACTGCATATTGATGTGAGAGTGAAAGGGGGCGGAGTGTTTTGTCTTTAGGATTAAGGCAAATGATAAATGATTAGGGTTAAAAGTATGTGATACCCTTTAAATTAGCAGATATGGATTTGGATAGGAATTATTAACTGAAGTTAAATGGGCTGAATGATTTTGAAGTGGGCCTATACCGGATTCGATGTTGGCTTGGATGAGATGGACTAATGTTCGTGGACTATGATTCCAAGGACGTTTTGATTTTCTTTTACTTGGGCTTGTATTATTTACTAATAACATGATGAAGCGAAAAGTGTACCGCTTTTAAGGGTCATTTAAGCCTTAAATCGTATTTATTTGATCAAATATTGCCCTAAATCGTTCCTTTTGTCATTTTAGGTACTTTTGAGGAGAAATCTGGAAAAGGAGGCATTTTGGACATTTTTGGAGCATTAAAGTGAAGAAAACGACAAAGTCTCAAAAATCGGCTAAAAGTTACTCTTGACGGCGTCACAATTTACTCTGGACGGCGTCATGCTTTGGCAAGAAAAGTTGGACGTGAAATTTACTCATGATAAGCCAGTGAAAATAGCATGTGAATTCTGACGGCGTCACGCTTTAACTTGATCAAGGGCGTCACGGCTTAAATCATAAGGGGACGGCGTCACGTTCCACGAGCTGACGGCGTCAAGCCTTGATAAGCCAGAATGGATTTTGGAAGAGCTAAAGAGGGACGGCGTCAAGAAGGTCATCCGGGAACCCTAAAAGCGGCGAGGTGACGGCGTCACACTCCATAAGGTGACGCCGTCAGATCCAAAAATCTATATATAGCTTTCTAATTTTTTGTCATTAAGGAGAGCTTAGTGTGTGGAATTTTGGGATAAAACCCTAAGACGATTTTAGCTACTTTTTCAGGGCTTTTTGCCTTGAGATCTTCCATGTTTCATTGAAAGATAAGTTATCAAGTAATCATTCAATATGTCTATGTGTTGTTTGATTCTATCTTATTCTTGTCTTTTGTTTAACATGTTAGGCTAAATTTATCTTGTGTTTGCTTAGATCTAATGAAACTTAGCTATTGATTATTGGTTGTTAGTGTGTTGTTAGTTGTATTGGATGATTGTTTATCTATGTTAGGCTTAAGAAAACTGGCTAACTTCCTATTCGGTAACTTGCTTGAACGTCTTAAGAAACATGAACCAAATGCGTACTAAAGGTTTTTATGGTTGTATTTAATGCACAAGCGAATTCTAGTGATCCCATGTTAGGAGCTTCCTAGCCGGCTCGACATAGGAGTGAAGTAGGAGCTTGTAGAGTTGGGGAAGTAAGTACGCCACCCCACGAATGGTATTAAGGAATACACCCGTCATCCACGCAACTAATACACACTAATTAACCGGTAAAAGATAGTTAGGGAGTAAGGAAATCTAAGTAAACACATTTCTCTACACATAAGTTTCTCACCACATTTTCATTTTTGTTATTTTATTTTATTTGCATTCGTAGTAAATTGGGTTAGTTGACTAGCAACTAGTTCCGCCCACTCCTTCAAACCCGAGATTTTACTTGCTTTCATAAAAACTATAAAAATACAAAAAAGAATCTTCCTCAACCCTTAGACCTAATTAGAGTAGCCTTTCACACCTAACGAACACTATTCCCTGTGGAGAACGATCAATCCCCTGTACTTACCACTACACTATACTACATCGGTCAGGTACACTGCCTGGTGGGGTTGTAAGCCTCTTGAGATCCCTCGAGAGGTAAAACCTGTTGTAAGGTTACAAAACCACGCAATCAAGTTTTTGGCGCCGCTGCCGGGGAATAGTTATTGTTTAGGTTGAATTTTTATTTTATTAGGTCTACTCACTAGATTCCTTTCTAGTGAGATTTTTATTTTATTTTTCTAGGTTTTCTTTAGTCTATCTTATTTCTTTGTTTGTTTGTTCGTAATTTCCATTGACTCTTCCGTTCACCATTATGGAGAACGCGAATCCACCATACTACCAACCACGTAATTCACCCACTCCATATGACATCTTGATGTTTAAACAACATAAAGATGAACCTCTCTATGATGCATGGACTCGTTTTAAATATTTACTCCAAAAAGTCTCTCATCATAACTTCGATTTTTGGTCCCTAACTCAAATCTTTTACAATCATGTCGACCGACATGCCCAAAGGGACATTTACCATATTGCCGGCAGGGATATTAGGGAATTAAGTGCTGAGAAAGCATGGGAAGCTATTGAAGAGTGTGCCCAATATTATTATATAGTAGACAACCCAACAAACGTTAGTACAAGTCAATTGAATATAAATTTCCTGGATCATGAAACAAGTTTGTTTGGGGATGAATACATTAGTGTTGAGATACCTAAGTGGTTGTCATGTAATGCCATAGTACAAAACGAACACATAGGTGACCTTGATGTGATGGAGGATCTAGCCGAGCATGATCACATTGATCAAAAAGACCTAGGTTTTGTGATTGATGACGTCGAATCTCAAGAAACACATGATGAATCTTTTAGGCAGTTTGAATATAGCAGTCAGAATATTGAGGATGATCCTTATGATTCGGACATAGAAGTTGAGATGCCTAGAGAAGCACTTGAGATACTTGGGAAAATGTTAGGGTTAGATCCTACTAAAACACGTGATGAGGATATAGGTGATCTTGATAAGATGGACGATAGAGTAGAAAATCAAAGACCACCAAGTACCCCACAAGTCCTACCATCATTTGAGGCACATACACCGCCCGTGACTTACTCGGAAGAAGTAGACGGGACTATAGGAACCCCAATTGAAGTAGAACCTTTGGAAGAAACAAAACTAGAAGAAATAGGTTTGAATACTTGTAGTCATAACCTTTCTTTTAGTTCTATGGAAGTTCATAGTTTTGATGAACCGGAGCCTAAACCAAAACCGTTACCTAATCTTCCATCCTTAGATGTGAACTTAGGAATTGAATTAGGTCCCGACCCACCCATCAAACCATATAGTCCGGGTAGTTTTATGTTGAAGGTAGTAGACTCTAAGCCTTGTAGAGAGGAAGCTGACATAGGAGTGAACCATAACCTTACATACTTACATCACCCATTCATGATTGATCGTAAGAAACATTATGGGTTTAAACCGGGTTTATTAGGTCAAGATGGATTCCCAATTAGGAGTCTCTCAAAGTTGATAGAAGATGATCCCTTTTTAGGAGGAAACTTTAATTCACCCATTGACCAAAGTAAACTAGGCAAGGTTATGATGAAAGGAGCACACCCCTTTGAGCATATAATTCATCCACCACTCTTTCCTCACGTGGCATACTCCTACCGAGCGGGTGTGTATCGCTACTTTCACCCACACTTAATCCTAAGTGTAGGGGAAACCTCCCCTATTTCCGTTAAATAAGGGTAGAGTCAGGCTCGTAACTCGAACAAAAACAAGCGCTCTTGGGAGGCAGCCCATGCTTTATTTGCTTTATTTGCTTTGTGTGTTTATTTATTTGTTTGTTTGTTTTTATTTGTTTCCGTATGTGTGTTTAATTTTTATTATTATTGGTTCATGTTAAAAACTAATTTGTGAAAATGCTTTATGTTGTTTTTAACTTCGTCTTAACTACATATAAAGGTATTTTGCAAAAGATAAGTGTAAGGGAAATCTAAATCGGTTTATTAGAACACAAATTAACATGAATCGTAATAATAATAAATTAGCATACATATTAGTATTTGTTTGAGTCAAATGCTTGTATCGAGTCATAATGATGTTTTGCAGGATTTCCAGGAAGTAAGGTAAAGGTTTTTCCAGAAATTTTCCGGAAACTTAAAATGAAAATTTTTGTCAGGTCATTTCTGACGGCGTCAAGGTTTATAACCTGACGGCGTCAGATTTAATTTTCAGAAATTTTTGAAAGTTTTGTTTTCATAAAAAGTTTTTATTAAAATCTCCAACTTATAATCTCCAGGAATCTGCAAAGTTATCATTCCACAAGCATTATATCCTTATATATAGATTTATCCCGCCGATGTTATGCAGGTTTTCGTGTTTGTTTTCTCAGGTTTAACAGGTTATTTTGGACAAGGAAATGTTTTGAATCAAGCTTGTGGCGATGCATTAGTCATGGAGCTTCAACATTCTCTTTGGAGGAAGATCTAACCGTGTAATTTCATTATCCACCGAGCGAATCAGGGGAGTATTTGATTCATTCTTTTACTTTTTGCTTTTACATCTTATTATTTGAATATTGGGGACAATGTTCATCTTAAGTGTAAGGGGAGGGTAAAAGTACGATTTTAGAGAATACAATTGCGCTTGATTTTTGTTTGTTTAATAGTAGATGTGTAATAAAACTGAGAGAAATACTTGTTAAGGTAATTTTAGTGCCAAATTTAAAATTTTTTACAACACATAGGAGTGAAACTTTGATCTTAATGAGCGTCTCACGGATAGGAGTTATATGACTAGCACAAAAACCGTACCACTAAAAAAATTTTCCACCCCAAATATGTGAGGTTCGCCCCTAGAATTGGTAGGAAAAGCATTTATGCTATGATGTGTGTACCGGTAGCACTTAGATTCTATAACTTGCGTTAGGACCATTCCAAGGCCACAAGTGAGACTACATTCGTGTAGTTAGATTTACTACATGATAAGAGGCATTAGGATTAACCCATTGTTTTACACCTGTGTTTTTGTTATAATTACGTTGGCTACATTGGTCAAGTAATTCTCCCACACCCTTTGCGTTGTACTCATTTTTAGTACACGATACCCCTAGTACACCCCTCAGAGCCTATCTTTTCGTTTCGACCTTTAAGCATTTTACTTAAAGGAAGAATTTGTTACACCCCACTAAAATGTACACCCAAATCGCCTTAGCCTACCTTGTATGCACTCATCTTTAGTGCATTATTGTTACAACATTTGTTTAAACCCAAGTTAATTATCTAATTGATTACATGGTTGCTAAGTCGAGTCATATCCTTGTACATATTGTTTTGGGACGATTGGGACTCATGGGTAAAGTACTAGTGTAATGGAGTAATGGGGAAGAACATCATTTATTACCCCCATATGTGCTAAATATTTTAAAAGTACTCCAAGTTTTTCGATTATCTTAATTCGAGTCATTAGAATAGTTATTTGTAAAGTTATGTAAAAATTCAAGTGTAAGGGGAATGCAACGCCCCTATGATGTATTATTTTGGATGGTAGGGCAAAAGTGTATGCAAAAAAAAAAAAAAAAAAAAAAAAAAAAAAAAAAAAAAAAAATCAAGAAAAATACAAAAAAATGAGAAAAAGAAAAGTAGAAAAAACATACGGACTACCATCCCGTTTTATTTTATGTTTATTTTATATTTTTGTTATTTTGTTATTTTGTTTCTAGCTTAAGATCGAGTCTAGTCTTGGCTTAGCAACGTTGTATAGTACATGTAATTGATCAAGATTTTTAACTCGCCACCAGTAAAATATCCTTTATCCAACAAAACCGTGTCTTCCTTTTCCCTACACCTAACGTTATAACCCATTTAAAAGCCCTCTTTGATAGTTTATCTTAAGTGCTTACGCCTAGTGGAGGAGGTTTTTGATCCTTTCCCAAGCCTATGGTAATCTATTTGCTATGACAGGTAGTGAGAGATATTATCCGTTTTCATTTATGAGATTTATTTTGATGACACTTGAGAGATGTGAGTATCTAAACACTACTTGTGAGGTGCTAGTATGTAATCTCCGTGCTTATTATGATTGAAGTGGAACGATTATTTGTTGTAATTACTTTTATGTTAGCATTAAATGACCCCTAGCTTGTATTTTGATTAGAATAAAAGCGCATTTGCTTGAGGACAAGCAAATCTCAAGTGTAAGGGTATTTGATGAAGCGAAAAGTGTACCGCTTTTAAGGGGTCATTTAAGCCTTAAATCGTATTTATTTGATCAAATATTGCCCTAAATCGTTCCTTTTGTCATTTTAGGTACTTTTGAGGAGAAATCTGGAAAAGGAGGCATTTTGGACATTTTTGGAGCATTAAAGTGAAGAAAACGACAAAGTCTCAAAAATCGGCTAAAAGTTACTCTTGACGGCGTCACAATTTACTCTGGACGGCGTCATGCTTTGGCAAGAAAAGTTGGACGTGAAATTTACTCATGATAAGCCAGTGAAAATAGCATGTGAATTCTGACGGCGTCACGCTTTAACTTGATCAAGGGCGTCACGGCTTAAATCATAAGGGGACGGCGTCACGTTCACGAGCTGACGGCGTCAAGCCTTGATAAGCCAGAATGGATTTTGGAAGAGCTAAAGAGGGACGGCGTCAAGAAGGTCATCCGGGAACCCTAAAAGCGGCGAGGTGACGGCGTCACACTCCATAAGGTGACGCCGTCAGATCCAAAAATCTATATATAGCTTTCTAATTTTTTGTCATTAAGGAGAGCTTAGTGTGTGGAATTTTGGGATAAAACCCTAAGACGATTTTAGCTACTTTTTCAGGGCTTTTTGCCTTGAGATCTTCCATGTTTCATTGAAAGATAAGTTATCAAGTAATCATTCAATATGTCTATGTGTTGTTTGATTCTATCTTATTCTTGTCTTTTGTTTAACATGTTAGGCTAAATTTATCTTGTGTTTGCTTAGATCTAATGAAACTTAGCTATTGATTATTGGTTGTTAGTGTGTTGTTAGTTGTATTGGATGATTGTTTATCTATGTTAGGCTTAAGAAAACTGGCTAACTTCCTATTCGGTAACTTGCTTGAACGTCTTAAGAAACATGAACCAAATGCGTACTAAAGGTTTTTATGGTTGTATTTAATGCACAAGCGAATTCTAGTGATCCCATGTTAGGAGCTTCCTAGCCGGCTCGACATAGGAGTGAAGTAGGAGCTTGTAGAGTTGGGGAAGTAAGTACGCCACCCCACGAATGGTATTAAGGAATACACCCGTCATCCACGCAACTAATACACACTAATTAACCGGTAAAAGATAGTTAGGGAGTAAGGAAATCTAAGTAAACACATTTCTCTACACATAAGTTTCTCACCACATTTTCATTTTTGTTATTTTATTTTATTTGCATTCGTAGTAAATTGGGTTAGTTGACTAGCAACTAATTCCGCCCACTCCTTCAAACCCGAGATTTTACTTGCTTTCATAAAAACTATAAAAATACAAAAAAGAATCTTCCTCAACCCTTAGACCTAATTAGAGTAGCCTTTCACACCTAACGAACACTATTCCCTGTGGAGAACGATCAATCCCCCGTACTTACCACTACACTATACTACATCGGTCAGGTACACTGCCTGGTGGGGTTGTAAGCCTCTTGAGATCCCTCGAGAGGTAAAACCTGTTGTAAGGTTACAAAACCACGCAATCATAACACAAGTTTGATTCTCTTCTTTCTTTGGATTGAAGCTCTAGTGCTATAACAAAAGGACGTTCTTTTTGGTGTGGGTTTAAATCTTTTTGATGAATATTCTTGGCTCTTATCAAAGGAACGAATGTTAGTTAGGGTGAATCTCTTTGGTTGTAGAAAATTTTGGATATAAGTTTGGACCGAGTCTTTCTTATTGAGCCGTAGAGAACCTGAAATTGATTTGTGTTGAATTTTGGGGGGTTCGTGACTTGAGTGAAATTTTGGTTGCTGCTTTTTCTTCATGGAAGAAAATGTTGGGATGACTGTGTTTTGGGTTAATTGGGATTAGAGTTTGGACATAATCACAATAAAGTTGAGTTGTGGAATTGTGGATTTGGCAGCATTGTCCAATTGGTGCCTACGATTTGAGTGAGCCTGCGATTTGATCTTTGCAATTTGAGTGACAGTTGACAAATTGAGATTTGATTAATTGCGAGTTGACAAGTTGTGATTTGACTTGTTGCGATTTGACTGTTGCGATTTGACCAGTTGCGATTTGACGTTGCGAGTTGACACTTGCGATTTGCCTTATTGCGATTTGGTTAATTGCGACTTGACTTGTTGCGATTTGACAAACTGTGACTTGACTTGTTGCGATTTGATCAAGTTGAGATTTGACTTCTTTGACCTGAATTTTGAAGATTACTATTGCAATTCACTCTTGGTTGTTCTTGTTGATTTCACGGTTTCTCTTGTTGATTTTAGAAAATCCCGCGAAAGGTTCGATTTCTCGGTTTAAATCTCAAGAGCTGTAAAATCCCGTCAAATCAATTTTGGACAAGTAGGCTGGACTTGGATTTAGACATAATAAAACTTACGGGGTTTGACTATTTTTTTTGGGGATAAGTTTGTGCTTCGAGATCGGTAGAAATTGGGAAATTATGGTAGCTTGGTTGGTTTGTTAATTCACGGGTTCGTGTACTTAAGATCTCAAATATCTCGGGGTGGATGGATGCACGATGTTTGATGATACTTCTTCGAGCGTATTTATAGTGCTTAGACTTGGAAGTTCAAGAGGTGGATATATACAATAAAGGATGGAAGGTTGGGTATATACCACTACCTATATTTAAAGGAGTTACGTTGTTGTGCTCAATATAGGTTCTAAATCACAAATTTAGTGCAAGTATAAGTCGCGGATCTGTCTTTTATCAAGCGTCATCAAGAGATTATTGTTACTCAAGCTTCTAATGGGATTGTAGCACAAGATCTTCTCAAGAGGTGGTCAGACTTAAAGACAGGAGGTGGATTGTTCAGAGACGTGTTTTAACCTTTTACATATTCTAAAGTTAAACACATTTCATCAAGCGGTTTTGGCATATTATGAGCTTCAGGGAATTTTTAATCTGCTAAACCATTGATGAGGAGACAAATGAGGGGTTACTAAAAGAGAGTCTTAATCACCATCTTCTTTGCAGTAGTTTTATTTGCCTCTTTCCATGTATCTATATTGTGCCTGACAAATTCACAACCATCACGGACTCTCAGCTTTGGCAAAAAGGTCATTGCATGCCCTTTTTGAGAGGGAGAATTAGCGCGTGTTTCCTAGCGGTTCCGTCTCCAACGGTGTGAATCTTAGCGGTTCCGGTTACAGTGGGTCAGATCGTAGCGGTTCAGTCTCCAGCGGTTTGAATCTTAGCGGTTCCGGTTACAGCGGTTCAGGATTCAGTGGTTCAGTCTTCAGCGGTTGAATACTTACTGTTGTGCAGTTTGTTCTTGAACTTATTTCTCGGTTAAATCTCAAGAACTGTAAAATCCTGTATACAGTATGACAACTATACCATGCACTGCATCTGATAACATCCAAGCATCTGGGTCAGACAGCTATGCTTGATAGGACTGACTATGAGTCATGGGCACTGCTATGAATTAGCGCATGTTTCTTCTCTTTTTGGCTAGTCAACCGCACAAGATGATCACGAAGTTCATTTGGTATTCCTCATTTGAGATTGAAGTTGAATTTCACGAAGGCGTCTACTTATTTTATCTTGAAGTCGGGGTTGGTTGGATGCATGACCTTCAATGATAACTTGCTCGGGCTTAAAATTTTAAGTTGAAGACTTAGGTTATCTAGTTACCAGCAGTCAGGGTAACTATCACTTAAGAGTTACGTTGGAGTACTCAGTGTCACACGTCAATGACGTTGTCGATAATCGCAAGAGGTGTTAATGTCTCATACTTTGGTTGGGTATTGAGCACTTAGAGATTTGCTTGGAGCATTAATTCTCTACACCGTTCTTCCAACATTAGTGCAAGCTTAAGTAACGAATTTGAGGACTTCTACTTCAGTTTTCAATATTGGTATATCGGGTTTCCTTCATCAAGTGGTCACAAAGTGTTGTTTGAGTACGAGGTTGATTAGTTGGCCAAAGGTTTTAAAAGTTGTGATGTGATCAGTAATTCTCACAGGATATTCTTAACCCAAACTGATATTCACCAAAATCAAATCAGTCATGCCACAGTCAATTTGTTACTGTCTCACGGTTTCTTCTTGGTTTTGTAAAATCCCACGAAAGAACTTATTTATCGGTTTAAATCATAGATTTGTAAAATCCCGTGATGATGGGTTATGCGCTCTTGACCGTGATCGGGTTAAAACCATTATCACAGTTCTGTTAAAACTTCATAAAGGGCTAGATCGGGGCATTTAATCGACAAGATGTGACTACGGCGTTAATTCATTATTATTTATTTGAGGCTGAAGTGAAATTTCATGGGTGCGTGTACTTAGTATCTGAAGATATCGGGGTGGTTGGATGAAGATTCTTCGAGATCCTTGTTCGAGCGTTTAATCTTTACAATGACGAGGACTTGGATATCTAGTTATTTTTTCTTCCTCTCTATTACAAAATAACTATCACTTAAGGAGTTACATTGTAGTGCTCAGTGTCACACGAAGTTGTGGATATCCAAGAGGTGATGTACGTCTTATACTTGATGGTTGGTTGGTTGAAGAGTATAGAGTACTTAGGGATTCAATGTTGCACGAAGTCTCTACACCGCTCTTAGTCACACATTAGTGCAAGTTTAAGTCACAAGTTCGGGTTATGTTACTTCAGTCTCAAGTTCATCATATTGGGTTTTCTCCATCAGTGGTCACGACATCAAGCCGAAAAAATGATAATGGGGTTGGTAACGAGTTAGATGAGAGAAGTAGTAAAGAGAGAAATGACGTTTGAACACTGCAGTTCAAGCCTCGGGTCTCAATGTTTTCATAATGATGTCTGTTCACATCAGTTCAGGCCTCGTTCTTCATAGACAATGGCGTCTGCAGATATCACTTCAGGCACCGTTCATCAAATAAAAGAAAAGTGTACGCTTGAGTGCACTTTATCTTCAAAAGAAGAGGAATCTTCTTATTTTATGGCCATTCTCATCAACAAGTTTCATGCTCTTTCCGTGCTTATTAAGTCTTCAAGTGGATCGGCGTACATTGGAGTATATTCTTATTCACTTGTTCAACCAAAAATTGCAGTTGACAGGGATATGCAATTTTTGAGGGGGGGAAAGGGTGAATAAACAACATGTCAGTCTTCAAGAACCGTCAAGTGGAGCTACTTACCGTTGATGGTATTCGTATTCACTCATTCAATCATAAAAATTGCAGTTGGCAGGCATATGCAATTTTTGAGGGGGGAAAGGGTGAATAATCTACATGTTGATTGATGATTGAGAAATGGTCATACGAATCCTGAATACGTCAGTTCAAGATTCGTGCAAACCATGTTTCTCCAACACTACATCTTCCTCCGTTTATCAAGGTGTTGAAGAACATGGTCATGGAATGCTAATCAACATCTTCTCACGGGCTGATATAATCAGTGATAAAGGGCTTCTAGTCAATGCTTCATGTACATGTCATTATGCTTCATGTACACATCATTATGATGATTCCGATTAATCGTAACCATCAGGGGAGAGGAATGTGTACACCAAGGATGCACAACAGGTTCACGTGATCAGGCTTAATATCTAAGGATACATATCATAGATGATCAGTGGTTCAACTTGTTACCTTGGTATTATCGTTTAACTTTTACGTCATGGGTTGATTAATCGTAACCATCAGGGGAGAGAGAATGTGTACATCAAGGATGCACAACAGGTTCACGTGATCGGGCTTAATATCTCATGATACATATTATAGATGATCAGTGGTTCAACTTGTTACTTTGGTGTTATCATCTCATGTGTACGTTGCGGGCTGATGGGTTGTATGTAAGGTTACTGGAAGGCATTTGGTGAGATGAAGATGATTGGTATTCTGTTCCCCCAAATGGACAATCTTGAAGAAGGTCGAGTCTACAGTCTATCCTACATTCTCCGCTATGTGTTAGAAGACTAAAGATGGCATGCATTTGGTTATCAAAAGACCTCTTCGTATTATGGGCGTTCATCAAAAGACTTCTTCCTATTATGGGCGTTCATCAGAAAGGTGGTCAGGTTGGGGGAGAGCACTAATTAGGGGAGAGTGAAAAGCCAGAATTAATCCCTAATTAAATGTGCTCACATTGCTCTTCAGCAAGTAAAGTGATGGCAGCGAAGAAGATTCAGGAAGCTGAGGAGTAATGGTTTTGCTTCGTATCCTTGTATATATTTGCTTCATACATTTTTGTTCATATCTTATACCATTTTGTAAATAGATACATAGAAAACCTGCAAATTGTAAATAGAGAAACGTAAAACCAGAAAAACCATAAAAATTGAAAAATAGAAAATACCAAAAATAGTTTCACCTAGGCATGTCTTCTGTTTATCGATAACATTTATGGTCTTAGAAATGTCATTCAATAATGACACGGGACTTTAAATGAAGCTCGAGCAGAAGTTATACAAACCGGTTAAAACATGTCTAAATGGCTTGCTATTACTTTAGATAGCAACCCGCGCTTCAAAATGGGGAAAGCACGTCGCCAAAAAGACGGTTGTTCCTCCAACTGGGTGATGTTCACCTGGGCATGGATTACTTTATATCCATGTTTCTTCAATCTGGTGTACGTTTCAGTGCATCATTTCCTGATCAAGAAGAGAAATCTTCTTTGCATACAAATAGTTTTCATTCTATGATTCTTCTGAAAATTATTTGTGAGACACTTGGTGCTTATGTGTTGCCTGAAATTCTTTTAGACTTGGATTATGCATAAAATTTGTCACTCAATCAACGACTACAAATCTTTAACTAGAATACGGGTCATTGATTGAGGGGGAGAGTGAATTCAAATTTTATATCATCAATCGGGTTTCTTGATTAATTCATAAGTCTTAGAAAAGGTTTTGTAGTTAATGGGGTATTAGTTGAAGAGGAAATTGCTAAACTTTATATCAAATGGCCAAACGTGTTAGTTGCTAGAAAGTTTAGGACATTATGTGCAATTTTCTTATAGTTTCCTAGCTTTATATATCTAGAAGGTTCATTTGTGTTACTTGGGAATCCTCGTTTAATCCCCTAAATACTTTAAAACTCAAAATCTAAAAGAAGTTAGAAAACCCATTGAGTTTGATGTTCTTGAATACTCCACTGACATTTGTATGATCTAAATGAATGAGTTTCAAAAGTTGTTTGAATCTTGGTAGTCGATTGCTGCTTAATTGTTGTTGATATAGTGCATATGTTCTCAGGATTCACTTAGGTATATAGTTATCATGTTAGAATCTTGTCCCTAAGATCCTGATTTGAATGTTGAAATATGAGTGAATTGCCATGTTCATGATTGCTAATTGCTCTTCATGCTAGATAGTGGTTTGATGTATTTCCTGATTGTGGTTTGATTATGAGATGAACTTGGTATTATGATGTGGCAAGCTGCTATGTGGTAGCTATTAAGGAATAGTGTATCTGTATGTATGTATATCTGTGTTGATATTCTTATGCAGATTCCATAGCCAATATGAATGTGCCAGTTCCAGCTCTAACCATTTGATCAGATGTTCAAACTCTATTGATTGGCTCAGAATTCACCACGACAACAACATCGGCAGCAACAACAACAACAACACTGTCATCACCACCACCACCTTCAGTGAAACAAAGCAATATTTATTCCGATCTCGCCAAGTGGGGATCTACAATACTTGGACGTTCTTGTTGGTGGATGGATAATTGATGTTGACCAATGACTCCCTCAGAGAAGCGGATGATCACATCGTCTGCGCAAAAAGGTCAATATCATTTGTGTCTTAACAGTCACTTTGTGCATAAGAAGCAGTGAATCTCCCTCTTAGATTAAGGGGGAGCATAGTATGTTCCATCATCAGAATACATTAAATCGGACACATTTTCTCCCACATTTTCTAACTTATTTAAATCTATTGGGATCACAAATCTCAAAAGGTTTGAAATTTTTGATCGGGGGAGAGAATGTGATTTAAATATGAAACCTGATGAAAATGTGATGTTTTGGACTTAAATGTTAGGCTCTCCCATATGTGCTAAACTCTTTCGTACATCGATGCACATATTGAGGGGGAGCGAATGGACAAAAAGGATTTGGCATCTCACGTGAGCGTGACTCAGACTTCACCAATGAATTGACGAAACACAAATTGTCATCAATCGAAAGGACATATCCTGGCCGGGTAATAATTTCAAGCTGGTCTAACCAGTGATGTAAGCGTGTCTCGAAAAGGATGTGTCTGAGTAGAGTGTACCATTTCGAGAAACTTTCTATGGACTTGACCAGGCCGGGTAATAATTTCAAGCTAGTCTAACTAGTGATGTAAGCGTGTCTCGAATCGGTCATGTTCACAGAAAGTGGATCAATTCAAAAAGTGCGAACTCCACCCAACATGTGAAAATTTATAAAACAATCATCCGAGCACATGTTGAGGGGGAGCATTTGAAAAATATAAAACTCTCAAGTGTTAGCAAAATGTGTTTCATAATCATGAACACTTTAAGAGATTTTTCAAGGATTTGGTTAATGGCAATTGTGGAAGAACACCAAAGACCGACCATTTTATTTAATGCATTGGAGCTATAAGGATGGTAAGGTTAGGTACAAGTTCCCACGATCCCGCCAGATCTGGAGGGATCTACCCAGGGACAATCCACTAGTTAGTTTAGAAGTCCTTAGGTATGATTAAAAAGGAGAAAAGTGAGAATAAGGGAAGAGTGCCGACTGAGATGGAGCTAGTACTGGAACAAACCCAACAAGGTTGTTGGGAATAAAATGTTCAAGTCAAAGAGCCTGCCAGATGAGTTATTGAGCCTGCTAGTTGATTTTGAAGATGTACTAACAGTACCTTCTGGGTAAGAAGGTACTGCTAGTTGAAGAAGGTACTGCCCAGTTGAATGTCAAGTTGATAGATATTTATTTGTAGATATTTGTTGTATTATTAGTCTTTGTACAATGTAATACGTTATGTAGAAGTAGTTCAGTCTTCCATGTTTGTGCAGAAGAATATACAGAGTAGTTTACATTGGAAGTTGTAATTAATAGTAGGCTAGAAAAGTCCAAGTATCTTATTATATTACACAACTTGACAACTTGTAATAAGGGGTCCTTATCCTATAAAAGGATCCCTTAGTCACCACCTTTGTAATATCTCTTGTCCAACTAATAACCTTAGCAATATCCAAAACAGAACATCTCTCTAGTAACTTAGTTACTAATTCACAAATCCTTAACAAAAAAAAACAAAAAAAAGATTCAAGGTTACTTTGTAATCCTGGTGATAGTTAGATCATCCGTATTATTTCATCAATAATATTGAATCGTTTTGTGTTACTAAAGTTGTGTTCATTGTTCATTATTATTCACGTTTACATACTCACCACCTTTTGTTTCTTTTAAGTGTGTTATAGTAGATTCCGCATACTAAAGCACATTCATTCCTAAATATCCCAAACACATTATTAAGATAAACATCCCAAGTGTTTGTATAATCCTTCACAAGTGGTATCAGAGCTAGGCTGATATTTACGATTTAAAAGAACAATGGACGTTGAACACATTCAAACCAATGTTGCTGCAAAACTTCCATTACTCAAACAAAATGAGTTTGATATGTGGAGACTAAGGGTAGAACAATACTTCCAAGTGCAAGACTATGCACTTTGGGAGATTATTGAAGAAGGAAACTCATTCAAACCCACAATCACCACCTCCACAGTAAACGATGCACTAGTAACACATGTGCAAGTAAACCCAACAAGTGCAGAAGAAAGAATTCAAAAGAGAAATGATCTTAAAGCCAGGAGTATGCTTCTCATGACTATTCCAAATGATCAGCTTTTGATCTTCAACAAGTACAAATGTGCTAAAACCCTTTTTCAAGCTATTGTGGCTAGATTTGGTGAAAATGATGCCACTAAGAAAACTCAGAAAACTCTCCTCAAACATCAGTTTGAAAACTTTACAGCCACAACAAATGAGTCTTTGGACAGCATGTTCAATAGACTACAAAAGCTTTCAAGTCAGTTAGCCATTCATGAAGTGATGATAACTCAAGAAGACTTAAACTCCAAATTCCTTTGGAGTTTACCCTCTGAATGGTCTATGCATGTCATTGTCTGGAAAAACAAACCAGATATTGATCAGATGAGTCTTAATGATCTCTACAACAACTTCAAAATAGTAGAGCATGAAGTAAAGAAGACTACTGGTTCAAGCTCAGGAAATATGGCCTTTGTATCATCTCCAAGCACCTCAAAGGTAGTAGATGAAGAAAAAGATGGTAGAGAAGAAGGTACTGCCAACACAAATTTTGGTACTGCCAGTACTTCTAGCAGTACCAAAAAATTCTAGATGAAACAATTGGCTGTGCCTTCCTGACATCACAACACAATGGGTCCATATTGACTTTTGAAGATCTTCAAGAGATCAATGATGATGATCTTGAAGAAATGGACATAAAGTGGCAACTTTCACTTCTGAGCATAAGGGCTAAGAAGTTACTGATGAGGACTGGAAAGAAGATTATCATAGATGGTAATGAGCCTGCTGGGTATGACAAGTCTAAAGTGGAGTGTTACAACTGCCACATGAAGGGTCACTACTCAAGAGAGTGTAGAAGACCAAAGAAGCAGGATGATAAGGGAAGAGGGTTTGAGAACAAGAACAAGGGAAGCTTTGAGAAGAAAGGAAGCTTTGAGAATAAGAGCAAGGCTGTGGAAATCACTGAGCCTAAAGCTATGGTAGCTATTGATGGGATGGGTTTTGATTGGAGTTTTATGGGTGAAGAGGAGTCAACTTCAGATGAATTGGCTTTAATGGCTTTCTCCACTCCTGAGGTACAAATTACTAAATGTTCTAATACTTGTAAAGTTTTTGAAGAATTACAAACTTTTATAAAACTTTATGATGAACTGAAAGTAGAAGAAAGAAAAACTCATCAAGACCTAGTTAATCATAAGTGTGGTATGGCAAAACTTGAGAAGCAGATAATCCATTTTAGGGAAAATGAACTCACTTTTTCTGACACTAAAGCCATTCTTAATAGGGAAATATTTTTGAAAGATGCTGAAATAAATATGTTAAGAACTGAGTGTGCTAAAATGACATTAGCAAAGGATAATATTCAACTAACTGTTACCACTTTGGAAACTGCTTCTGACTGTACTAGAAGCATAGTTGAAAATCAAATGAACAAGAGAATCAAATCTGGGATTGGATACAATACTTGTCCACCTCCTTATAGAGGAATCCCTTGTCCCCCAGGATTAGATCTTGCAGAATCAGGTTTACATGAATTTATCAATAAACCACTAGAGAAACCTTTAGAGAAAAGTGAACCTTTTGAGAATGGTAGTATTGCTTCACACTCTAACAAAAAGGTGCTCACTGATAAGAAATCAGATGTTCTAATTATTGAAGATTGGACATCTGATGATGATGAAGAAGAGACTGTTTCAAACAAAGGAAACAAAATAGGACCAGTCAGTCCTAAAAGAGTAGAGATTAAGACTAAGGCTAAAGCTGTTCTGAAAACAGTTGAATGTTGTGCTAAATGTAATAGCAAACCTAGAGGTAGCCAAAGAAATTGGAACAATCTTAAGTCACACCAACTTGGTGATGATTTTGTTATGTACAATAAGGCTTGCTATTACTGTGGTAGTTTTAATCATACTCATGCTTATTGTAACAACTGGGTTTCTGGGAGTACATCAAGGTCTAAAACAAATGGAACAAACCCTAGAAAAAGTTTTGAGAAGTCTAACACATCAAAAGTTAATCATACTGTTAGACCAAATAAGCCTATTAACTCAAAACCAACTACTAAGGGTACAAGAAATACTTTCAAACATGTACCAAGAGTTGTGAAAAGTCCCATTGAAAAGAAATTTGTGGTTAAAACACAAGATTGGAGACCAAAACCAAAAGGTCCTGCTAGACCAAATGGTACTGCCAAAATTGGTACTGATAGACCAAGGACCACAAAATGGATTAAAAGGGAAAATGCTGTTAAGTCCTCAGCATGTTGGATATGGAGACCACTCCAATCAAAAGGTGCATCAACAATCCTAAAGAGGTTTGATTTCATTGAGGCAAGAGGCAAACCCAAGTCAGTCATGGCTTGGGTACCCCAAGGAAACTAATATGTCTATATATGTGCAGGAACATTCAACTGATATTGCTGATCAAGGATATGTAGATAGTGGATGTTCAAGGAACATGATAGGCAACATGTCTTACCTCACAGACTTCAAAACAATTGATGGAGGATATGTTACCTTTGGGGGAGGAATCAAAGGAAAGATTACTGGTAAAGGTACAATCAAAACCAGTAAATTAGATTTTGAAAATGTGTACTTTGTGAAAGAGCTTCAGTTTAATCTCCTTAGTGTCTCACAAATGTGTGACAAAAAGAACAATGTTCTATTTACTAACAATGAATGTATGGTTCTTTCTTCTGATTTTAAAATGCCTGACGAAAGTCAGATTCTTCTTAAAATCCCAAAAAGGAACAATATGTACAGTGTTGATTTAATGAACATTGATCCTAAGTGTAACACCCCGACCCGACAGGGTAGAGATGTCACAATAATGGTGACATATCAGAAACATACACAAGCATACATCTTCAATAATACAAAGGAATACAAAGGTTACAAGAAATTACAAGGAAATACAAATTTACAAAGGAATAAATACTAAGTTTGAAATATAAGTTCTTCTAGTTATCTCTATAACAAAATATCTATCACAGTGTAGTCTTCTAAGTCCAATGGTACTCTCCACTCATACCCAGCTTCCTACTAAAACCTGCCGCAGGAAAAGAAATGCGGCTGAGCTACGAGAGCTCAGTGAACAGATATAACGGTAACAAAGCAGTAATAAAGAATAGTACAGAGTGTCAGAAATATATGTCATGCAGATATAATCAGAATCAAAGGATAAATAAAGGAGTAAGGATAAAGGATAGGGAATAATAAGTAGGTAAAGTTAAAAGGAAATAGTGCAAGGTATAATAATGGTCAAAGGTAAGTAATGTATATGGTAAAGGTAAACAGTAATCCTCTACGAGCCCAGAAACAGTAACAGTAACAGTATCATCATGTAGCCATATAGAGGGGAGACCTCTCAGTAATCAGTAAATATGAGGGGAGTCCTCAATCAGTAAATGGAGTAGCTAGCTCCCAGAGTGTGAAAGACGTGTATCGCACACACCATCAGTCACCAGTAATAAGAGTATATATATCAGTAACAGTAACAGTAACAATAACAGCTAGGATGCATCCATGCGCCCCAGGTGGCCAGAAACTCCTCATACACCAAATCAGATAAAGTCAGGGACGGGACAGGTCATCACTCTCCTGCCCTAGAGTCATGCCATCGGTGCATCAATGACATGGACATGAAACCCTCATGCCTAGTGAGTGGCTCGTAGTCTCAAACTGTGGTCAAGGTCAAGTATCAAAGGTCCAAGTATCCAGTTCATTATATCAGAAAGTCCATATCAAAAGTTTATATCAGAGGGTTCAATATCAGAAGGTCAATATCAGAACGTTTATAGATTCATAGACAAGATTTTAATTCAAAGGTTTCATATTAAACTTGTATTTAAAAATAATCTTTCAGTGACTTCATAAAATGATGTTTAGTAAAACCTTTTATAAAGATAGTCTTTAAAAGAAATTTTCATAAAACTTTTAGTGCAGTATCAATTTAAAATTGGTATAACATCGTATTCAAAAGCTTTTCTCAAAAACATTTTCATATCATCAAGGAAAGCTTCCAATTTCAGTTATAATGTCAAAATGAATCTTCAGGGTATTTCAGAGGTTTGCATATTCAGGTCACAAGGTGAAGAACGAATCATGTCAAGTATCAAAGGAAAAAAACAGGGTTCACCTTATCAAGGGAACTCAGAATCAGATACCATATCAGAAAGGTTCATAATCAAATTCTTGTAACAAGGTTCTAATCAGGGATTTATAAACAAGGAATCATATGAAAGGTTCAAGCAAAGGGAGTCATAGCAATGGCATTAATACAGAAACTGACAGATCAGAAAAATGAAAGAGATCATGAGAAACCTATGAGAAAGTCAGAATATCTGTACCTTAAACCGAGCACACATATCGAAGCAATGAAACGAATAGAGCAGGGGATCACTCCTTCTTCACCCGATCTACAGATAATCATATGTTTCTCTTATAAGTTTTCTTAGTTTCATAATCATAAGGTTTTATTTTAGTTTTCTTTCCAACTCAGGTAACTTCCCATATTCAGTAACTTTAGTTATCAACATTCCCGTATGCCAATTCAAAGTATTACAGATGATCACATTCATAGTTTAAGGTTCATAATATCTTTTACAAAATTTTAGGGTTCATAAAGTAGTTTCCATAATTTAGGGTTTATTAGGTAATTATCATAAGTTTAGGGGTTAATATGAAATTCTCATAAATTTAGGGTGTAAAATGTAATTACTATAAAGTTACAGGTGTTCACAAGTTAGGTCCTTTAGTTTTAAAAGAATGACGATTTAAACCCTTTAGTTTTAGAAGATAACACATAACACCATTTAATAACTTATAAACCTTAACAGCCCTTTACACTTACGAATTAAACACGTTTCCAATAATTTATGAATCACGTTAATACTTCGAAATAAAATCTACAAAAATTCACACACGTTCTAAAATGTCTTAAGTATTTTATGTAATTTTTCCAGATTTTATTAAGTTGTATAGTTACATATTAAAAATCCATTTTCTCAACATGTTCGAAAATCATATCTGATGGAACACCCGAGAAGTTTATACCTTTTTACCCCTTCAGATAAATTCAAAAAAATCTATAAAAATTCTATCTATTATTAGACATATTGAATATAATTCAGTTCAAAGGGAACCCTCTAACTCGAGACGGTTTGAAAATTAAAAATCATAAACCCGGACTAATTTTCCAGACACACAAATCCGATCAGACACATAATTTTCCAAAAATTAAAAAGTAACTTTCCAGGCCTCCAAAAATTACAAAATTAATTTTCCCAGGTAGCTATTTCATTGAACTTAGTTTTAGACTCTTAAAACACCCAAAAACACGTTCACATCATTTAGTTACATTCGATTTAAGTTGGATAAACTTCCAGATCAGTAGCAGTTTTTTAATCACATCATGTAATCTCCTTAGGTTTTCATTCCGATCTTTAATTCTTGACACAAAACGATTATAGATGAGTTTATAACATGTTTAGGTCAATTACATCTGGTCTTAACATAATCAAAACCAATAAATTCATCACACACACATAGCCGATTTATACATATTAACTTTTTAGGGTTTTCATGTTCATGATTTTATGTATCATTTTGTGTGACCTCAATTCGACTTGAACACAAGAATTATGACAGAGATTGAACAAGGTAGATGGTACAATACCCTTGAAGATCACACGAAGAACAAAATAACACGAGATCAAAACACCACACGAACAAATCTTCTTCCTTCTTTCTCCTTTTGGGTCGTGCGACAGAAACACCAGAAAAGCACATAACAAGGATCGATTAGAGTTTGTTAATGGTTCGAATGGATTATATTATGTTGTTACATGATTACCTCAACATGGATGAACAAGGGTCAAGTCTTTTTCTGCTCTAGATGGTTCGAACCGCAGCAACAAAAGAGGGAGGCCGATCTTTTTATGAGAGGGAGTTTTAGGGTTTCTTTTGGTTCTTATTTTCTTGATGTTCGGTTATACAAAATAGAAAGGGATACCGAATTTTTTTGATGAGCCAAGTTAGGGAGTTATTGGACCTTCATAATGGGCTTAGTTATCTCTTCTTGTTATAATTCCTTTGGGCCGAAAATTTGGAAGATCACAGGTACATAAATTAATTAAATTGCGCCTAGCATGTACAATGTAGGATTAATTCATATGGTACTTTCATTTACGTAATGTAAGGTTATGATTAACTTAATTTGCTTGGTAACTTAAGTTAAGTTCGAATGAGATTAATTATATAATTTCCATAAGTTCTAAAAATTTAAATTTGAGGGTATTTTTGTCATTTCATATTATGTTAAGATTTTGGGTTTTACAACTCTTCCCCTCTTAAAAGAAATTTTCGTCCTCGAAAATTGAAGTCGCAAAGTTAAACGAACTCGTAGCAAGTCGCAAAAGATCATCACAAACATTCTCGCGCCCGGGGAGGTTCTTCCAAAAAGGCTCTTCAAAACAAATGGTTTCTCATGACTCGATCAAAACGAGATGGGTTCATATTCCTCAGAAGGAGACAAATTAGTTTGATTTTGACCATTCAATATAAAATGAATGATAGGCGAGTCTTCTGAAAAGCTTATATGAAATACGAACAGAATTTCAAATCAGATTAACTGTATCATCAGTGGAGAGTTCTACAAGGAGCTTAAGATATATAACTGAGGTCAACATAATGCAATACGAGTGTTCAAACTCATCCAGACATTTAATGAACAAAAGCAGAGTGTACGCATAGGTAGAATGAACCTAATGTCTCACTAATCACGGATAATCCAACGGAGATCAGATCCTAACTTCTTAGGTACTCCCCCAAGATATCCTATGGCCACAATGAGTGCACGTTATATGGTGTAAGTATTATCACGTTGATCAGGCGTCATAATACTAGCACCACATAAATATGCCTTCATGATGATCATACTTTATCTCGAGTCGTGAGTATAACAACCTATCTTAATCCACCTAATACTTCTACAGTCTCAGAGTCAGCCAGATCAAAGTCATAGTCAAGAGAGAAATAAGACTATTCGCAAGAGTATCGGAATTTCCAGATTGCCTAGCAGAGTAAGGCACGCCGTCACAAGCATCAGATTTTCCACAGTTCGCCAAAATTCCTCAGAACAAAGCCATCATCGAACCTACGAAAATAAGCACGGGGCTGAAATGCTTCTAAGAAACTTAAATCATTAGCGGATCTTATCACGATATAACGAAGCTTAAGGGAGTCAACGGAAATGAAAACTAATCGTCAATAACTTCGGTCTTCACAGAATCAATTCTTCCAAACATAAAAGGTCTGTTTCAGAAATCCGTTCATTCAAAACATCTAATCTCTTCAAGTCCGGTTAATATGTCTTCGCTTTTCCATCAATCTGGAAGTGAAGCAAAATCGTCTGGTTCATCACGCCTCCTGCAGTTCTTCTTGGAACGTGATGGAGTAATGAGAATTTCTGGCACGATCTTTAAGTTTCTTCATCATCCAGTCTGCTTCCGCTCTCAATTCATCTTAGTACAACCAAGATGAATAGGGAAGTGAGACTGTACGTCTTCATCAGCTCCAGGTTCGCCGTCTTCCTTCTACATCGCCAACACTTCTGTCTTGTAAGGAATGTCTTCACTCTTCAGGGTAGTCACCGCTGTTGTCAACTCCAGGTCAAGTAGCGAAGAAATTCTTCTGATGCGTTTCTAGTTGTCTTGATGCATACGCAAAACCTTCTGAGTCTCTTTCTGAAATGTCTCAAAATTTGTTCCGTCTGAAGGTATGGAAACAAATTTCTATTTCAGCTTTCCAAAACTCCGTTCTAAATTAGACTAAGCTGTTTCTCTCTGGTCACGAAATTTATCAAGGGTAACGCAAGTTGTAAGCGTCTTCAGAATTCTGATGCAAGGTTCAAAAGATTTCAGTTTACCATTTTGTTATCGGCCTTGACCATTCGGTGATAGTTTCAAAATTTGCGGGATTTAAAGAGATATTCTCAATCAAGAAAAACAGTTGTCTCAACAGATATCAATCTCTTAGAATGCACATGTGATCGTCAAATTTCTTACAAAGTGCAAAAATGATTTTCATGTTCTTCTTCGTCTCCGAATGTACTATTAAGTCATACAATGACCATTTGCCCAAGTACTCACGAGAACACATTCATTTATCAAATTTACAGAATAGTCAGAGCTTTAGCTAATACTATTAGCGTCACAAACCGTCATATCAGTCGTTACAAATACGGAAAGCGATCTCAAGAATAACTTCAATTCATTTTTCCATCTGAAGGAAACTTCGCGCTCTGAATTTGAATAGATACAAATTCGTTTCAGGGTGGAGAAATAAGGGTTCCAAATAGCAATACGGTTCAGCTTCCAGAATCAATACATGTCTCCTGTCATCATCCTTCTTTATCGCGAACAAAACTGAAATACGCCAGGAAAATACACTTAAGCAAACTTACTTCACACTCCGGTGGAAAATTTGGTAGTTCAATCAGAAATCGTGTTCAGAAAAATTCAGGGTGCCAAGTAATTTTCAAGATAAGGTTCATTCATTGTTGTACGAAATGGGTTCAAGGAAAACTTCATAATCGCGAGCATAACACACGAGTCTTCAGAGTAATAATGATAGTCCAGAGTTTAACAATCGGTAATCATGGTAGGGAGTTCAAAATTGCTTCAAACGTCAAAGGTGAGACATAGGAGGATAGTTGTCAGTCCAAAGAAAGACAGATCAACAAGGCAAATCTTATCGTTCAAAAGTGAGAGGGAACTTATTCCTATACTCGTGGTTAAACACCACAAGACTGGGTAAGACGAAATCAAATAGTGTCAGAAAATTCATAGATGCTTATCAAAACAAGAGACAATTAACAGAAGGTATCAAATGCTTATCAAAAGCAAAAGACAATTAACAGAAGGTGTCAAGTACGTCATCGCCAAGGGGATTTTCAGAATGCCCGTAGAGGCATCAAAATGATTAACAGAAGGATCAGAGGTCAGAGTCGGACTCTGCAGACAAGGATCAAATAGTGTCAGGCAATTACTATGCAGTTCTTAATGCCTTCGAGATTTATTTAGGTTCAAAACTTAGGTGTTGCAAAGCATAAGCTTGCAATTTTTCCAAAAGTGATCTTAACAGACTTAACCAAACGCAAGGCACGAATCAGAGTGATGCGGGAGCAAAATACATAAACAAATGCCTTATAGTCTACCCATTCCTCACTGGTCAGAACTTAGGTTCCTATGGGGAAATCCTAAAGCAATTTTCCAAAGGTTGACTTACGAGCGCCTACAGGGAAAACTTAGTGGTCCTAACTTACACAGGTCAAGGGTAAATGTATTACGAATTGCAGCCTGTCTCTCTGATACCATAAATTGTAACACCCCGACCCGACAGGGTAGAGATGTCACAATAATGGTGACATATCAGAAACATACACAAGCATACATCTTCAATAATAGAAAGGAATACAAAGGTTACAAGAAATTACAAGGAAATACAAATTTACAAAGGAATAAATACTAAGTCTGAAATATAAATTCTTCTAGTTATCTCTATAACAAAATAACTATCACAATGTAGTCTTCTAAGTCCAATGGTACTCTCCACTCATACCCAGCTACCTACTAAAACCTGCCGCAGGAAAAGAAATGCGGCTGAGCTACGAGAGCTCAGTGAACAGATATAACGGTAACAAAGCAGTAATAAAGAATAGTACATAGTGTCAGAAATATATGTCATGCAGATATAGTCAGAATCAAAGGATGAATAAAGGAGTAAGGATAAAGGATAGGGAACAATAAGTAGGTAAAGGTAAAAGGAAATTGTGCAAGGTATAATATTGGTCAAAGGTAAGTAATGTATATGGTAAAGGTAAACAGTAATCCACCACGAGCCCAGAAACAGTAACAGTAACAGTATCATCATGTAGCCATATAGAGGGGAGACCTCTCAGTAATCAGTAAATATGAGGGGAGTCCTCAATCAGTAAGTGGAGTAGCTAGCTCCCAGAGTGTGAAAGACGTGTATCGCACACACCATCAGTCACCAGTAATAACAGTATATATATCAGTAACAGTAACAGTAACAGTAACAGCTAGGATGCATCCATGCGCCCCAGGTGGCCAGAAACTCCCAATACACCAAATCAGATAAAGTCAGGGACGGGACAGGTCATCACTCTCCTGCCCTAGAGTCATGCCATCGGTGCATCAATGACATGGACATGAAACCCTCATGCCTAGTGAGTGGCTCGTAGTCTCAAACTGTGGTCAAGGTCAAGTATCAAAGGTCCAAGTATCCAGTTCAGTTATATCAGAAAGTCCATATCAGAAGTTCATATCAGAGGGTTCAATATCAGAAGGTCAATATCAGAACGTTTATAGGTTCATAGATAAGATTTTAATTCAAAGGTTTCATATTAAACTTATATTTAAAAATAATCTTTTAGTGACTTCATAAAATGATGTTTAGTAAAACCTTTTATAAAAATAGTCTTTAAAAGAAATTTTCTTAAAACTTTTAGTGCAGTATCAATTTAAAATTGGTATAACATCGTATTCAAAAGCTTTTCTCAAAAACATTTTCATTTCGTCAAGGAAAGCTTCCAATTTCAGTTATAATGTCAAAATGAATCTCCAGGGTATTTCAGAGGTTTGCATATTCAGGTCACAAGGTGAAGAACTAATGTAAAACCCAAAAATCTAAAACGTGTGAAAAGACTAAAATGCCCTTACAATTTTAATATTTAATTAAAGCTTATATAACTAACAATTAAATCACAAAACCTTTGTAAATAAACCATATGTGACATGAAATAATTATGAGACACCAAATAATATTTGTACAAGCCACCAAAAATGATTATAACACATTACTAAGTTATATGGACCGAAATTATGCAAAGTGTATATTTATTTTGTTTTTAAAAAAGTATTTATGTGAAGATAATATCAAAGAAAATAAGGAAATAATACAAGATGATAAAGATGTGATTTGGTCTTCATTTTTGGCCGATTTTTATTCTTTTGCTCCACACGATTTAGAAGATAAAAACACATTTATTTTGCTCTAACCTCTAAACCAAAAATATCACAACCAACACTACCTTCCTTTCTAATTCACACGTTTTGACAAGATGAGACCAAATCATGTATATATCATTTTAGAAAATACGCATATCACCTTCTAATTTGTACCTTGCTCTATTTCTAAACCAAGAAAAGAAAACGCTTCACTCCTTTTTGAAAAGATATACTGCATGCCTTTCATGCAAAGATCCGATATTATCAATACATTTCACACGCTTTGGCAGATTCGGGCATATCATCATGTTCTACAAATTTTATTCTACTTCCTTTTATACTCCATACGGTTTGTGAAAGACTCGTGCCACAGCCTGTTTACTCAACCCTATAACAATCATTCAAAACCCTAACAAGACTTCGAATATCGTAAATAGTTGCATGTGTGTGATCGCATGGAGGTTTGGATCGTGACAAGGAAGAGTTGGGCTGCCATGTTAGCGAGTGTACGAGTATGGCATGTTTAACTTGAAATTCAGGGTTGTGATCGGTTCGTGTTAGGGTTGGAGTTTGAGTTTCGTCAGCGGGATTACGGGTTACGTTGGTTGTATGGGTTTTGAGTTTCAATCGTATCTCACTGAATCTAGGCGATTGTTTTCGGATTGGTGTTTGTACTCGCGTTAACCTTGTTCTTGGTTCGGTGCGTGTGAAGATTTGGAGAGTAGCGGGTATTGGCTTGGGTACAAATTCCGTGACCTTTGTTTCGAGGCTGGTAATTTGCTTCAGTTTCACTCACGACTTAAACTCGGTGAGCCGATTGTGTACGTCGGGGTTTCGGGTTCCATCTCATCTCGTTGAATCTTGATGTTGAGTATGTTCAGCCGTGTTCGTGTTTTCGATTTCGATCTATACTCGTTTAGCTTTGAGGTAATCCTCGAACCACATATAAATACATATACATATATTACGTAGCAGGTCATGTTAATTAGAGTATTTTATAGGCTGATATGAAGTATATATACCATGCATGCATACTATAGTAATATGACATACAAAATCTATGTATGCTAATCGGTAAACCATAATCAGTGGGATGAAGTTTAAGACTTTATAACCATAAGACCATGCATGCAAATATGAGTATGAATCAATTTGGTCGTGTCCTTATTCAGTTATATGATATAGATTAGAAACATGTGGTGGCATTTATTATTAAGATAGCATTTGGTCTAGTGTTGACGAACTAATCTGCGAGGAAGTACGTATGGTATATTGGATTCGATCATGTCTCTATTGGGTGTGTGTCTTGGTGTCATTTTCGAGTCACTTGTTAAACATGAAATCACATGCGTATAAGTTATATTAGGAGCATGGGACGAATATAATATATGAGTCATGGTCAAATTATAACATGCACGTATAAGTTGATTTTAAAAGAATAGGTTTATTTATTGATTCAGTCTTGTTAAATACTTGTTTTGGTCTCGCATGTTGGGTCCTCTATTCGAGTGTGTTACATAGTCTCGCTACTGTTTAATTTCGAGAAGGGATTTGGTATTTGGTACGAGAATGGGTTTGTGTTTTGTCCCAAGAATAGTATGTTTGGTTTCGTGATGTTACGCCTAAATTTATTCCGAGTTTGATTTGATTCGAGATATGTCTATTTGTTCCTAAACCCGGTGTAAACCCTAATTCTAAATTAATTAAGATATTAATCCGAGTTGCACTTTAACCTAATTCTAATTCGGTAATTAAACCCTATAAACCTAAATTAGTATACATTAACCCTGAATATGATAATCTGAATAACAATAAGTATTAAAATCAATTATGGCATTAAATATATGGACTTAAATGTTATATGACCATTAATTCAGGAAGACCATTTGAAGAGGGATTAGCTTGTGTTCTTTGTGTCCTTTCCTTCATTTCAGTGCTGTCAAGGTACAGATATTCTGACCTTTCGTATAAGGTTTCTCATGATCTCTTTCATATTCTGATTCGTTAGTTTCTGAACTGATGCCATTGCTATGATTCCCTTTCGCTTGAACCTTCTCTGTTGATCCCATTTGATATGACCTCTGTTATGAACCTATGTTATGAAAACCTTTTTAATTATACCATGGAAATGTTTTGAGAAAAACCATTTTAAAAAGATGTTCATAAATGATGCGAAACAACTTCATAACTGTTATGAAAACTATATTTTGAAGACGATCTTTATAAAAACCGTTTTGAAAGATTATTTTTATGAAAACCACTTTAAAGGATTATTTTATGAAAATCATGAATAAAGGATTGTTTAAAATGGACTTTTGATAGAAACTTTTAAAATGAACTTTTGATCTGAACCTTGACTTGATTATTTCATATGAACCTTGATCTGATAAACTCTGATTTGGACTTTTGGTACTACTTCTGATGATATTTGATATAAACCATCTATTATGAACTATCTGTTGTGAACCATATGCTATGAACCTTATGATGTGACACCATGATTATGATATGATTTCTGACTCTTAGTTTGATACCCGAGCCAAAATATGTTCCCTAGCCATGAAGGTAACATGGCCGTGTCTGTGATGCACCACTGGCATGACTAGTGTGTAGCCCTAGTGATTTGGTTACACCGTCCCCATTATGATATGATATGCGCGCTTTATGATTTGTTATGGCCAATGTGATTTGTTTGGGGGGCGAATGGATGCATCCTAGATATGTTTTGTGTACGATATGATATGATATGTTTTGATATGGTGACTGAGGATGGGTGCAATCCACTTCTTTCACAAAATATGGGAGCTAGCTACTCCATTTGAAGAATGAGGACACCCCTCATATTATCTGATTATCTGAGAGGTCTCCCCTCTATATGATTTGAAGATTTATGGTTACGATATGATATGATCTGTTTCTGGGCTCGTGGTGGATTACTATCCCTTTTCCTCTTCCTTTATACTTATTCATTGACTTATCCCTTGAACCATATTACATTCCGTTTGACCTTTATTTCTGTTATTCTGTACTATTCTCTATTACTGTTTGTTATCGTTATGTCTGTTCACTGGGCTTTTTAAGCTCAGCCGCATTTCTTTTCCTGCGGCAGGTTTTAGTTGGAAGATGGGTATTGAGTGAAGAGACTTTTGGACTTAGAAGACTCGATAGTTATTTTGGCCTAGAGATGATTAGAAGTTATTATATTGTTAGAAATTGTATTTGCATTTGTAACCTTGTAATTTCGGTATTTCATTTGTAACCTTTGAGATTCCATGTATTACTGTAATGTATGCTTTGTTTTGATCTGATATGAGGACGTCTTTCAAATCATACCAGTTTGATTTGAGCAACCGGGAAGAGCAGCAACCGAAGACCAAGAAGTGAGTTTACTTAAGGGTATTTTCTGGGCGTGTTTTAGTTTCGTTCGCGATAAAGAAGGATGGCGACTGGAGAGAGCTGAACCATATTCCTGTTAAAAGCCAATATCTCCTCCACCCTGAAACGACTATGTGTTTGTTTAAATTCGGAGCGCGAAGTTTTCCTTCTGATGAATTGATTTTATTCTTGAAATCTCCTTCCGTATTCGTAAACGACTGCTATGACGGTTAGTGACGCTAATAGTATTAGCTAAAGCCTTGACTATTTTGTGAAATTGATAAATGATGTTTTCTCGTAAGTACTTGGGCAAATGGTCATCGTATGACTTAATGGTACATTCGGAGACGAGGAAGAGCATGAAAATCATTTTGCACCTTGTTAGAAATTTGACGATCATTTGTGCATTCTGGGAGATGGATATTTGTTGAGAGAACGGTGTTCTTTTCCTGACCTGGAGTTGACGACAATGGAGGCTACCCTGAAGAATGAAGACATTCCTTACAAGGCAGAAGTGTTGGCGATGCAGATGAAGAAATTCTAGTCAAGATGGCGAACCTGGAGCTGATGAAGACATGCAGTCTCACTTCCCTATTCATCTTGGTTGTACTAAGATGAATTGAGAGCGGAAGCAGACTGGATGATGGAGAGATTTAAAGATCGTGCCGGAAATTCACATTACTCCATCACATTCCAAGAAGAACTGCAGGAGGCTCGATGAACCTGACACAAGTTTCCAATTTTGGTTTCACTTCCCGATTGATGGACAGACGAAGACAGATTAACAGGACTTGAAGAGATTGGAGATGTTGAATGAGCGGAATTTTGAAACAGACCTTTCATGTTTGGAAGATTAGATTTTATGAAGGCCGGAGTTCTTGACAATTAAATTTTTTTCCGTTGAATCTCTTAAGTTTCGTGATGAAGTAATAAGACCCTCTAATGATTTGAATTCCCTAGAAGCATTTCAGTTCGTGTTTATTTTTCGTATGTTCAGTGATGGCTTTGTTTTGTGAAGCTATGGACGACGTAATCCATTTCCTCTTGACCTACTCAAATTTCCGTTAACTGATGATAGGACCCCTTTGAATGAGTTATGTTCCCTGTTAGTAATTCCGCTCGATGTTCATTCTGCGTATGCTAGACGATGGTTTTTGTTATGAGGAATTTGGCGAATATTCAATGCTTAAAACGAGGTACCAAATTCTGATAGACATTCTGGGACTTCCGCTAACTCTTTTAATAGTTCGTTCTTCTCTTAGTTATGGTGTTTGATTTTGATGACCTCTGAGACTGTAGAAGTACTAGGTGGATTAAGATAAGTGGTTTTGATTATGACTTGAGATAAAGTATGATCATCATGAAGGCATATTTATGTGGTGCTAGTATTATGACGCCTGATCAACGTGATAATACTTACACCATATAACATGCACTCATTGTGGCCATAGGATATCTTGGGGGAGTACCTAAGAAGTTTAGAATCTGATCTCCGTTGGTTTATCCGTGATTAGTGAGACGTTAGGTTCATTCTACCTATGCGTATACTCTACCTTCGTTCGTTAAATATCTGGATGAAATTTGAACTCTCGTATCGCATTATGTTGACCTCTGTTATAAATCTTAAACTCCTTGTAAGAGCTCTCTACTGGTAATACAGTTAATCTGATCTGAAATTATGTTCGTATTCCATGTAAGCTTTTCAGAAGATCCACCTATCATCCATTTTATATTGTATGGTTCTTTTGATCCAAATCAACCTAATTTGTCTCCTTCTGAGAAATTTGAAACCACCTCGTTTGATCTGAGTCATGAGAAACTTTTGGTCTGAAGATCTTTCGGAAGAACCTCCTCGGGGATGAGGATATTACGATGATCTGTGCGACTTGCTACGACTCTGTCTAATTTTGCGACTTCAAATTTCGAGGACGAAATTTTTCTGTTAGAGGAGAAGAGTTGTAAAACCCAAAAATCTAAAACGTGTGAAAAGACTAAAATGCCCTTACAATTTTAATATTTAATTAAAGCTTATATAACTAACAATTAAATCACAAAACCTTTTGTAAATAAACCATATGTGACATGAAATAATTATGAGACACCAAATAATATTTGTATAAGCCACCAAAAATGATTATAACACATTACTAAGTTATATGGACCGAAATTATGCAAAGTGTATATTTATTTTGTTTTTAAAAAAGTATTTATGTGAAGATAATATCAAAGAAAATAAGGAAATAATACAAGATGATAAAGATGTGATTTGGTCTTCATTTTTGGCCGATTTTTATTCTTTTGCTCCACACGATTTAGAAGATAAAAACACATTTATTTTGCTCTAACCTCTAAACCAAAAATATCACAACCAACACTACCTTCCTTTCTAATTCACACGTTTTGACAAGATGAGACCAAATCATGTATATATCATTTTAGAAAATACGCATATCACCTTCTAATTTGTACCTTGCTCTATTTCTAAACCAAGAAAAGAAAACGCTTCACTCCTTTTTGAAAAGATATACTGCATGCCTTTCATGCAAAGATCCGATATTATCAATACATTTCACACGCTTTGGCAGATTCGGGCATATCATCATGTTCTACAAATTTTATTCTACTTCCTTTTATACTCCATACGGTTTGTGAAAGACTCGTGCCACAGCCTGTTTACTCAACCCTATAACAATCATTCAAAACCCTAACAAGACTTCGAATATCGTAAATAGTTGCATGTGTGTGATCGCATGGAGGTTTGGATCGTGACAAGGAAGAGTTGGGCTGCCATGTTAGTGAGTGTACGAGTATGGCATGTTTAACTTGAAATTCAGGGTTGTGATCGGTTCGTGTTAGGGTTGGAGTTTGAGTTTCGTCAGCGGGATTACGGGTTACGTTGGTTGTATGGGTTTTGAGTTTCAATCGTATCTCACTGAATCTAGGCGATTGTTTTCGGATTGGTGTTTGTACTCGCGTTAACCTTGTTCTTGGTTCGGTGCGTGTGAAGATTTGGAGAGTAGCGGGTATTGGCTTGGGTACAAATTCCGTGACCTTTGTTTCGAGGCTGGTAATTTGCTTCAGTTTCACTCATGACTTAAACTCGGTGAGCCGATTGTGTACGTCGGGGTTTCGGGTTCCATCTCATCTCGTTGAATCTTGATGTTGAGTATGTTCAGCCGTGTTCGTGTTTTCGATTTCGATCTATACTCGTTTAGCTTTGAGGTAATCCTCGAACCACATATAAATACATATACATATATTACGTAGCAGGTCATGTTAATTAGAGTATTTTATAGGCTGATATGAAGTATATATACCATGCATGCATACTATAGTAATATGACATACAAAATCTATGTATGCTAATCGGTAAACCATAATCAGTGGGATGAAGTTTAAGACTTTATAACCATAAGACCATGCATGCAAATATGAGTATGAATCAATTTGGTCGTGTCCTTATTCAGTTATATGATATAGATTAGAAACATGTGGTGGCATTTATTATTAAGATAGCATTTGGTCTAGTGTTGACGAACTAATCTGCGAGGAAATACGTATGGTATATTGGATTCGATCATGTCTCTATTGGGTGTGTGTCTTGGTGTCATTTTCGAGTCACTTGTTAAACATGAAATCACATGCGTATAAGTTATATTAGGAGCATGGGACGAATATAATATATGAGTCATGGTCAAATTATAACATGCACGTATAAGTTGATTTTAAAAGAATAGGTTTATTTATTGATTCAGTCTTGTTAAATACTTGTTTTGGTCTCGCATGTTGGGTCCTCTATTCGAGTGTGTTACATAGTCTCGCTACTGTTTAATTTCGAGAAGGGATTTGGTATTTGGTACGAGAATGGGTTTGTGTTTTGTCCCAAGAATAGTATGTTTGGTTTCGTGATGTTACGCCTAAATTTATTCCGAGTTTGATTTGATTCGAGATATGTCTATTTGTTCCTAAACCCGGTGTAAACCCTAATTCTAAATTAATTAAGATATTAATCCGAGTTGCACTTTAACCTAATTCTAATTCGGTAATTAAACCCTATAAACCTAAATTAGTATACATTAACCCTGAATATGATAATCTGAATAACAATAAGTATTAAAATCAATTATGGCATTAAATATATGGACTTAAATGTTATATGACCATTAATTCAGGAAGACCATTTGAAGAGGGATTAGCTTGTGTTCTTTGTGTCCTTTCCTTCATTTCAGTGCTGTCAAGGTACAGATATTCTGACCTTTCGTATAAGGTTTCTCATGATCTCTTTCATATTCTGATTCGTTAGTTTCTGAACTGATGCCATTGCTATGATTCCCTTTCGCTTGAACCTTCTCTGTTGATCCCATTTGATATGACCTCTGTTATGAACCTATGTTATGAAAACCTTTTTAATTATACCATGGAAATGTTTTGAGAAAAACCATTTTAAAAAGATGTTCATAAATGATGCGAAACAACTTCATAACTGTTATGAAAACTATATTTTGAAGACGATCTTTATAAAAACCGTTTTGAAAGATTATTTTTATGAAAACCACTTTAAAGGATTATTTTATGAAAATCATGAATAAAGGATTGTTTAAAATGGACTTTTGATAGAAACTTTTAAAATGAACTTTTGATCTGAACCTTGACTTGATTATTTCATATGAACCTTGATCTGATAAACTCTGATTTGGACTTTTGGTACTACTTCTGATGATATTTGATATAAACCATCTATTATGAACTATCTGTTGTGAACCATATGCTATGAACCTTATGATGTGACACCATGATTATGATATGATTTCTGACTCTTAGTTTGATACCCGAGCCAAAATATGTTCCCTAGCCATGAAGGTAACATGGCCGTGTCTGTGATGCACCACTGGCATGACTAGTGTGTAGCCCTAGTGATTTGGTTACACCGTCCCCATTATGATATGATATGCGCGCTTTATGATTTGTTATGGCCAATGTGATTTGTTTGGGGGGCGAATGGATGCATCCTAGATATGTTTTGTGTACGATATGATATGATATGTTTTGATATGGTGACTGAGGATGGGTGCAATCCACTTCTTTCACAAAATATGGGAGCTAGCTACTCCATTTGAAGAATGAGGACACCCCTCATATTATCTGATTATCTGAGAGGTCTCCCCTCTATATGATTTGAAGATTTATGGTTACGATATGATATGATCTGTTTCTGGGCTCGTGGTGGATTACTATCCCTTTTCCTCTTCCTTTATACTTATTCATTGACTTATCCCTTGAACCATATTACATTCCGTTTGACCTTTATTTCTGTTATTCTGTACTATTCTCTATTACTGTTTGTTATCGTTATGTCTGTTCACTGGGCTTTTTAAGCTCAGCCGCATTTCTTTTCCTGCGGCAGGTTTTAGTTGGAAGATGGGTATTGAGTGAAGAGACTTTTGGACTTAGAAGACTCGATAGTTATTTTGGCCTAGAGATGATTAGAAGTTATTATATTGTTAGAAATTGTATTTGCATTTGTAACCTTGTAATTTAGGTATTTCATTTGTAACCTTTGAGATTCCATGTATTACTGTAATGTATGCTTTGTTTTGATCTGATATGAAACCATTGTTGTAATATCTTTACCCTTGTTGGGTTGGGGTGTTACAACTAACCATGTCAAGTATCAAAGAAATAAAACAGGGTTCAGCTTATCAAGGGAACTCAGAATCAGATACCATATCAGAAAGGTTCATAATCAAATTCTTGTAACAAGGTTCTAATCAGGGATTTATAAACAAAGGAATCACATGAAAGGTTCAAGCAAAGGGAATCATAGCAATGGCATTAATACAGAAACTGACAGATCAGAAAAATGAAAGAGATCATGAGAAACCTGTGAGAAGGTCAGAATATATGTACCTTAAACCGAGCACACATATCGAAGCAATAAAACGAATAAAGCAGGGGATCACTCCTTCTTCACCCGATCTACAGATAATCATATGTTTCTCTTATAAGTTTTCTTAGTTTCATAATCATAAGGTTTTATTTTAGTTTTCTTTCCAACACAGGTAACTTCCCATATTCAGTAACTTTAGTTATCAACATTCCCGTATGCCAATTCGAAGTATTACAGATGATCACATTCATAGTTTAAGGTTCATAATATCTTTTACAAAATTTTAGGGTTTATAAAGTAGTTTCCATAATTTAGGGTTTATTAGGTAATTATCATAAGTTTAGGGGTTAATATGCAATTCTCATAAATTTAGGGTGTAAAATGTAATTACTATAAAGTTACAGGTGTTCACAAGTTAGGTCCTTTAGTTTTAAAAGAATGACGATTTAAACCCTTTAGTTTTAGAAGATAACACATAACACCATTTAATAACTTATAAACCTTAACAGCCCTTTACACTTACGAATTAAACACGTTTCCAATAATTTATGAATCATGTTAATACTTCGAAATAAAATCTACAAAAATTTACACACGTTTCAAAATGTCTTAAGTATTTTATATAATTTTTCCAGATTTTATTAAGTTGTATAGGTACATATTAAAAATCCATTTTCACAACATGTTCCAAAATCGTATCTGATGGAACACCCGACAAGTTTATACCTTTTTACCCCTTCAGATAAATTCACAAAAATCTATAAAAATTCCAGATATTATTAGACATATTGAATATATCTCAGTTCAAAGGACACCTTCTAACTCGACACGGTTTGAAAATTAAAAATCATAAACCCGGACTAATTTTCCAGACACACAAATCCGATCAGACACATAATTTTCCAAAAATCAAAAAGTAACCTTCCAGGCCTCCAAAAAGTACAAAATTAATTTTCCCAGGTAGCTATTTCATTGAACTTAGTTTTAGACTCTTAAAACACCCAAAAACACGTTCACATCATTTAGTTACATTCGATTTAAGTTGGATAAACTTCCAGATCAGTAGCTGTTTTTTAATCACATCATGTAATCTCCTTAGGTTTTCATTCCGATCTTTAATTCTTGACACAAAATGATTATAGATGAGTTTATAACATGTTTAGGTCAATTACATCTGGTCTTAACATAATCAAAACCAATAAATTCATCACACACACATAGCCGATTTATATATATTAACTTTTTAGGGTTTTCATGTTCATGATTTTATGTATCATTTTGTGTGACCTCAATTCGACTTGAACACAAGAATTATGACATAGATTGAACAAGGTAGATGGTACAATACCCTTGAAGATCACACGAAGAACAAAATAACACGAGATCAAAACACCACACGAACAAATCTTCTTCCTTCTTTCTCCTTTTGGGTCGTGCGACAGAAACACCAGAAAAGCACATAACAAGGATCGATTAGAGTTTGTTAATGGTTCGAATGGATTATATTATGTTGCTACATGATTACCTCAACATGGATGAACAAGGGTCAAGTCTTTTTCTGCCCTAGATGGTTCGAACAGCAGCAACAAAAGAGGGAGGCCGATCTTTTTATGAGAGGGAGTTTTAGGGTTTCTTTTGGTTCTTATTTTCTTGATGTTCGGTTATACAAAATAGAAAGGGATACCGAATTTTTTTGATGAGCCAAGTTAGGGAGTTATTGGACCTTCATAATGGGCTTAGTTATCTCTTCTTGTTATAATTCCTTTTGGCCGAAAATTTGGAAGATCACAGGTACATAAATTAATTAAATTGCGCCTAGCATGTACAATGTAGGATTAATTCATATGGTACTTTCATTTACGTAATGTAAGGTTATGATTAACTTAATTTGCTTGGTAACTTAAGTTAAGTTCGAATGAGATTAATTATATAATTTCCATAAGATCTAAAAATTTAAATTTGAGGGTATTTTTGTCATTTCATATTATGTTAAGATTTCGGGTTTTACACTAAGGAGAGTTTAACTTGTCTAGTAGCAAAAGCCTCATTGGATGAATCTATGCTTTGGCATAGAAGGCTTGGTCATGTAAACTTTAAAACAATCAATACAATTGCAAAATATGATTTGGTTAGAGGTTTACCCAAAAAGATTTTTCAAAATGACCAAACCTGTGTTGATTGTCAAAAAGGCAAACCACATAGAGCTTCTTGTAAGCCCAAGACCCATAACTCAATTTCTCAAGCTTTATACATGCTTCATATGGATCTTTTTGGTCCTACAAATATGAGTAGCTTGAATGGTAAAAAATATTGTCTTGTAGTTACTGATGATTACAGCAGATTTTCTTGGGTTTTCTTTTTAAGATCTAAGCATGAAACTAGTGAGATCCTTAAATCTTATATAACTGAGGTAGAAAACCAAGCTGATAAGAAAGTAAAAGTAATCAGATGTGACAATGGGACAGAATTTAAGAATAGAGTTATGGATGAATTTTGCAAAGAAAAAGGAATAAAAAGAGAATTTAGTGTAGCTAGAACCCCACAGCAAAATGGAGTAGCAGAAAGGAAAAATAGAACACTAATAGAGGCTGCTAGAACAATGTTAGTAGACTCTAAGTTGCCTATTTCATTTTGGGCTGAAGCAGTAGGTACTGCTTGTTATGTGCAGAACAGGGTTCTTGTGATAAAACCACATAAAAAGACTCCTTATGAACTTTTCTTTGGTAGAACACCATCTTTAAGTTTTATGAGACCTTTTGGATGTCATGTCACTATTCTCAATACCAAAGATCATCTAGGAAAGTTTTAAGGAAAAGCTGATGAAGGCTTTTTGATAGGGTATTCTTTGCAAAGTAAGGCCTATAGAGTGTATAATAGTTGCACTAGGCTAGTGGAAGAAAATTTGCACATAGAGTTTCAAGAGAAACTAGCAAATGTTAAAGGCATTGGGCCAGATTGGATGTTTGACATTGATAGGCTTTCAGAATCTATGAATTATGTGCCTGTTGCAGGTACAAATACTAATGATAATGCAGGTTTTGAAGACAATGTTGAAACACCTAAAGATCAAGATTACATCTGGATGCCAATTTGGAAAGGATTGGATTTATCTTCAAGTCATGAAGAACCTTCAAATACAACAAATGAAGGTACTGAAGATGATCATGGAACTCAGGGTCAAGAGAATCAAGAAAGTAGTGCAAATGACAATGGTACTGCTAGTTCACCAGATGGTACAGCCAGTTCACAAATTGGTACTGCTGAACCATTAAATGTTCAATCAGATGATTCTTTACCAGAAGAAGTGGGGATTGGCAATCTTCCATTTACCTATGAAGTTCCTAGAACACACAACACAAGAATTCTCAAAGATCACTCCACTGATGATGTGATTGGTAGCATTAATTCTGGTGTTAGAACAAGATCTCAAGTCTTGACTTCAGACCAAGAAGGGTTTATCTCATCTATCTATGAAGAAAAGAATCATGAAGTTGCCAACATATGCCTGTTTTCATGTTTTCTGTAACACCCCAACCCGACAAGGGTAAAGATATCACAACAATGGTGGCATATCAGAAGTCACAGAACATTCAATAATAAAAACATCAAAAGTCTTAACATTAAATCCAAGATAAGTCAACATGACTTAAATCAAAATGCAAGACAAAATAACTGAAGTACAAAATCCAATCTTCAAATGCCTAAACAATGGCATATCAAAATAAATAGGAGTTCAAATGATAAAGCTAAGTGACTAAGGTCAAACTCCAAAATAGATCGCTCTCATCCCAAAGCTAAAAACCCAGCTCCTAGCTTAAGTACCTGCCGCAGGAAAAGAAATGCGGCTGAGCTTCAAAAGCTCAGTGAACAGATATATAGATAAACAAAGCAGTAGCAGGTAGCAGTACACAAAAAAAAATTCAGGAATACAAATCATACTGATACAAAATCAAAAGGAAAGGAATAAGAAATGGAACAAGAACAAAGAAAAGAAAATGAATAATGAATAAGATTTAAGGAAAACAGGAACACAGCAATCCATCACGAGCCCAGATGACCGATAATACCATAGCATACCAACATAATAAAACAAACCTGTGTAGAGTGATCAGCTCTCAGACAAAGTGAAAGACATGTATCGCACACACAATCAGTCACCAGATATAATAACCATAAACATATAACATGTACAGATAACAGGTCAAATTTAGGATGCACCCATACGCCCCCGCAGACAAATCAATAATCATAATCATAATGGCCATAGCAGATAATAAATAAGGGACGGAACAGGTCATCACTCTCCTGCCCTAGAGTCATGTCAGAGGTGCGTCAATGACATGGACATGAAACCCTCATGCCTAGTGATTGGCTCGGATATCAAACTGTAGATCAAAGGTCAGGCGTACTATCAAATAATCAAAAGTCATATCTTAAGGGTACATGGCAAAAGGTTCAAACAAGATCACATCAAAAGTTCACAAACAGGAGGGAACATAGCAATGGTATAGGGAATCCTAATAAGGAAAATGAAAAGCTGAAAGAAAAGGGAATGAAAACCCTTACTGAAAAAGGGCAGAATATCTGTACCTTATTAGCACAGCAGAAAGACAAGAAAGCAAACACGAAGCAAAAATCAGGGCTTCTCCTTCTTCACACCTAAAAAAGTAGAAGACGGAATTACGAAGGATTCTAATTCAGATTATTACTTTTAGTTTACCTTTTCATTTTAATAACTTTCTATTTTAAGTAACTTTCCAGATTTAGTAAGATGTTAATATCCCAGATTAGGTTAAGTTCTTATTTAAGGGTTATTATGGAGTTTAGGTACATTTTATCAAGTTACAACAACGGTTTATCAAGTTACAAAAGTCTAGGGTTAATTATGACAAGTTTACATATTTTAGGGTTTTAATTGTAATTTCATCAATTTCAAGGTATAAAGGGAAAATACTTCAAGTTACTGATTTAATACTCATATTATTCAGAATGACATTTTAAATCCCTTAGGTTTCATAATTTACAAGTAATACCCCTCTAGTTTCATTAATTACAAAACAAACCTTACATTTACATAATTCATAAATTAAATCCCTATCATGTTTATATATACACCTCAAGCATTTTATTTTCCAAATTCACAGAATATACTCTCAGAATTATATGTGGTACGAATCAGACCCATCAAGTTCCAGAATTTACACTTTTAGTCCCTCTATTTTATTTAATTCCAATTCGAACACCATATTTACAATTAAATCCATATCTTGCAAATTTTACACATAAGGACCCCATGTTATAATTTTTACACATTATCCCAGACCTAAATAAGATTATAAAAATAACCCACAAGTTTCAAAGTTGGCAAAACATACCCTTCTAGTTTAAAAACTCAATCGTATATACTTTTTAATTTGCAAAACCAAGCCCTAATGCATCCCAACCATTATCCCATAATTATTCAATCATTTTTAGCATTAATTACACTAGATTAAACAACATAAACCCTAACCCTAATTCGTTCTAGGGTTTCTTCCTAATTTTTCTTTATTTTTCATGTAATCTGATTATAAAATAATTCATGATTAATTATTCCGAGCTTCTACAAATCACATGGATATTTTTCTAGGCTTATATTATCATCATAGAACATGTAAAAATTATGGTTACAACCCAGAAAATTCGTATAGCAATATTTGGAAATTAAGTGTGTTTTATCTCTTTAATTTTCGTACGCTTAATTAAGCTTGCATGATTCATGTTTATCATTTTTCCTGAGTTATATTCGACCTAAGGATCATTAGAAAAATGTTAGATTAATTTTAGAACGTAAGGATCAGTCGTGTGGATTATTACCTCTCGTACGCAACAAATCGAACAAAACAAGTATACCGCGATCGAATGAAGCCTTCCACAACCCAAATCGTATTTTTCCTAGCTAGATTATACCTTGAAGAACTCCAGAAAATTGCTTGATCAGGTCCAGAAGATCGGATGGAGGTTGGGTCGATTTTTGTTTAGGCGGTTTTAGGGTTTCGGCAATTTTAGGGTTTTGTGAAAATATGATTTGTATTTACTCTTAACCAACCGACTAGGAGGGGGGGAAATTTAGGTCCAGAATTTCAGCCCAAAATTATCACAAGATCACAATTTGATTTTGTGTACAATTTCTTAATTTAGTTTTGTATTTATCCTTATTAAAATGATTTTACAAATATATTTAATTTAATTTATTATTTTCGGATTGTATATTAATGTATATGTGAATTAATAATTTTTGGACATTCAAAATAATATGATGTTGTCCCAGAAATTAGTTTACTTGATATGTAGATCGTTTTCAGAAGTTTGGAATTGTTTCGGAATTTTATAAGTTATTTATTTAGGTTTTATGGTTTCAGGGGTAATTTGGTCATTTTACAGGTTATCTGAATTTCAGGTATTACAACTTCTTCCCCACTAACAAAAAAAATTTCGTCCTCGAAATTTGCAAAAAGCAGAAAGAAAAGAGAGCGGAAAACAAAACAAGACATACCAGATTAAAACGAGAAGTGCGGATAACTAGCTCGTATTGATTCCTCGGTCTCCCAGGTAGCCTCACGCTCCGGGTGGTTCTTCCAAAGAATCTTTACGAATGGGATAACTTTATTTCTCATGACTCATTCCTGACGGTCCAGAACCGCTTCCGGTTCTTCAGACAACGACATATCAGGCCGGATCTGATCGAGCGGATAAGATACCACATGTAATGGATGATAATTGTATCCCCTCAGAAGAGATACATGGAAAACATTATGCACATGAGATAGCTAAGGAGGTAGAGCCAGACGATAAGAAACCTCCCCAATACGCTCTAGAATTTCAAACGGTCCAATAAATCGGGGACTCAACTTGCCCTTTATTCCAAAACGCTTGACACCACGGAAAGGTAGTCCTCGAGCATGTGAGCGATTATCTAGATAACATAATCCAGTTCTCTAAAAATTAGGTTAAGGTAACACGGTAACAAGGTCAGAGCAAGTATTGACACCTAGGGTTGTTTTCAGCATTAACCCTGTATGGTATATTCATAAGAACTTCGACTATCCAAAATAACCAGTTCCAATGTTTCTTTTAAACTATTTACAGACTACAGTAATACTGTGTCTCTTCTATTTGTAAACCAAACAAAAGAAAATCATGACAACTGATGTCAGTTAACCTATGGACTACGTCAAGATCCTGCTGAGTTCTGTTATTTTTTTTAACCATCTATAAAATCTCAGAATACGAAATCGCACAAGTTCCAAAACCAGCAATCATATAATAACTTCAAACATCAGATAACAAGCAATGAATAAGATTATAACAAATATAAACAAATCTAATTGACATGGTTATAACATCCTTTACCTGAATGCCTCTCAAGACCTCAACTCGCTTCCTGACAGCAGCCATCAAATGAATGATAACCTGAAAGTTGGTCGTTCTGCTTCTACCACACCAGAAATGAGCTTTTCAGCATCAGTTGTAGGAGCAGACATGAACACTTTTAACTCCTACAGTGTAAAAAAAAAAAAAAAAAAAAAAAAAAAAAAAAAAAAAAAAAACTAATTTTATCAAGATACAATCTTTATAAAAAACCACCAAGAAAAACTCCACAATAATTTACAAGGTTTAATTTGAATCAACACAACCCACCTGAGCATTTTTATCACCTACAACAAGACCATGAAGTGAGCTCCAAACAAGAGCATCATGAACCAGTCAATGCTCTTAATCGATTAAACTAATAGCAGCATCATATAAAAGATTTCAAACAATCACTGTTTTAGAAGTTTAAATTAGCAAATTGACTATGACCATTGATAGGTGCGAGTGTGGTGGTGGTGCGAGCGTGCGAGTGTGGTAGAAGAAGAAGAGCGAGTGTGGTGGTGGTACGAGTGTGGTAGAAGAAGAAAGACCAGATCTATATGAAAAAGTAGAGAGGATATTTGGATGGTTAATGAAATATTTGGGAATTTGGGAAGGAGTGCAATTTGATTTTGGGGAAAAATTTAGGCGGGTTTGTGAAAAGCCGACAAGAGGGAAATTTTATTTTGGGGAAAATTAAGTGACTCACATGTATATGATTTAGTCACTTTTAAATAATGTGTGACAAATTTGATTATATGATTTAGTCACGTTTAAATAATGTGTGACAAACTTGAGTATATGATTTAGCCACATACACAATTACTTCATGTGACCATATATGGATTTTGGTCACATTTTTCAATTGTGTGACATATATTTGTCACATATGTATATATATAGTGTGACTAATGTTTCAAACTTATTTGTATCCGTCACACGTCCCAAATTATAAGTGACTAAAAAATCAAAAAAAAATTACCAGATACGTATAGTCACGAAAATATTCAAATGTGTGGCTGTAGCCTCAGATGTAATTCCGAAATGGTCACACAAGTCGGATCAAGTGTGGCTGTTTATTTTATTCTGATACATTTAGTCACACAAATAAGTTACTGTATGGCCGTTCGAAAAACCACATGTGTGACTAAATCCCATTTTTGTACTAGTGTTGTATAAGCTGAAAGGTTTTAAATAAGCCACAAATAGTGAGCTTATGAAACATAAGCTGAAAACCAAATAAGCTATAAACCCGCTATATAAGAGTGCTTGTTAATCATGACTAAGTGTAGACGAATATGCAAGAGAAGTAGTTAGTGATTGAACTAAGAGTGTTGGTTAGGCGCGATTTATGTATTAACTGAACTTAGTACAGATTGGTGTATCAGAAGATTTAGTTAGTAGTTTTGATGTTCTGTTTCGAGTCATCTATGATAGTTTTATCATGTCACGGTGTTTAAATTGATTAGTGTGTTGGCGGAAAGATATGAAATGTTTATTTTTTAGGAATTTTTGGGTTCTTACTGGCTAAGGGTGTTTGTTTTAAGCTTATATAGCGGGATTATGGCTTACGTGGTTTTCGGCTTATGTTTCATAAGCTCACTTTTTGTGGTTTAATTTGAAATTTTTCGGCTAATATAAGTTTATTAAAGTATTGCATCTTGTTTAGTTTTCAATTCAGCTGATACTTTTTTTGTTTTAATTGTTACTAAAAATAAAAAAAATAATAAATAAAATAAAAAATGATGATTGTTAGTTTTTGTTAGCTTACTGTAACTCTTGGTTACATAGTTAGCAGCAGTTGCTTATACTAAAATTGTTGCGTTAAGTAGGCTGTAGGCAGTAACTTTTGATGGGTTAATTGAATAGTTTAACTGGAAGGGTTTAAATTGGTTGAGTCTATTACGGCTGTTTCACATTGGAATAGTCAGAACTTAACAGGAAATTGGTGGGAATGTGATTGGTTTAAGCAATTACTAAGGTAGAATAAATACAAGTTAATTGTCAAGCTACAATCAACTAAATATATTTAAAGTTTATTATATTTAAATCTTAAGAATAACAGAGGCATGTTACCTGAGGGGGATCGTTTGACCTCGAGACCAGTTTGATCTGTATTAAGTGGGGTTATGTTCATCCAAAAGTAAGCTCAAGAGTCATTTTGGTAGCACCCAGGTTTGACCAGTTTTGCACATGTCTACCACACATGTCATTATATTTCTTGCATCTTTAATTGTTTCTGTGTTTATAACGCATTTACCTGTATGTGCAACTAAATTTGTTGGTTGATTATTTTCTTGTTTTGTCCAATAGGTTCTTGTGGGTTGTGCTTACTGTTAACCATGACATGCAATTCATCAAATAGGACAATCTTCTTGCCACTGTTGGTTGCTTTCTCAGCGAGGTACCTTGTTCTATCTTCACATATATTGAGGTTCCACTGTTCTATTGATGGGATCGCTTATTTTAATTATTAGATATACAATGTTTTTTGAGATACTAGATCAAGTTTGCTGAAGCAGTCATACGTGTATTGGCATCACAAATTGCGAATGTCGGTGAGAGTGTGATTGGGACGGTTAAGATGTCAAAACGGGGTCGGCTCCGATCTGTACACAAAGTAGTTTTACCTTTTTAATATGGAAATTTAGGAGGTTTGAGCATAAGTAAAAACCTTGTATTTTCTGTAAATGAGGTCTTGTTTGAACCTGTACGTAAAACGCAAGGTGCTATGTTTTTCATCAAAACATCAGACGACACATGGGTTCCATGTGGACCCTGACATCCGGGTGCCATTGAGTTCAGTATGCAAGATCTAGCAACACAGGGGCAAGCATCAAAGGTATGGAAATTTAAGTGAAAAAAAGTATATATTATATATAACCACCTTCATGATTTTCAAAACTGAAACCCGGATTGTGGTATTTATCAGATTACTCCACCACCGATATCAAGAAGAGATTTTGACAAAGTGTTGACACGACAAAAGCCTACTGTAAGCAAGTCAGATCTTGAAGTGCATGATAGGTTTACCAGAGAGTTTGGAGAAGAAGGCTGATGACTGATTGAATGAAAAATAACACTCAGAAATGTTCATATTTTTTTGAAAATAATTTATTTACCTGTATATGAATTTCTGCAAATATGACATCAAGATTATTTGATTCAGTTAGATATCATTTGAAATTTCTTGTGTACAAAATATATATTCATCTAAAAGCTCGATTTCTCGTTTCTAGTGAAATATCTATGTGTTCATGTAGACGACGATAACAACTTTGGTGATCAGCGACAGGCTAAAAACTAATTAGTTACTCTACTTGTGTAATGAACCGCTGTTTCACCAGTTTGTCAACAAGACAACAAAGTACTTGAAATAAAATTGACCTTAGAAGAACTGCTACTAAAAGATATCATATTTCATTAATTGAAATCTAAACTGAGTTTACAGAAACAAAATAATATATTGTTTCATCAACAAAAAAAAAAAAACAATAGTTTGATTGAATCTCTACTAAAACTACTAAGCTGCCAACAGAGCTTTGGCTGGTGGGTATAACGCAACTGTCCCACGTGAAATACTTGAGTACTTTCTATATATCACGTTCCTCTTCTCATTATCAACGTCTTGAGCATCTATGTTGATTACATTTTTTGGCTTGGGCTTATAGTTTAGGCCACACACAGCTTTGCTCCTTGCAGTAAGTGTCAAGGTAAGTGATGACGTATAGTCCGCACTCGGGTCACGAACCCGACCAATACTCAAGCCCATCACGCGTGGGCTATCACGATAAAGATTTGGGCTTACAACGGCCCAAATCCGAAATCTATTATTGGCCTTGATATAGGATCTCTTATTTACGGGATAAGGATCAATGGACCGAATAAGGCGGGATACGCCGAAGAGTAAGGAACGCGAAACCAACAAGGATTTCGTGTGTATATAAAGGGCATCTCGGCTCTCATTAAAGGTATCATATCATAACCCTAACTCTTCACTAAAACCCTAAAACCGATTACTTACTCTCACGCCGGAGGATAATCGTGGGAGACAATCCCACGATAAGCCTAACGGTGTTTTTTGTTCTCTTAGTGCGCAGGTCTCAAGCATTAAGATCCAATTGATACGGGAACAGGAATCCAAACAAGGAACGCCCAACTTTTGTATCAACAAGTGGCGCCATCCGTGGGACAAGACACTAAGAACTCTACGAAGAACTAGAATGACAAAGCACGGAAACCTAAACCAGCGGACTCCTCAGGCGAAGAAAACGCATGGCGACCTACAGGGGAAGAAGCAGCAAAGTGATTCAACCCCTCAGCAGGCCTCTGGAACAACCAGCGCGCCCAGAAACCAAGGATCAGGCTCAGATCTGGTCTTTACTACAGTAGGACCGCTCACAGGGACTACCCATGCTACTACAACCACTAGCGCGGAAGATCTACAGCGCACTCCTTTCACCATGCCAGAAACAGACCCCACTGAGCCGCCAAATGCGCCTAATCAAAACAAGGGTCCTGATTTGGGAACAGACATCCTCGCGCTAGAAGGAGTCGCGCCTGAACTAGTGCCAAGTGATTTTGTGTCTCAAAACTATGAAACCTTGGCTGCCCTTATGCAGGAGGAAGCGAAAAAGAGGTCAAGTCAGAGCCTGCAAGCCCGGCTCAACTTCGACCCTGAGTATGAAGCATCTCCACCACGCTACCGAAAGGGGAGGCGCGGGAAGGATAGCTGCCGACCCCCAGTGTTTACTAGGATCGGAAAGAAAATTGTGGATGATGAAGAAGCTGACTTACAGTACCGGGAAGAGCACGAAGGAGATGGATGGCGTGCCAATGTTCACACCAGGCTTGGTAGTCGCAGGGTCCATGATAGACTTGGGCGACGGCGCTCTCCAAGCGAAAGCCCTTCAAGCTCGGATTTCGAGGATAGTCGACGCAAGCGCCGCAAAAGAGTAAGCTCGTCCTCAAGTGACTCCTCGGACAACGAGGACGAAGAAACAGGACACTGGAAGTCCAGGAGAGGATACCGTGACCAGGAGGACGAAGATATGTCTCGTCCCTGGCGCCGCCAAAAGGTCGACGCATTCACTCGGCGCATCAGTGATTTTTCAGAAGATAAGAGAAGGCGCATGCCCGCTAATGTTAAAACTTATGATGGGACAGGTGATCCTGACGACCACCTAAAAATTTTTGAATCAGCCGCCACTATCGAAAATTGGCCACAACCCGTGTGGTGCCACATGTTTAATTCTACATTAGTAGGGAATGCGCGAAACTGGTTCAGTAAGTTGCCACGTAGAAGCATCGATGGGTTTGAAGAGTTGCGGAAAGCGTTTCGCTTAAACTTTACTCAGAGGAAGAAGTGCGCCAAGAACCCTGTCGAGCTTGCTAGGTTAAAACAGCGCCAAGGGGAATCCACAAGCGCTTATGTGGAGCGCTATAAGGACGAATGCATACACGTCAAGGCATGCCCCGAAGTACTAAAGATCTCAGGGTTTATGAACGGAATCAATAACCCAGAACTTATCAAAAGGTTAAACGATAGGGTTCCCCAGACCTTTGACGAACTTATGAAGCGCACGAGGTCCTTTATCCAAGGAGAAGCCGTCGCTGCGGATAGCAAGAAAGGCTACTCAAACTATAGGTCACAAGAACAGCCCAGGAGACAATCCAACGACTAGAGTAGCAACCATAACAAAAGCTACCGCAGTCAGGGGGGCGGACGAGAGAATGACAAGTATACCCCACTAACGAAGACTCCAAGGGAGATATTTGCGACGGAAGGCGCGAACTTTCCGTGACCCCCACCAATACGCACCCCAGAAGATCGGCGCGTAGGGAACGGATACTGCGAGTATCATGGACAGAAGGGCCATACCACCAATGAGTGTGTCCAATTGCGCCAACTAATTGATAAGCTAGTAAAAGAAGGCAGATTGGACCATCTAGTTAAGAACATCAAGGATGGGAAAGATAAACAGAAGACCGGGAGCAAGAAAGAAGCACCTAAGGACAAGGCTGACACAATCTACATGATACAATCATGGCAGCGAAAGACTAGGCAAAAGGTCAGCCAGAAATTTTCTCATGGAAGCGAAATCTCTTTCCCCACCTTGGCTGCGGACAACGCAGTGGCGGAACCACTCACCATCGAGATAAATACGGGGGGTCATGATATCCACCGCATGTATGTTGATAGAGGGGCATCAGCAGACATAATGTATGAGCATTGTTTCAAAAGATTGCGACCTGAGATACAAAGATAGTTAAGCCCGGCCACGATGTCGTTGACTGGCTTCACGGGAGAAAAGATATGGCCCATGGGGCAACTACGACTACTAGTTGTTGTTGGTAATAAGGAACACTCCACGACAGCCTGGATGAATTTTATGGTGATCAGATCTCCTTCGCCATACAATGGCATTATCGGAAGACCAGGAATTTCGGCAATACGCGCAGTACTGTCCACAGAACATGGGATGCTCAAATTCCCAGTAGAAGGCGGCATTGTCACCATCTACAACAACGCCGTGCCACCTAGAGAGTGTAACACGATTACATGTGAGACGACGCACACCCCAGAACAGAGCGCAGCTAAAGTATCAAACCTGAAGGTCGCAATTCATCCTGATTACCCGGAGCAAGAAGTATCGATCGGGGGATCGCTGTCTGATAAAGGCAGAGCTGCCGTGTGCGCGCTCTTGCAAAAGAATCTGGATATCTTCGCATGGGAACCAAAGCACATGAATAGTGTGCCACGCTCGATTGCAGAACACAAGTTGAAAATCCGACAAGGATACTCCCTAGTACGGCAGAAAAAGCGCGGCCAGGCTCCAGAGCGCGCAAAAGCCATTCTAGATGAAGTACACAAACTTGTTGACGCAGGTATCATGCGAGAGGTCTATTACCATGACTGGCTCTCCAATCCAGTGATGTTCAAGAAGAGTGATGGTAGTTGGCGGATGTGCGTGGATTTCACTGATCTCAACAAAGCATGTCCACAAGACTGCTACCCACTACCAGAGATAGACTAGAAGGTAGAATCTTTATGCGGATACCCCTTTAAATGTTTTTTAGACGCATACAAAGGGTACCACCAAATCCAAATGGCTAAAGAAGACGAGGAAAAAACAGCCTTCCACACAAGCCAAGGTGTCTACTGTTATACAAAGATGCCTTTTGGTCTAAAGAATGCGGGCGCCACCTACCAGCGATTGGTAGATAATGCATTTGAAAAGCAAGTGGGCCGCAACCTAGAGGTCTATGTTGACGACCTTGTCATAAAAAGCCATACCGAAGACGAAGTGGTCCGCGACATTGAAGAAACATTTAGAACACTACGAAAGATCAACATGAAGTTAAATCCTAAGAAATGCACTTTTGGCGCTACAGAAGGCATGTTCCTTGGATACTTGATAGAACCTGATGGCATTAAACCATGCCCAGAAAAAACAGAGGCCGTCATCCAACTCCCTTCACCACACACGTTGAAAGAAGTCCAGTCTCTGAATGGAAAACTAGCCGGGTTGAACAAATTCCTGTCCAAATCAGCAGATAAGTCACTCCCCCTCTTTAAAGCACTCAAGAAGTGTACAAAAAAGGGAGACTTTCGTTGGACTACAGAAGCGGAAGAAGCTTTTACACAGCTTAAGCAACATATAGCAGCGCTCCCCAAGCTAGTCGCACCCCGACCAAGGGAGGAGTTAATTGTGTACTTGTCTGCGACTCATGGAGCAGTCAGCGCAGTGCTACTGACAGATAGGAACTCCGTACAAACACCGGTATATTTTGTAAGCAAAGTGCTCAAGAAGACAGAGATTAACTATAGACCAATGGAAAAGTTGGTCTTGGCATTAGTATTTGCCGCCAAAAGATTGCACAGGTACTTTCAAGCACACCCAATAGCGGTGATCACAGACCAACCAATCAAGCAAGTTATCTCCAAACCCGACGCATCGGGGCGATTACAAAAGTGGAGTGTATTGCTAGGCGAGCATAACATCTCTTATAGACCACGCACTGCGGTTAAGGGGCAAATACTAGCAGACTTCATCATCGAAAAACCAGACACCAATGTTGCACCTCCACGGAGCGAGGTAGAACTACAAGAACCATGGGTCCTGTTCACGGATGGATCTTCATGCGTGGATGGGTCGGGCGCAGGCCTTATCTTCACCAATCCAGAAGGAATGGAATTCACTTATGCACTACGCTTTGAATTCACAGCTAAGAATAACGAGGCAGAGTATGAAGCCCTAATAGCTGGATTACGCATTGCAACTCGAATGGGTGTACGCAACCTAGAAGCAAATATGGATTCCCGATTAGTAGCCAACCATGTGTCGGGCGAATATGTGGCTAAAGAGGATAACATGGTTCAATACCTCGATAAGACCAAGTCACTAATCCAAGGTTTTGATAGGTTTACCATTAAACAAGTTCCTAGAGGGGAAAACAAAAAAGCGGATGCGCTAAGCAAGATCGCATCTACAAGCTTTGCGCACCTGTCAAAACAAGTGTTGGTGGAGATCCTAAAAAATAAATCCATCTCGGAGATGGAGATATCCACGGTAATAGAGGAGCAGAATCCTACATGGATGACCCCTGTTGTCGAATTTATAAGCAAAGGCATATTGCCCCATGATCAGAAGGACGCTCGACGGATACGGCGCACAGCGCAGAGGTTTGAACTTCGAGATGGTATCCTATATCGGCGCTCATTTCTACAACCATGGCTTCGGTGCGTTGGACCTCTTCAGGCAGCTTATGTACTCCGAGAGATCCACGCTGGTTCATGCAGTATGCACTCAGGACCACGGTCCGTCGTAGCACGAGCCTTGCGGTCAGGATAATACTGGCCCACTATGCATCGCGATGCGCGTGTTGTGATAAAGAAATGTAGCGACTGCCAAGTTCATAGACCCATCCCGCGCCAACCACAACAAGAGCTAATGCCTATCACTTCACACCCTGCTTCTTCGCAAGCCTCATGGCATGGGCCTTTAAGGATTCCTTCAGCGGGATTTCCTTCTCGATGGCAAAAGGATTTAAGATGTTGCGAGGACGAGCAAAGATAGGTATCTGCAGCTGCGACACATCTGGCTTAAGAAAGTAATCAGGTTGTGCCTCTGCGTCCTCTGCTGCGTGCTTAGCCAAGGTTAACCCCTCCATAATAACACCTATGGGGTAATCTTGATCGCGCTCCAGTTGAGCAATGTGAGGAAGATCTAACAGCTTCATCTTCTCCATAGCAGCGACAAGCTCATCATAGGCATCAGCATTATAACCTGGTACTTGTGCGGCAGGCACTGTCAATAACTTGCTCTCGGAAAGCTCCTCTATAGCCTGCGCCTTGCCACGTGCCAACGCACGCTCAACAACATCCCCAAAGGCCTCCCTCACCTCTTGAGACTCCAAAGTACTCAAAGCAGCAAGGCGTAAACCATGGCTGATAAGCCACCTGCGCTCAGCAATTGAAGATACTAGGTGTGGGTACAGCTCTTCATCATACTCAATACTGAGATTGCGCAGCTTAACTTCCTGCTTCTCCAGCGACCCCTCCACAGCCTTACGAAATTCATCCAATCAAGAGAAGTGAGCGTTCTTGTTAAGCTACATGTACTTCAAGACCCAAAGACAAGTGGCCTTGTAATCTGTTAACCCAGCACGCTCTTGGCTCACTTGGGCAAGTAATGACATCTTCTCTTCAGCAAGCTTCTGGGCATACACATCTGTTGCCTTTACCTCAGCCTGAGCATCAGCCAACTGCGCCTTCAGAAGCGCAATCTCCTCATCTTTCTGCACACAGCGGCTACCTTCACCAGCATACCTTGATTGTAGCTGTGCAACTAAGGAGGCCTGGTGCGCAGCAGCCAAACCTAGCTCCTCTATCAGATGGTCCATTGGCACATCCTCAAATGCATTCGGCTCAGTCTCTTGGCTCTTCTGCGCAAGATCATCAGTATGTGAGGGACTCGCCTTGGGAGGCGAATTCCCAACACGCGCAGCATCATCATCAGCAGCTTCAACACTGCACGCAAATAACAAAGTTACTCTATAGTATCAACGCGGAATAAAGAACTGAAGATTTAAAGATACAAGTCTCATTACTTACTTGGGGGGAGGAGTTTTAGTTTTAAAAATATCAAGTATCGGTGTCAAGTTATATACTTACTAATCATATGTTATTGCATATACGTATTTGATTTTGTTGTTAGTTCATTCGAGTTTTAAATTGTAACGACAAGTGTGTATATAAATTTTGTACTTCTTTATGTACATTCTATGTTTTACTTTGTATAAAATTGTAAGGCGATATCTAAGTGACAATTTACTAATTAATGGTCCATTTATTTTAGTAGTCGAGTTTTAAGTTGTGACAATACGAGTTTACATCAAAGATTTCGACAAAGTTTTATTCTCGTGTTCGCGGCTTTCCTTGTTTTATATATATATATATATATATATATATATATATATATATATATATATATATATATATATATATATATGTGTGTGTGTGTGTGTGTGTGTGTGTGTGTGTGTGTGTGTGTTAACAGATTTCATGATAACTATAAGGGTGTCGTTATTGGGATGGGCTGGATCGATCTCTAGTAGCCAAATTGGGCCTGGTGGGCCACAACTATTACTCGACAGACTACCTCAAAAAGACTAAAACAAAAAGAATTTAGTTGGGTTGCTCTTGGGTCCTAGGTGGGCTATCCTTTTTGGGTTTGGCCTGGAATAGAAACGCAGTAGACCTACGCATACAAGTCTTAAAAGACTTGGGTGTATTTCTTAGGATTTCTTGGCCAGTGTTTCGACATCAAATGAACTAAAACTCATGTCTCGGCTAGGCTCTTGGGTTGAGTACTACTCAACTCCAACTTCTGGGAGTCTAGGTGATTTTTGTTTTGGCCTAATCTTCATACTTCGGCACGGAACAAGAACTAGTATTTGACCACAAGCATTTTTGTGCCTCAAATGTTTTAGCCTAAAAACATCCATCAAGGAGCCATCCTATTCGTGTTTTGACAGCGCTTCGTGGGTTTGTTTTGGAAGAAATGGTGCTATCTCTCAAGTCTTATCTTCGACTATTATCAAGACTAGTTCAATACTAGAACTTATAAACCCCTTGAGTCATTGACTCGAATCACAAGTTTTCGCCACTTTGATCAACAAGATTTATTACCCTAGTAGTCAGGTTCTAGGTTTCCTGTGTCATAGGTCATAAGGACACAATAACAATAACACCTAACGACGATTTCTACAACAAAGACGTACCATGACTGAACAATACTTATCATCCGAAGTTCTAATATCAACCTAAATTAGTTTACATTCAACCTAGGATTATCGTGAACAATCTAAAATAAATAGATTTGAGAAGGTTCGGATACAAACTCATTCCTTACAATGGTTTAAAGAGATGGTGGACTTCGAATGAAATTCCAATCCTAAGACCCAACTGTCTCAAACTAAACCACAATGGACCTATGACTAGCAATTCGAACCTCAGGTTTTCTAGTATTCTAAGCCACATTGACAACATCAACAACAACAAGAACATCTAAAGATTTACTGTAACAGAGATTAATCTCTTGTCAATAAGTTCATAACCGAATTAAATAATTTTCACAACTTGAATTCTTCACCCATTCTAAGATGATTCTAATGAATTAAAAGGTTTGATTACAACTTAATTCTTACAATGATTTCAGGCGAGAGGATGAATTCAAAAGATTCGAACAGAGGTTCAACCCGATCCTTTGGCTCCTTCCAAATCGATCCCAGGCAACCCACTTACTTTCACCCTTTAGTCCTCTTTGATTTCCCGGAAACTTTTAACTGATTGCGTGATTATTGTGTGGATTGTCTCGATTTGGTTCAGCCTCTTAAAGGGAAATACCTAGAATGGGTTGAAATCATCTTTCTTGGCTTCGATTTTAGGTGTGCCTGAAACGAGTACACATCGTTTTCCTACTGGTAATATCGAAACCTACTCGTGACTGCTCTTGGGGAAAGGGTAAAGGAGAAAGTGATGGGGTTTGCCCAAGTTCTGATTTTGAATTAACATAAGGATTTGATGGTGAATTTTCAAAGGGTGCGTGGGTTTGTGGAGTCACAGACAAGAAGATGGGGAAGAAAGGGATGGGGCGTTGGGTTAAGTGTGAGTGGGTGGTGTTTTTTATTTTAAGTGTTGGGTTAAGTGTTTTATTTTAAGTATAGAATTGAATTGAATTAAAGAGTGAGAAATTTTATACCCGCGTCTCGTTAAACTGAGTTAAACTCGGGTCCTTCCCTGAACCATCATAAATATGGAAAATTGTATTCTCAGGGACGTTTATATAATACTTGAATGTATTTTGAGTTTTATGAGTTCACAATAACTTTCTGAGTTTTAGATTTATTACTGTTTAGACAATGGTACGCGTGCGGTGCCTTTCTGAGTAAAACTGAGATAACCTCCCGTTTTTACTACATTATAGTGGGTAAAATGTGAGATGGGGTAATTTCACTATTCTTGGTGAGATTTCCGGGTGTCACGGTGTGCGGGTCTGTTTTCCATTCTAATCATATAAATGTCAAATCTGGTGATTTAGTCGTACTAAATGGGCAGTCATAAATTAAATATTAGGGCAATTTTACCATTTGTCACATAAGCCCATTGTCATACAGATTTGGTACAATTTCACAAAGATGCCGAACCTGATTTTTGTTTAACAATGTTTGGTAGCTAACTAAAAGCTCTCCACCAAGCTGCCCGCCACTTTTAGAATCAACAAACACAATCACAGGACAAGCAGGAACTTACAATATCCACCACTGATGTGATACTGAAAGCCATTAGTCTTAAAACTTAAGAACCAAGATTAATAATCTTGATAATTACAATACTATATATAGCAATATAAAAAGAACCCAGATGACAGATTTAAAGTAAACCTTAAGTACAGAGTAGCTTGCTTCTTACTCTTCCAAGACACTAAGTTATCATTCACAAAAACACAATATCCAGAAACAGATTTCCTAGTAACAGGACATTTAGCCCAATCTAAATCTGAAAAAGCTGTGACTCTAAAACCACCTTGAGTTTTATTAAACCCAATACCATTACCAGGAGCAAGTTTCAAATACTTAAGAACTCTTAAACCAAGATCATAATGAGATTGCAAAGGAGCATGCATATGTTGACTAAGACAATGAACAGCATAAGAAATATCAGGTCTAGTCATAGTAAGGTAAATCAATTTACCAACTAACTTCTGATAAGCAGTAAAATTCTTTAGATACTTATCATTAGTTTCTTTATGAGCTAAAACAATATTCTCAGGCAAAGGTGTTAACACAGGCCTACATGCAAGCAACCCAAAATCATGCAACAACTCAAGACAATATTTTCTTTGATTTAAGCATAGACCAGTTTTAGTTTTTAAGACCTCAATACCAAGAAAGTACTTTAGCTCACCTAAGTCTTTGATTTTAAACTTGTTACTTAAAAACTTTTTAAACTGCTCAAGTTCTTTTTCACAATTACCAGTAATAACAAGATCATCAACATATACTAATAAGAATAAAACAGTGTTATTCTTTTTCCTGATAAATAGAGAATGATCATTTTTAGATTGTTCAAAACCAGCCTCAAACAAAGCTTCAGACAACTTTTGATTCCATTGTCTGGGAGCTTGTTTAAGCCCATACAAAGACTTTTTCAACTTACACACTTTGTTACTACCTTCTTTGAAATACCCAGGTGGAGGAAGCATATACACTTCCTCCTTAAGATCCCCATATAAAAAAGCATTATTAACATCCATTTGAAATTTTTTCCAATCCTTTTGAACTGCAAGACTTAACAAACATCTTACAGTACCCATTTTAACCACAGGACTAAAGGTCTCCTCATAATCTATACCTTCTTTTTGACCAAACCCTTTAGCCACTAACCTAGCCTTATATCTCTCCACTTCCCCAGTGGACTTATACTTGATTTTTAAAACCCATTTGCTACCAATTGGTAACTCAACTACCTCCCAAGTATCATTTTCATGTAAAGCATGCATTTCCTCATTCATAGCATTTAACCAATTAACATCTTTACTAGCCTCCTCATAAGAAGTAGGTTCAGCAGTTTTATTTAAATTGGAGACAAAACAATAATTCTCAGCACTTAACAGACAATGATTAGCATACTTATTAAGACCATACCTAAGTTTAGAATCTAACACATAATCATTCAATTTGGCAGGTAACTTAGAAGGTCTACTAGACCTCTTATGACTCCCTTTCTCTGTTTCATTATCAAACACATTTTGAAAAACAGGAACCTAAAAATCGGGATCAAAACTTCCCTCAGAATTCTAATTGTCATCTAAGGGAGTGGCAGAAGTAACATCATTTACAGGTTGCTGTGGAATACTATCAGATACAGGATGTTGTATCTGTTCTAGGTTACCCAGATCAGAAGTATCCACAACCCCATCTGGTTGATGTTTCCTACCTTCTTTACCAACAGATGTATTTCCTTCATGAAAATCATCATTGGGATTAGGGGCAGGAGTTTCAGATGAAATTTTAGACTCATTTTCAACATAATCAAAAAAATTTACAGGTTCATAAAATTTTAGACTCATTTTCAGATGAAAGTTTAAAGTTGTAACTTCATACTCAGACTCAGAAGACATATTTTGACTCATTTTAAAAGGGAAAACAGTTTCATAAAATTTTACATCTCTTGATTACAAAACAGACCTGTTTTCAAGACTCAGCAACTTATATGCCTTTTTACCACTAGCATAACCAATTAAAACACATTTTTCAGACTTAGAAGAAAATTTATTAGACCCTTTTAAAATAGCAGCAAAACACAAACATCCAAAACTCCTCAAATGAAACAAATTAGGTTCCTTATTATACACCAAAGAAAAAAGGTGAATTAGCATTCAAAACAGAGGAAGGAAGCCTCTTAATCAAATATGTAGCAGTTAAAACACATTCAGACCAAAAAACAAGAGGAATCTCTCCCTGAAACATAAGACTTCTGGCAACATTCAAAAGATGTTTATGTTTCCTTTCAGCTATACCATTCTGTTGTGGTGTATATGCACAAGTAGTCTGATGTATTATTCCCATAGTATTAATAAAGTCAGACATTTTATTATTCACAAATTCAGTACCATTGTCAGACCTTATAACCTTGACCTTTTTATTAAACTGAGTTAAAACAAGATTGTAAAATTTTACAAACACACCAAACACTTCATCTTTGGTTTTAAGCATATACACCCAAAAAGATCTGCTATAATCATCAACAATGGTCAAAAAATATCTAAAACATTCCCTGCTAATCACTTTATAAGGCCCCCATACATCAAAATGTATTAGTTGCCCAAAAACAGTGGACTTGTTTTCACTTTGTAACACCCCCAAAATCTGGCATTGCGGAAGCATTCGGGTCATGGGGTGCTACTAAATTGATAATCACAACACAAGGTAACAAAGAACGGAATAGACACTCCATTTTAATTCATTAAATCATGAAAATATTGTTTACAACATCGTTTTGAGTTAATAAAGTGAGGCCCACAAATTCTGTTGTCCTAGACAAAAAACAAGTCATAATTAAAAAGTTACAATATTCAGACAGTAGTCTATGACCCTTGCCCTGCCACCACCTTGTCATATCAGTCAGCTTAAACACCTGAGAAAAACATGCTAAAAGTCAGCAAAAAGCTAGTGAGTTCATAGGTTTATCAATAAGCAGTAAATCATGTTGGATCGATATACTCTGACCAAACTAACTTGTAGCTTGTCTACGGTTTAACAACTTTGAATGAATTCAAAACTATTAATAATGAAACACTGATATACTTTGCTAAGTATGCGGAATCTACTTTAACAAAGCTAAGAAGAATTAATAAACAACTTTGAATATTATTAAAACCTTGAACCTGCTTTCTTACACAGATTCACTAACAAACTCTAATCACTAATACTTCTAACAAGCTTCTTCGTGTAAACTTGTCTCTCTAAAATCTTATCTAATCGTATCTCTAATCGCATATGTCTAATGCCAACTGATGCGTGGTTTTGCAACCTTACAACAGGTTTTACCTCTCGAGGGATCTCAAGAGGCTTACAACCCCACCAGGCAGTGTACCTGACCGTTGTAGTATAGTGAAGTGGCAAGTACCGGGGATTGATCGTTCAACTCAAAGAATAGTGTTCGTTAGGATTGAAATTAATCTAACTAGGTCTAAAGGTGAGGGATGATTCTTTTTGTATTTTTATATTTTATGGAAAGCAAGTAAAAATCTCTGGTTTTGAAAGAAGGGGCGGAATTAGTTGCTAATCAACTAACCCAAAAGCTACTAATTAAACTAATATGCAAGAAAAATAAACTAGGGTTCTACAAGGGAAATGAAGCATGTCTACCTATGATATGTTACTCCTTGCTAGCTATCCAATTCTACCTATTGAATTGTCACACCTTGTTTTAATTGACGGGTTGTATTCCTTAATACCAATCGTGGGGTGGCGTACGTACTTCCCCAACTCTATAAGCTCCTACTTCACTCCTATGTCGAGCCGGCTAAGAAGCTCCTAACATGGGATCACTAGAATTCGCTCATGCATTAAATACAACCAAATAAACCTAGTACGCATTGGTTCATGTTTCTTAAGACGTTCAAGCAAGTTACCGTATAGGAGGTTAGCCAGTTTTCTTAAGCCTAACATCGATATCACCCAATCAAACAAGAGACAATAGGAAACAAGAATTATAAACTAAACCAACTAGATCTATTGAAGTTGTCACGCCCTAATTGATGGAGATGGACACACACATCAACAAGAAATCAATAATATCTAATTAGTTATACACAAGTTTCACACAATCATAAGTAGACACAAGGTGATTTAGCCAAGCATAATTAATGAAGAGCAATCAACAATAATCATAATTGAAGACATAACATAAGATTGAATCGATAAACAAACCATTACAAGATGTTTATGGCATGATTAGGACCCTCTAAGTGGCTAGAAAAACACCTACCTAAACCCTAGAATCGGACTTAGGGTTTAGGGCTTACAAATAATGAAGTTGTGAAGTTATATTTATAGGCATTTTTCTGTCGGCCCGATCTGACGGCGTCAGACTTACACGTGACGCCGTCACGTCCAATTTTTCACCAAATTGTAGATCTTTTCGTCCCGATCGCGTGGCCTTTTGAATCACCTAAATCCGAGTTCGTATGAGGATTTTATGGCCAAAACAGTAACAGCTACCGCGCGCGCAAGTTGTGACTAGTTAACACGTGATGGCCTTCTTGACGCCGTCTCCCTTTAAACCTCCAAAATCCGTTCTGGCCTATCAGAAGCTGACGCCGTCAAGGTTAAGGGTGACGCCGTCATTCTTCAGCTTAAACCGTGACGACCTTGATCACTCCAAAAGGTGACGCCGTCAGAATTCTAATGCAAATCTCACTGGCTTATCATGTGTATTTTTCATATCCACCACTTTTGCCAAGCCATGACGCCGTCAAGAGCAAGTCTTGACGCCGTCACATGTACTTTCCAGCATATTTTTGAGACTTTGTCGTTTTCTTCACTTTTATGCTCCAAAAACGTCCAAAATGCTTCCTTTTCCAGATTTCTTCTCCAAAGTACCTAAAATGACAAAAGGAACGATTTAGGGCAATATTTGATCAAATAAATACGATTTAGGGCTTAAATGACCCCCTAAAAGCGGTACACTTTTCGCTTCATCAAATACCCTTACACTTGAGATTTGCTTGTCCTCAAGCAAATGCGCTTTTATTCTAATCAAAATACAAGTTAGGGGTCATTTAATGCTAATATAAAAGTAATTACAACAAATAATCGTTCCACTTCAATCATAATAAGCACGGAGATTACATACTAGCACCTCACAAGTAGTGTTTAGATACTCACATCTCTCAGGTGTCATCAAAATAAATCTCATAAATGAAAACGGATAATATCTCTCACTACCTGTCATAGCAAATAGATTACCATAGGCTTGTGAAAGGATCAAAAACCTCCTCCACTAGGCGTAAGCACCTAAGATAAACTATCAAAGAGGGCTTTTACATGGGTTATAACGTGAGGTGTAGGGAAAAGGAAAAGACGGTTTTGTTGGATAAAGGATATTTTACTGGTGGCGAGTTAAAGATCTTGATCAATTACATGTACTATACAATGTTGCTAAGCCAAGACTCGACTCGATTTAAACTAAAAACAAAATAACAAAAACATAAAATAAACATAAAATGAAACGGGATAGTAGTCCGTATGTTTTTTCTATTTTTCTTTTTCTCATTTTTTTTTGTATTTTTCTTGATTTTTTCAATTTTTTTTTTTTTTTTTTTTTTTTTTTTTTTTTTTTTTTTTTTTGCATACACTTTTGCCCTACCATCCAAAATAATACATCATAGGGGCATTGCATTCCCCTTACACTTGAACTTTTACATAACTTTACAAATAACTATTCTAATGACTCGAATTAAGATAATCAAAACACTTGGAGTACTTTTAAAATATTTAGCACATATGGGGGTAATAAATGATGTTCTTCCCCATTACTCCATTACACTAGTACTTTACCCATGAGTCCCAATCGTCCCAAAACAATATGTACAAGGATATGACTCGACTTAGCAACCATGTAATCAACTAGATAATTAACTTGGGTTTAAACAAATGTTGTAACAATAATGCACTAAAAGTGAGTGCATACAAGGTAGGCTAAGGCGATTTGGGTGTACATTTAAGTGGGGTGTAACAAATTCTTCCTTTAAGTAAAATGCTTAAAGGTCGAAACGAAAAGATAGGCTCTGAGGGGTGTACTAGGGGTATCGTGTACTAAAAATGAGTACAACGCAAAGGGTGTGGGAGAATTACTTGACCAATGTAGCCAAAGTAATTATAACAAAAACACAGGTGTAAAACAATGGGTCAATCCTAATGCCTCTTATCATGTAGTAAATCTAACTACACGAATGTAGTCTCACTTGTGGCCTCGGAATGGTCCTAACGCAAGTTCTAGAATCTAAGTGCTACCGGTACACACATCATAGCATAAATGCTTTTCCTACCAATTCTAGGGGCGAACCTCACATATTTGGGGGTGGAAAATTTTTTAGTGGTACGGTTTTTGTGCTAGTCATATAACTCCTATCCGTGAGACGCTCATTAAGATCAAAGTTTCACTCCTATATGTTGTAAAAAATTTTAAATTTGGCACTAAAATTACCTTAACAAGTATTTATCTCAGTTTTATTACACATCTACTATTAAACAAACAAAAATCAAGCGCAATTGTATTCTCAAAAATCGAACTTTTACCCTCCCCTTACACTTAAGATGAACATTGTCCCCACTGTTCAAATAACAAGATATAAAAGAAAAAGTAAAAGAATGAAATCAAATACTCCCCTGATTCGCTCGTTGGATAATGAAATTACACGGTTAAATCTTCCTCCAAAGAGAATGTTGAAGCTCCATGACTAATGCATCGCCATAAGCTTGATTCAAAACATTTCCTTGTCCAAAATAACCTGTTGAACCTGAGAAAACAAACACGAAAACCTGCATAACATCGGCGGGATAAAATCTATATATAAGGATATAATGCTTGTGGAATGATAACTTTGCAGATTCCTGGAGATTATAAGTTGGAGATTTTAATAAAAACTTTTTATGAAAACAAAATTCTCAAAAATTTCTGGAAATTAAATCTGACGCCGTCAGGTTATAACCCCTGACGCCGTCAGAAATGACCTGACAAAAATTTTCGTTTTAAGTTTCCGGAAAATTTCTGGAAAAACCTTTACCTTACTTCCTGGAAATCCTGCAAAACATCATTATGACTCGATACAAGCATTTGACTCAAACACACACTAATATGTATGTTAATTTATTATTATTACGATTCATGTTAATTTGTGTTCTAATAAACCGATTTAGATTTCCCTTACACTTAACTTTTGCAAAATACCTTTATATGTAGTTAAGACGAAGTTAAAAACAAAATAAAGCATTTTCACAAATTAGTTTTTGAACATGAATCAATAAGAATAAAAATTAAACACACATACGGAAACAAATAAAAACAAACAAACAAATAAATAAACACACAAAGCAAATAAAACAAATAAAGATTGGGTTGCCTCCCAAGAAGCGCTTTTCTTTATTAACGAGTCTTGTAGCTAGACTCAAAGTCACGCTACCCTATGTAAGTAAGCTCGTCATCAAGGACGTCTTTAGGGTTAAGCTTGGATTGAAGTTTCCTATTGGTCCGCTCAGTACGATATGTCTTTTCAAACTTCTCTCCATCCGGGTCATACAATGTCATCTTGATATGCCATGACCCATCTCCATCATTGGGTGGTTTATCCCAATTCCACTTATGATCATCTTCCTCACAAATCCACTTATTCATTCCTAGGTTAATTGGCAAAACTCCTAGGAAATCAATCATCCTTCTAAAAACTAGAGGGTCTTCAAATGGATCCAATTCGGTGTCCCTAGCCAAGAGCTGCTCTACCGAATGCGTTCGGTTAACAAAGTCCTCTTCTAGGTAAAATGGGCGTTGGGGTCCTATGAAGTCTCTATCTATCCAAGGTCCATATCTAGATGGTCTCCTATTTGATTCTAGCCAATGTGGTGTTGGTTCCTCACTAGTATCATAGGCGTGTTTCTTAACATCATAGACTGACCAAGTATCTCCTTCTCCTACCGCTATCTTAGATTCCTTACAATCAATCATAGCACTAGCGGTCGCCAAAAATCCTCTACCTATCAACAAGGGGCATGTAGGGTCGCTAACCATATCAAGGACGTGGAAATCGGCTAAAATGGTTAGCTTTCCAATGTGTACTAACACGTCCTTAACTACTCCAACCGGGTAAGCAACACTTCCATCCGCTAAGCCTATTATCACCTCGGTTTCTTCAAGTTTTCCAAGTTTTAAAGAGGTGTAGAGAGGTAACGGAAGTAGGTTAAGGCTTGATCCAAGATCGGCTAATGTGTCATAAGCCTCCGAATTACCGATCTTGCAAGGTAGAACAAATAAGCCCGGATCATCTAACTTCTTAGGTAGCTTGTTTTGAACAAAGGCGGTCCCTTTTTCGCCTAACTTGAGCTTCTTCTCATCAACAACCGGACTTTCAAGGTGGAGCTCCTTGAATTCATCGTCAAGGTTTTGAGTGGGAGGTGTTTCAACTATGTTGTTGACCAATTTGGATGTCATAACTTCTTGGTCACTTGGAATGATTTGGGTTTGTTTGAAACACGTGCTCATGGAATTGACCGAATAATATTGTGGACAAGAACTAGGGGACGAAACCGATGAAATAGCGTTGACGTTTAGTTTCGGGTTCTTGACCGTGTTGCTAGGGAGTGCTCCCATTTCTCGGTCATTGAGGGCTTTCAACAAGGTGTCAATCTTGTCGGTCATCTCGCTTTGTTTTTGTTTGAAATCGGCTTCAAACTTGGCTAAACGAGCTTCTTGAGATGCCATAAATTGAGACATCAATCCTTCAAAGTTATTGGTACTACCATTGCCGGAAGGATTGTTGTTGAAAGTACGGTTCGAGTTGGAACCGCTTGATTGGAAACGATTAGGTGGGTTGGAAGAATTGGGTTGTTGTGTGTTTTGGTTTTGTTTCCACCTAAGGTTCGGGTGATTTTTCCATGAGGGGTTATATGAATCACCGTAGGGGTTTGGCTCGGGTTTGAAAGTGTACCACTTATCTCCCGCTCCGTCGGTACGCGAGGATGCGTAGTCCGCAAAAGCTTGTTCGGGGAGTTCCATGCAATCACGAGTGTCGTGGGGACCACTACATAATTCACATGAAGAAGTGATTTTGTTCACTTGGCTTGAAGGTTTAGGAGCCTCGTAGGATTTCATGAGAAACTTGACTTGGTCTTCAAGTTCTATGATCCTACGGTCGGAAGTGCTTGAATTGTTCAAAGGCAAAGATATTGCCTTGACCGTTTTATTCAAATCACGGGGATCACTCCAACTTTCGTTGTCATAAAGAGCAAGATCCTCTAGGAGAGCCCATGATTGTTCCGCACTTAGATCACGTAGCTTGCCACCGGCCGCTTGGTCAATGGTTTGCCTCGTGGAGAGATTGATATGGTCATAGAAGATTTGGACTTGGAGCCAAAGTTCTATGCCATGGTGAGGGACTTTTTGGAGTAAGTCCTTGAATCGAGTCCATGCCTCGTAGAGAGTTTCGCCTTGACGTTGTTGGAACATCAAGATATCATTCCTTAGCTTGGTAGTTCTTCCCGGTGGGAAAAACTGAGCAAGGAAACGAGTGGTGAGATCATCCCAAGAGGTGATGGATCCTGCGGGTTGACGTTCTAGCCACTGACTAGCTTGGTCCCGCAGAGAGAATTGGAAGAGACGCAATCGGGTCGTCTCTCGAGTGGCAACATCAAGGTCTATAGAATCAGCGATTTTAAGAAAGTCCTTGAGATGTTGATTAGGATCTTCAGAACGAAGTCCATGGAATGCGCATCCGCTTTGCACCAACCGGATGGTGTCGGATCGCAAGGGTGTGATATTGGCTCCTTGAGTGAGCTCAATGGTGTTTCGATAGCCATGGTGGCTAGGACGGGAATACTCTCCTAAAGTACGGGCTCTAGGAGGTGGTTGTGGTGGTGGGTTGTGGGGGTTAAGGATATTACCATCTTCCATGATGTCGGACGGTAATGGTTACGAACAAAGACACGAAGAAAATAGATAGACTAAAGAAAACCTAGAAAAATAAAATAAAAATCTCACTAGAAAGGAATCTAGTGAGTAGACCTAATAGAAATAAAAATTCAACCTAAACAATAACTATTCCCCGGCAGCGGCGCCAAAAACTTGATGCGTGGTTTTGCAACCTTACAACAGGTTTTACCTCTCGAGGGATCTCAAGAGGCTTACAACCCCACCAGGCAGTGTACCTGACCGTTGTAGTATAGTGAAGTGGCAAGTACCGGGGATTGATCGTTCAACTCAAAGAATAGTGTTCGTTAGGATTGAAATTAATCTAACTAGGTCTAAAGGTGAGGGATGATTCTTTTTGTATTTTTATATTTTATGGAAAGCAAGTAAAAATCTCTGGTTTTGAAAGAAGGGGCGGAATTAGTTGCTAATCAACTAACCCAAAAGCTACTAATTAAACTAATATGCAAGAAAAATAAACTAGGGTTCTACAAGGGAAATGAAGCATGTCTACCTATGATATGTTACTCCTTGCTAGCTATCCAATTCTACCTATTGAATTGTCACACCTTGTTTTAATTGACGGGTTGTATTCCTTAATACCAATCGTGGGGTGGCGTACGTACTTCCCCAACTCTATAAGCTCCTACTTCACTCCTATGTCGAGCCGGCTAAGAAGCTCCTAACATGGGATCACTAGAATTCGCTCATGCATTAAATACAACCAAATAAACCTAGTACGCATTGGTTCATGTTTCTTAAGACGTTCAAGCAAGTTACCGTATAGGAGGTTAGCCAGTTTTCTTAAGCCTAACATCGATATCACCCAATCAAACAAGAGACAATAGGAAACAAGAATTATAAACTAAACCAACTAGATCTATTGAAGTTGTCACGCCCTAATTGATGGAGATGGACACACACATCAACAAGAAATCAATAATATCTAATTAGTTATACACAAGTTTCACACAATCATAAGTAGACACAAGGTGATTTAGCCAAGCATAATTAATGAAGAGCAATCAACAATAATCATAATTGAAGACATAACATAAGATTGAATCGATAAACAAACCATTACAAGATGTTTATGGCATGATTAGGACCCTCTAAGTGGCTAGAAAAACACCTACCTAAACCCTAGAATCGGACTTAGGGTTTAGGGCTTACAAATAATGAAGTTGTGAAGTTATATTTATAGGCATTTTTCTGTCGGCCCGATCTGACGGCGTCAGACTTACACGTGACGCCGTCACGTCCAATTTTTCACCAAATTGTAGATCTTTTCGTCCCGATCGCGTGGCCTTTTGAATCACCTAAATCCGAGTTCGTATGAGGATTTTATGGCCAAAACAGTAACAGCTACCGCGCGCGCAAGTTGTGACTAGTTAACACGTGATGGCCTTCTTGACGCCGTCTCCCTTTAAACCTCCAAAATCCGTTCTGGCCTATCAGAAGCTGACGCCGTCAAGGTTAAGGGTGACGCCGTCATTCTTCAGCTTGAACCGTGACGACCTTGATCACTCCAAAAGGTGACGCCGTCAGAATTCTAATGCAAATCTCACTGGCTTATCATGTGTATTTTTCATATCCACCACTTTTGCCAAGCCGTGACGCCGTCAAGAGCAAGTCTTGACGCCGTCACATGTACTTTCCAGCATATTTTTGAGACTTTGTCGTTTTCTTCACTTTTATGCTCCAAAAACGTCCAAAATGCTTCCTTTTCCAGATTTCTTCTCCAAAGTACCTAAAATGACAAAAGGAACGATTTAGGGCAATATTTGATCAAATAAATACGATTTAGGGCTTAAATGACTCCCTAAAAGCGGTACACTTTTCGCTTCATCACCAACCTAGGGATCCTTTTATAGGCACAAGGAAAACCCTAGTCGGTTTACAAACTTGAACGACAAGTAATTCTAATTATAACTCTAATCTAATACGAACATTCTAGAATTACACATTAGTCCTTAAACTATTTGCATAGCAGTCCTTCAACGAGCAGCAGTACTTTGACTTAATTAGCAGTACTTTGACTTGAGTAGCAGTACTTTGACTTTCAGCAGTACTTTGATATTTCATAGCCCAACAATCCTCCCCTAACTTGAATTCTACTTGCTTGATTTCAAGTTCCTTTGTATTTCTTTAACTTCAACACTTTATCTTCAAGGAAAGGTTGTTTCTTTGAAATCTGTCTCATTGTTGTTTTGTCATCATCAATGCAATCAGTATCTTCAATCTTCATCAGCAACAATTCTTTTCAGCATCATATCTTTTCAGCAACACAGCATCATATTGACAATAGGTACATCAGATCTTAAAAGTTTCATACTATTCTCATCACTTCCAGGTGTGTTAACTCCTGTGAGAGGTGAATCATTGAAAACTTAATGGATTTTGATGTCTCTTTACCAAAGCCATTAACTCTGGAGTAGCCAATGTTTAGGTTTAGGAAAAACCATGGTACATTGATAACCATATGATTTTTAGCAAATCATCAGCTATCAGCGGATTTGAGTAGTCTTTACCAAATAGCCGTTTGCTTTTGGACTAGCTAGTTCTTTTAGTACAATCACTACCATGGTGAACTAATTACCATATAATGGTTTTCCACAGCCTTTACCATAAAGCCATTATCTTGTGGGCTAGCCAACTCTTCACTAATATAGATATGGTGAGTTGAAAACCATACAATTTTTAGTAAATTGTCAACTAAAAACGGATTTGATAATCACATCAGAGCCGTACCCTCATGATGAGTCAAACTCTTTCTTGTTTATTAAACATGGTGAGTTGATTACCATTTGTTGTGTAGTACAAGTACTAACACCATGATGTTGCTTTCAAAACCATTTGTTGCTGTTTAATCTTTGTGCTTCAAAATGTTTTTGCACTTATCAAAAATTACTGATTTTATCAAAAGACTTTACTGGTTTTATGCTGCAAGCAGTACTTTGAGAAAGTACTGTTTGACTAGCAGTACTTTGAAGAAAGTACTTATTTTTCAAAAGATTTATATAATAATTAAATCATACCAGTAGTTATGCATTAATCTTCAGATTCAGTTGTCCACTTGATAAACAATTTTATGACCATCAATGCTACTTCATTCTCTTGTTCCACTTCCATGCCATGCTCTAGCATCCTGATCATCAGATCTCTTGTGAGTGGATATCTCTGTTCTGCTAGCATATGAATCATAGTGCCATCTTCTAACTCCAAAACATGTATTCCAACTGATTCAAAGAATCTCCATCTGTTAATCTCCCAATTGTCTTGATTTTCCCACAAAGTACTGTCCTTTGTTTCCTCTGTCTCCCAGATTGTTGTGAGATCTCCTAACAATATCAAACCTACTCCTTGTGGTGGAATATGCTCAAAATAAGTTTGTACTTGGAGATATAACTGAAGCATATCATCTCTATCAATCAGATGTAGTATATCCCATAATGAATTGAACACTCTAAAACTTCCATCTTGTCTATGAAAGATCAGATAATCTCCTTCTTGAGATTCTACAACTGAAAAAGTAGATATCTTGGACTTCTTATCAGTATCTTCTTTCAATTTTGGATGTTCAAAATCAACAACTCTAAGATAATTCCTGAGCTCATCAACTGTATTTGTTCTCAATTCAAATGCTCCCTTGAACTTCTTTGATGGCTGTTCATCAGTAGTTCTTTTCCTCTTTGAGCTTCTTGTAACAGCTCTTTCCTTTCTTTTATCTTCAAGCTCCTTATCTTCAAAAGAAATAATGCTTGCAAGATCCTTTTCTATAGCTTCTCTAACAGCATCATACAGATCCTTCATCTCTGTATATGTCAATCTGACTAAACCTGTATATCCTTGACCTTTCAGATAAGCCATCATATCATTCCTTTCTCTAGCTTTACTAATTGGCCTTTGTGATTGAACAGTCTTCCTTGATTCTTCAGCATCTATCTCTGCTTGCAATATTCTAGCTGCTTCCTCATTTTTGGCAATCTAAATTTGTCTTAACTGTGCCAATGTCATCTTCTTCTTCTTCTTTTCTACCAAGATCCCTTTGCCTTTATCTTTTGGATCTATTTCCTGAGTAGGTTGAGAAGAAGTATGATGTTGTTGTTCAACCTCATGAATATTGATGCCTCTTTGACTTGACATATTAAGCATAATGTCAGCAATTGTTTCATCATCACTGTTAGTATGAGCTATAACATCTTCTTCCTGAGCTGGTTTAGAAGGGCCAACATCCTCTTGAACTTGAATTGAAGGACCAATATCTTCTTCAAAATCTAAAGTTCTAGGTGTAATAGTAAATTGCCTTCTCAGTACCTTGCTGAGCAGTACTTTCAGCTTCAGCTCCTTCCAAGTTTATTTCCTCAGTATCACCACTTCTTACTTCAACAGCAGCTTCTTCCAAATTGATTTGCTCTGTTTCATCACTCTTCCTCTCAGCAGTATCTTGAGGAATATTTTCAGGTGGTGTCCTCTGAGTATCATCCATAAATCCAGCATCTTGTTCAAAACCAGCATCTTCATTCAAATTCTCTAAATTCCTCCCCAATTGGAATGAAGATTGCTTCTTAGACTTTTTCTTCTTTGACTGAGAAGACTTCTTAGGTTTCTGACCACTCTGCTTCTGAGACTTTACCCATAATCGATGGTGTTGAACTAGTGGCCAAACAAACTTCTTCAATCTTTGAAACTTAGTCTTTAATTTGACTATCTTAGCAGCTTGAGCCTCACTCTCCTTTTTCAGCCTCCTTAACTCCCTTGTTAAAGCATAATTATCCAACTCTGCCTCTTCTTCTTCAAAGTGCTTAGACATATTTGTGGAAGAATAATCATTAGGAGATGGTGGTTGATGCATACCTTGGTCGGACTCCTCATGAGTAGGAATGTCCATAGGAGCAGTATCTTCCTTAGTAGCAGAATGTGGAGAAGCAGTATGTGGAGAAGCAGTACGTTGCTGAGGCAGTACTTTAAGCAGCAAAGCAGTACGTTCCATCTTCTTATCCACAATCAACACTTCAAACTTAACCAAGAACTTGTAAATGGCTCATGCTTAAGTTCTAACTAATAGCTATGTTGCCTCCCCTCAAATACAACATATAGTCTAAACTAAACTACTAAAAAACCAATACTGTCATTAAGAACTAAAAGAAAGTATACTAACTAATACTAAAGCCTCCCCTCAAATGTAGCCTAGTAGTTAATCATCCCAATGCTCACAACTAAGTGGTTGAATCTTGAAACATCAAAGCCTTTAGTGAGTAGATCAGCTACATTATCATATGTGTGAACCTTAACCACATTTATAAGCCTGTGCTCATAACAATCCCGAATGAAGTGATGCCTAATCTGAATATGCTTGGTCTTGGAGTGATAAACTGGATTCTTCACAATGCAGATGGTACGCTCATTATCAATATTGATAGGAGTATTTTTTGAAGTTGAATCCATACTCCAAGAGTTGATTTTGCATCCACAAAACTTGTCCACAACAGCTTGCAGCAGCAACATATTCTGCTTCAGTAGAGGAGGTTGCAGCAATTGTTTGCTTTTTACATTGCCAGGAAACTAATCTTCTTCCAAGATATTGACATCCTCCTGAGGTTGATCTTCTATCATAGTTATCCCCTGCATAGTCACTATCTGAAAAAGCTTCCAAATGAAAAGGTGACTCCTTAGGATACCATAATCCTAACTTTGGTTGATGCTTGAGATATCGAAAAATCCTCTTGACTGCATACATATGGGAAACCTTGGGTGTAACCTGATATCTTGCACACAAACATACAGCAAACATGATGTCAGGTCTTGATGCAGTTAAGTACATAAGACAACCAATCATGGATCTATAAAGCTTGACATCCACAGCTTGTCCATCTTCATCCTTGCCTAAGGGTTTATTGTTATCAATGGGTGTGGTGGCAGGCCTGAGATTTGGAAGGTCAAATCGTTTAAGTATATCTGCAACATACTTTTCTTGGTTAATGAAGATTCCATCTCTTGTTTGTCTAACTTGAAGTCCCAAAAAGAAAGTTAATTCTCCCATAGAACTCATTTGAAACTCCTTCTGCATAAGATCTTCAAATTCTTTCACCATAGACTTCTTTGTGGCTCCAAATATAATATCATCCACATATACTTGGACGAACATAATGTCTTTCTTATCCCGTTTGATAAACAAAGTCTTATCAATTGCTCCTCTCCTATAACCATGTTGTAATAGAAAATTTGAGAGTCTCTCATACCAAGCTCTGGGAGCTTGATGAAGGCCATACAGTGCCTTGATCACCTTGTAGACTTTGTTTGGATGTGCAGGATCTTTAAAACCAGGAGGTTGTTTAACATAAACTTCCTCAAAAATTGTGCCATAAAGAAAAGCACTTTTCACATCCATTTGGTAGACAGGAAATCCCATATATGATGCAAAGGCAAGAAATAACCTTATTGCCTCTATCCTTGCAACAGGAGCAAATACTTCATCATAATTCACTCCTTCTTCTTGGCGATATCCTTGTGCAACCAATCTAGCTTTATTTTTGATAACATTCCCTCTTTCATCTCTTTTGATTCTGAAAACCCATCTTGTACCAATGACTCTTTTGCCATCTGGTAAATCACATAATACCCAAACTTCTTGAAGCTTGAATTGTAGAAGCTCCTCTTGCATGGCTTCAACCCAACTTTCATTAGCTAAAGCTTGAGATACCTTCTTGGGTTCTTCTTGAGATAGAAAGCAAGCAAACAGGCATGTTTGTTGATCCTTGTGATTCATCCTGTTTTGTTTGTAAACAAAGCTAAGTAAAGCAGTATGTTGCTTAGAAAGTCCTTTAACTTTGTTCCTTGTAACAACTCCTGAAGAAGGTGATCCAATAATGTTACTTTGAGGATGAGCTTTATGAACTCTCAATGTAGGAGTTGGTGGTACTGGAAGATCAGACTCCAAGTTAGTAAAATCAATCCCTTCATTGGAGAAAATACCTTCTGGATTAAGCTCATCATCAATTTCTTCTAAACCAGGAATGTTAGCATTATCCAAATCATCATCATCAACATTGGAATCATCAACATTGTTCCAATTTGATTGTTCTAACACACCAGAAGTACTGTCAAAAAGATCAACAGTACTTTGATCAAAAGTACTGTGAACGGTATCTTGAAATACACTCTTTTTCTTTGCAGCTTCATAAGCCTTCCTTTGTTCATCTTCATAGGATTGTGCTATAGTTTCTTGAAAAAGCATCCTATTAAGTTCATCTTGTATGGCTTGATCTTCATCAGATACTGTATTAGTTGGTTGAGCAGTACTTTGGTCTTCATTAGTAACTTCAGGTTCTTTGTCAGGAACATCTTCTTGTGTAACATTGACTCCATGAACAATGTACTGTGAATCATCTTCTTTGTGATTAGCCTGATTCTCTTCTCTAACAGGAACATAATTCATAGATGGAGTGAACTTGAGATCAAGATCAAACATCCAATCAGGACCTTTACCTTTCTGAGTTTCCTTATTTTCCAAAAATTCAACATGAAGACAATCTTGTACCCTTTTGGTATTCCTGTTATAAACTCTAAAACCTTTGCTATTTGTACAATAACCCAATAGATATCCTTCATCTGACTTACCATCAAATTTTCCCAGAGAGTCAATGGTATTTAGAATAGTTAGAGAACAGCCAAAAGGTTTTAGAAAACGAATGTTTGGTTTCTTTCCCATTAGTAACTCATAAGGTGTCTTCATCTGAGGTTTAGTTACTGAAACTCTATTTAACACATAGCAAGCAGTACTTATGGCTTCAGCCCAAAAGAGAATAGGTAATTGGGAATCTGCAAGCATTGTTCTAGCTGCTTCTATCAAAGTCCTGTTCTTTCTTTCTGCAACACCATTCTGCTGGGGTGTTCTAGCAATGCTAAACTCTCTCTTGATCCCTTTCTTGGCACATAATTCATCCATATGCTTGTTCTTGAATTCTGTTCCATTGTCACATCTAATACCTCTTACTTTGAGTCTTAATTGATTTTCAAGGGCTACTATCAGGTCATGGATAGCATCAAAGGTTTCATCTTTGAATCCCAAGAAAAAGACCCAACTAAATCGGCTACAATCATCTGTCACAACCAAGCAGTACTTCTTCTTGTTTAAACTCTCTACTGAAACTGGTCCAAACAGATCCATGTGTAGCAACTCCAAAGGTTCTCTAATATCTCTTTCCCCAAGCTTCTTACATGAAGCTTTATGTTGTTTACCCTTCTTGCAAGCCAAACATGAATGATCAGTCTTGAATGTTTTGGAAGGTAAACCTCTAACTAAATTTCCTTTGACCAGCATGTTGATGTTCTTAAAATTAACATGACCTAGTCTTCTGTGCCACAAATGTGCTTCTTCCAATGATGCCTTTGCTACTAAACATGTTGCTCTTCCAGCAGAATTGAGACTCTTTAAGTCTAAACTGTACACATCATTGGTTCTTGGTACTCTCAATGTTACCAAGTGATCATCAACAAATTTGAACTCAGGGGAGAGAATGAGACATTCTGTATCAGTGAACAGAATTGGGTACTTCTTGTCACAAATTTGAGAAACTGACAAAAGATTGAACTTGAGCTCCTTCACATATCTAACATTCTCAAAATCAATACATCCAGCCTTGATTGTTCCTTTGCCAGTGATTCTCCCTCCATCAGGATCATTACCAAATGCAACTCTTCCTCCATAATATGCCTTAAAATCTGACATGATCTCCTTGTCCCCTGTCATGCTGCCAGAGCAACCACTATCAACAATAATATGATCTTTAAGCTCCTCCTCTGGGTTGCCCTGCACATTAAAGAAAAGGGTTAGTTTCTTTTAGGAACCCAAGCCATTACTGACTTGTGTTCCCCTTGTGGAGTGACATACTTGAATTCCTTCAGTATGTAATCTCCACTGGTTTTAAAGGCATGGTCAATGATTATTTGAGTTGGTCCCATGTCCTGTGTTGTATTATCAACAACACTCCCTGTTTCACCCTTATCTGATGAAAGTACTGCTTGTTCCCCATCAGTACTTTCTTTTTGAACCCAATTTCGTTTGACCTTAGGTTTCTCTGATCTAGGTATTCTGCTTGAGGTGTAAGACCTTTTATATGAATTGAATCTCTTAGATCTTCTAGGTGAAAAAGTGTTAGCAGTACCATGATTGGGTGAAAACTTATCAGTCCTTTGAGAAGGTACTTCTTGAGACTTAGCAATGTGTGAAGGTACTGGTGGTTTGGAAAACATTCTTTTCTGGTGAGGGTACCTATAGTCTTTAGAGAAATTACTATGGTTGACCCTATTTGAGTGATTCCAAACTGGTCTAGTCTCTCTTGGCTTATGGGTGGCAGGTCTATTCTTTGGGAACTGACTTAAATATTCTGAGTGTAAGTCACAATGCTTAATCAAGTGATCAGGACTATAGCATACATAACATAACTTTCTTTCCATATTCCCAAATCCTCTTCTATGATTAAAAGGTTTCCTATAGTGAGCAGTATTTTGAAAAGTTTCTCTTGGAGGTACTGCTGAATGTCCAGCAGTACTTTGAAAAGTTTTTGGAGGTACTGCTTGTTTATGAAAGGCTGTAGGAAACTTTTGATCATTACCCCTTTGAAAATCATTCTTAGGTTTCTCAGAACTAAATTGACCAGTAAGCTTCTTCCTAAACTCTAGGTTGTCTAAACCATAACGAGAAACATCTGTCCTAAGTGGTTGAAACTGACCAGTGGGTGGAGGAACTGAGTGGTACTCCTTATCTTTCTTAAACTCAGGAGGTGATTTACTAATTGGTTCCTCATTCCTAGATGTGTTTTCTTCTGAGCTTGTAAGGTCATCATCACTAGGTGGAATCTCTTCCTTATCACTAGGTGGGGTTTCTTTCTTATCACTAGGTGAGGTCTCTTCCTTATCACTAGGTGAGGTCTCATCTGAACTACTATCTTCACCATAACCTAGTTCAGCTCTACTGTTTATGACTCTTTGTTTTTCAACAAATTGAACATGTGATAGACCAGCCTGTTTAATACTACCAAGTTTTTCTAACAAAGCATCTCTTTCCTTAGTAATCTTTTCTAATTCAGACACCTTACATCCTAACTTCCATTCACTTAATTTCAATTGGTAATCTTGTTGCTCATATTTTTCTGCCCAAGCCATTTCATTATTTTCATGTGTTAATATTTTGGCTTCCATTGACTCTAAAGTTAATTGATAACCAGCTACCTCAGACCTAGCTGTTCTACAATTATCTCTTTCAGTCACATATTCTTTAAGCAACTTTTGATAAACATCATTACACTTAGAGCATACCTCAGAGACATTGGATGAACTTGGTGAAGTAGCTACCATAGCAATCTAAACAGGTTCATCTTCATCCTCCATGCTCCAGTTAAAGCTTCCAAGACCATCTCTTGATTCCAAAGCAGCATATCCTGGTTCCTCATCAAAAGCTGTGCCCCAATCAAACTCTTCCATTGCAACCATAGAATAGATTACAGGTTCATCATCAAATTCAGCACTCCAGTCAATCTCTGCTAAATTTTCTTGAGCCACCAAAGCTTTTGGTTGTGATTCAGTAATAGGAACCTCCTTTCTTTCAACCTTGGGTTGTTCAACCATCCTGTTTGCCTGATATTTTGCAAACTTGCATTCCCTTGCAAAGTGTCCGAGCTTTTGACAATTGAAACATTCAATCTTGGATTTGTCAAAAGTTATACCTTGTTTGGTTTTGAAATCAATTCCCCTTCCTGTCTTGTTCATGAACTTCTTGATCCTTGCAGTGATCATAGCTACTTGCCATCTTATGTCAATCTCCTCTAAAACATCTTCTTCAATCTGCAACAAGTCTTCTTGATAGGTAACAGGTAAAGTGGCTTGTTGTGCAAAGAAGGAACATACAACATCATCAGAATTGGTGTTGTTTGTTGGTGATGGGTTGGGAGTAGTTGTGGTTGTGCAAACATGCTGTGAATCACCAACAGTACTTTGAGAAGGGTAAGCAGTACTTTTAGTGGAAGTACTGCTTCTGTTTTCAGAAGACACAAAAGCTATGTTGTGAGTTTTCTGAGAACTGTGACCATTCATCTCTTGCTCGTACACTTTCAAATTGTTATAAAGATCATCAAAGTCCATAGACTCCAATCCAGGTTGTCCTCTAATCATAGTAGCAACCACATGCCAGACAGATGGCAGACTCCTTAAGAACTTCAAATTTGCATCTTCAACAGATACCTCTGCTCCATACAGTTCTAGCATACTAAGTAGATTTTAAAATCTGTCATAGGCAGCATCAAGACCTTCTCTTTCACCAACAGTGAAGGTTTCAAACTGCTGCTTCAATAAGTTTCTATGCATCTTCTTTGAAGCATCATTACCTCCAAATCTTGTCTTGATCGCAGCCCATAATTGTTTTGCATCCTTAGCATCATGAAACTTTAGTAGGTGACCATCAGGAATAGCATACAACAGTATGTTGAGAGCCTTATCTTGATTTCTCTTTGTAGCTGCTGGCAAGGTTGGTTGAGGTGGTTTGGGTTGTCCTTCAACTTGTAAAGGTTCATCAAGAACAACATTACCATTGACAATTACATACCATAGAGCATGGTCAGTAATAGCAAGGTACTGCCTCATCTTCATGCTCCAGAGATCATATTCTCCCTTCTTGATGATAGGAATTCTGAGTGAGGTGATGGATGGGATAGGTGCAGCTTCAGTCGACATTGTTGAGGGTTTGTTGATAAATCGGTTTTAAGGGTTTCTTCTTAATCAGAGTCTCCACACAAGCTCTGATACCACTTGTTGGATCGATATACTCTGACCAAACTAACTTGTAGCTTGTCTACGGTTTAACAACTTTGAATGAATTCAAAACTATTAATAATGAAACACTGATATACTTTGCTAAGTATGCGGAATCTACTTTAACAAAGCTAAGAAGAATTAATAAACAACTTTGAATATTATTAAAACCTTGAACCTGCTTTCTTACACAGATTCACTAATAAACTCTAATCACTAATACTTCTAACAAGCTTCTTCGTGTAAACTTGTCTCTCTAAAATCTTATCTAATCGTATCTCTAATCGCATATGTCTAATGCCAACCTAGGGATCCTTTTATAGGCACAAGGAAAACCCTAGTCGGTTTACAAACTTGAACGACAAGTAATTCTAATTATAACTCTAATCTAATACGAACATTCTAGAATTACACATTAGTCCTTAAACTATTTGCATAGCAGTCCTTCAACGAGCAGCAGTACTTTGACTTAATTAGCAGTACTTTGACTTGAGTAGCAGTACTTTGACTTTCAGCAGTACTTTGATATTTCATAGCCCAACAAATCAGCAGTTGGACCATGAGTTTAGCATATGAACATTACAACCCATGCAATGTCATATAAAATTACGGTCTATTACGTTAGCACTAAGTTCATGCAACCGAAGCTATAACTTGTGTGCATGCTGATCCCTCCCAAACTAGTCAGGTTTTATCACGCAAGCCAACCACTTGTGAATGGTCAACCGTAACAAAGGCCCTGCCCAGCCTGGGAGAAAATGCAAGTTTACCAAGGAGTATAAAATTATATCCTCGGGTCATTATGTCCTGTTGAGGTGTGACATTCTGGTACAATGACTGTGTGATGTGAATTTATTGAATATATAAAAATGGGAATCTGATTGACTAACACTAGAATGTGAATAGTAATAGCTCTGTCACAGCTAATTCATTAAGAAACGTACAATCAGAAACCTAAAAATGTAAAGTATTTACAAACGTACGTTTAAAATAAACGTAAACGTGCAAAACAAAACTGATATATCTATAGTAGGAATTTGCATGCCTAAGGGGCTTAAATGCAAATTAAATAAAAATAAAATAATTAACTATATTTACAAACTTATATAAAAGATAAGAAAATCTAAAAACCTAAAACGTATACGTTTACGTAACAATTACGTCAACGTATCAAAACAAAAAGTGAATTCAGTCCAATATAACTCCCACAAATGTGAAAATTATATTTTTGGAATCCTAAAAGGATAAGAAAATTATTAAAAAAATATTTATTATACTATTATATTAATTATTATGAATTAAAAATGAATTAAATGTATTTAATATGAATTAAATAATAGGAAAATCTAAAATTAACTTAAATAAATGAAATAAAGAATTGGAAAAATCTAATATATTACAAAATGAATTTTAAAACTAAGTATGTATTTATTTTACAAGTATTGTATTTATTATTAATTATTTACTATATAATAATAACCTAAAAATAAGAAAAATAGAAAATAAGCTTAAATAAATAAAATAAAAACTTAGAAAAGTCTAAACTAATATAAAAGAATTTCTGAAACTGAAAATATATTTATTATACAATTATTCTATTTATTACTAATTATTTATTATTAAAAAGTATTAAAAAGTAAAACTGAATTATTAAAAATATTAAACAGTAAAAGAAAAATCTGAAACTTTTTACATAATTCTAAATAAAACAAAAGAAGCTAGGAAAATTATGAAAATGATATGCTATGTACAGAAATAAGCTATTAAGCAATAAGCTTCTAAATAGAAGCTATCACTTAATAGCAAAGGTGGTTCTTTTGGTGTTTTCTGTTTTCTGGACTGACTAAATATTAATATTAAACATGTATGAAGAAAATGGAACTTTGCATACTAATAAAATAAGCAGATTGAGGGCTAATGGCTTATTCAGGTAAGCATTATGCTTACAGTGAAGTCAAAGGCTCTCAATAAGCTTGAAAAAGGAATTAAAAGGAAAAGAAAGGTTTGTACAAGTTTTATTAACATGTATACACAAGCAAGTGTACTGGAGTTGGCAAATAAGCTCATAATAAGCAAATAAGCAAATCCTGTACACTGCAGATCCAAACAGCCCCTGCATACTATTTTAATGGCAAAATAAGCTCAATGAATAAGCTGCAAAAGCCAATTTGAAAGTTGGAGTAGCAAGGCAATCTGGCTGGCTTTCCAAACAGCCCAAGCTCACTCTGTGGGGTCTACAGATGAGCTTGTGAGAAGCTTGAGAAAAACCTCCCAAGTTACTGCATATGCTGGTGAACCAGATACACATCAAAATGGGACAAGTAAAAAGCTCTTTGCAGCCCTAGGTAATGAGCTGCAAATGAAAGTCTAAGAATTGGGACTTTGAGACTTGTTGGTTAGCTTCTCAAGAAGCTAATTTCACAAGCTCAGTCCATCTAATGAGCTTTTTACAAGCTTATGAAGTTGGTGTGGTTTGCTGAGTATGCTGAATGACCAGCATATTCAGTAAAATAGGACAAGCTAAAAGCTTGTTGCAGCCTAGTCAAATGAGCTACAATAGGAAAATTAAGAACAGGATCTTATAGATGGGTGGATAAGCTTCAGAAGAAGTTGAACCACTCAAGCTTATGACCACAAGAGAGCTTGTAAAGAGCTATTGAATATGGCTTAAGTACCCAGTGTATACTGGGTACTAAGACAGTGCTGCAAACAATGAGCTCCAAATTAGCTTATCAAATAAGCTACTAAATGCTCAACCTACACTTGGACATTGAGGATGGTGGATAAGCTTCACAGGAAGCCAATCCACACAAGCTCAAGCTAGTGGGGAGACTGTTTAAGAGCTTAGGAAAAACAATCATTCTCACTGTTTGCTTCAGTGATATGAATAAGTTGGAACAAAATAAGGTGGGGAAAATAAGTTATCTAAATTAAGCTATAATGAAAATAAAGAATAAACAGAACAAACATGCCACAAGGGCTTAACAAATAAGCCAGGAACACAAGCTAGGGTCAATTCCATAAGCTTCTGCAAGCTTATGGAATTGACAGCAAAGCCTGGGTGCAGGGCAAAAACAGGAGAAAATAAGCTAAGAAATAAGCTATTTAACATGCAGAACTAAAATTAACAAAAATATAACTAAATAGATTATCAACAACACTTTAACATCCTAAAAGATCATAAACAGAAACTGTTTAACAAAGCTACAGGAAAATAAATCATTTAATCAAAAACAGGAAAATAGACAATTTGACTTTTTAATAAGAACATGAAAAGTTGACTAAACTGAGATTGTAATCTAATCTATGGACTTAATAAGTTATAACAAGCTATAATGACATGAAATTAACAAAGGTAAACCACATTTAAATAGATATGTAGAATTTGGACACTTAAATTTAAACAGACAAACTAATAGACAGATTAAAAGTAAGATTTGACTAAAGCACAAATAACAAAAGTTTATAATGTTTAAACTGAGTTAAAAGGTCCTAAAGCATCACATAATCAAACAAGAATAGTAATACTCAAAACCTTTAACATTAAACAGAAACAGTTATGCAAGGTTTAGGATTTAACAATCATTCAATGCTCATGATAAGATTATCAAGTGTCAATTTGAATTTCTTTCATGCTACACCATCTGATTAAGGTTTCAGTGAGTTACTTAGGTCATATTAGGTGTACAATCAAACAAGAACAACAACAAATACAACCATAACTCATTTTCACTATCAAATCCAAACACCCTTTAATGAAACTGAAATGAGATTTTCAAAACATATGACTGCATCAACCCATAATATCCAATCCAGAGGTCTCATTTTGTCAAAATAGAACCTTTTTAAGCAAGAACAAGTAGTCACACATGTTCAATCCTAGGTTTATCAAAGATGGGCAAAGTAACAGTTAAAATGCAAATTCAAGCACAATCCAATTCCAAAACACAATTACCTAAAATTGCACTAGATAAGCATTAACTAACAACAACTAAACAGGAAAACAAGGAAATCAAAACAGATTAAAGGCTGAACAATAAAATTGCAGAAAATGTAAAAGTTGGCTTACAAGTGCATCTAGCTGAGACTGTGGAACCAAGGACCAAACCATGCTCCTATAGCCTCCCATGAGGCATCTAAAACCAATGGCAATCCAGAATAGCCATGCTCAAAGCTTGATTCAACTTATAAACTGATTTTTGAATTTTCATTAATTTTCTCATTTTTTTTATCTAATTTTAAATTTAAAATATCATAACTGATTATGTTTATCTAAAAGCTCATTGGGCTTTGTCAGGAGCTTAAGTGGCTTATTAGAGTCCAATAAAACAACTATGATCAAACAGAAATGAAAAAAAACTTTGAAATTAAAAGGAGTTAAGATAGAACATGAAATTTAAAAGTAACTTGAATTAAAACTGAAAGAAATGGTTCCATTACACTATTTTGAAGAAAATAACAACATTTAAACTATGAAAGCAGTAAAGGTGACATTAATCTAGGAAAGCAATAATTTTAAGTTACACTACGACCTAGGCTATTCCAAAGGTGCTTCTTCCTTCATCCTCTTTTCTTTTTATAGACTCATTGTGTTCCCACCATGTCTCTGATTAAATCCCACCTCAATTTGTGGCCATTGGATGACTGAAAGCAATCTTGGCCTTCAAAACTACTTTTGGCGCCCAAAAGTCTCCAAGGTAACGTGTAGCCGTTTTTTAGCATTAAATGCTTCTAAGATAGTTGTAAAGGTGGAGGGGACATAGTAGGAGTAGGTGGTTGTGATTAGGAGGTGAAAACTATGGGCAAGAGGTGGTATTGGTTTTGCAGTCTTATGTGAGGAAGGAGAGTGAGGTGGAGGAAAAAAGAAACGGGGAAGTGGGTTTGACCGTGGTCAACCCAGTTTTATTTATAAACAAGGGAATGGGCTGGTGGTGTAATGGGCTTAGGATTTGGATTTGTTTTTGTTTGGTTTTGGATTTATAAGTAAACAAGGGCCCTTTTGGATTTATAGTTGTAATAAGCCCAAGGACCAAAACTGTCAAAGCTGTATTTTTGAGGGGCCTTGACTACCAACTTTCCAAACTTTCTTCAAGGACTAAACCTGCCATTAAACCATAACACAAGGACCAAAGTTGATAATTATAGCATTTTTAATACTTTAGGGACCATTTGTGTAATTTCTGAATTATGAAGGGTTAATTATGTAAATTCCCAAAAGTTATCAAAAGAGTTCCAAATTGTAAGTTTATGAATAGTACAAGGGTGTTTTGTGAAATTTCAAGTATTTAAACACCCAGGGACTAAGTTTGCCAATTTTGTAACTTGAGGGGTAAAAGTTGCCAGTTTGTGTAAACTTTCATCCAGGGATTATTTGTGAACATGTTTGACTATCCGAGGACTAAAGTTGACTTTTTACTTATTTTAAACCTTCAGGGACTAGTTTTGACATTTTGTGAAACTTCAGGGACTGAAATTGACATTTGTGTGAACTTTTGATCATTTTTCACTTGTTTTCAATCTTTTTGTACCTGAATCACATAAAAACACATTTTAATGATATTTGTAACATTTTGTGGTCATTTGTGTGTTTTTTTGTCGTTTTTGTGGGTTCAAATAGTATAAAAGATATGTGTAATTAGGCACATATCAAATCCCCCACACTGAACTATTGCTAGTCCCTTGCAATCTTTTATGAAAAACTTAATGGATTAAAACTCTTTACCAAAAGCCATTACTTCTGTAGTAGCCAATTGTTTCAGTTCAAGTAAGAACCTTGGTACAATGATAACCAAATGATTTTCAGCAAACCATAAGCTGTAAACGGATTTGATTTGTCATTACCAAAAGCCGTTTGCTTCTGGACTAGCCAACTCTTAGATAAATTATCAATATTATCTTTGGTGAGCTGATTACCAATTATGGTTTTTGCACTGCCTTTACCACAAGCCATAATCTTGCGGGCTAGCCAACTCTTCATCTGTTTAGGATATGGTGAGTTAAATACCATACAATTTTGGGTAAATTGTAAACCATAAACGGATTTGAGAAATCTTTACCTAGAGCCGTTTGCTCTCGGATTAGCCAATCCTTATGTGTGTTAGACATGGTGGACTGATTACCATTTGTTATGTTTAGTACATAATACTTCCACAGTAAATTTTTTTTTTAAATTTTGCCATTTTGGGGGAAAAAGGGACTAAAATGGAACATTTTTGATGAAATTCGCCAGAATTTTCCCCCCCCCCCCACACTTGAACTGAATATTGTCCTCAATATTCAAAGTCCCGGCTATTATGCCGAATCCTTGAACGTAAAAAGATAACATTTCTAGCCAAGTGTGGAAAACACAACAGTTATTCTGTTTTTTAATATATACAATTTTTATTTGTTTTTCAAAACTATATACGAAATGTGGGGCACACCCCCACACTTAGGTGGTAGAAAGGGGTAAGAAAGAGAAAACATGAGTGAAAACCCATGTTGAGCTACTGTTTTTGATCACCGAGTCGCTAGCTTGGCTCGACCTCGAATTAAATTGTTCATGGGAAGCTACTGTTTTTGATTACCGAGTCGCTAGCTTGACTCGACCCCGAATTAAATTGGTTCATGGGGAAATCCTCGACTCTTCCAAAGTGGAATCACTTCTTTCAGTCGGGATAAGATTGGATGAGAAATTGGAGTGGGATTGCCACTCACAGAATTATGAATGATAAGGTAAGGAGAATATTTTTGGTTTTTTATTTTAACTTGTTTTTGTATTTTTAAGATTTTTATATATATGTACAAAGAAAATGTAAAATATTTTTGTGTTTTATATTTTTTAAGGAAATGAAATATAATATGATATATAATATACATACTAGGATAGATATTTCACAAAAATACAAAATACAAGTCATAGTACACAGCACAGCCTCCCCGGCAGCGGCGCCAAAATTTGATCCCTCCCAAACTAGTCAGGTTTTATCACGCAAGCCAACCACTTGTGAATGGTCAACCGTAACAAAGGCCCTGCCCAGCCTGGGAGAAAATGCAAGTTTACCAAGGAGTATAAAATTATATCCTCGGGTCATTATGTCCTGTTGAGGTGTGACATTCTGGTACAATGACTGTGTGATGTGAATTTATTGAATATATAAAAATGGGAATCTGATTGACTAACACTAGAATGTGAATAGTAATAGCTCTGTCACAGCTAATTCATTAAGAAACGTACAATCAGAAACCTAAAAATGTATAAGTATTTACAAACGTACGTTTAAAATAAACGTAAACGTGCAAAACAAAACTGATATATCTATAGTAGGAATTTGCATGCCTAAGGGGCTTAAATGCAAATTAAATAAAAATAAAATAATTAACTATATTTACAAACTTATATAAAAGATAAGAAAATCTAAAAACCTAAAACGTATACGTTTACGTAACAATTACGTCAACGTATCAAAACAAAAAGTGAATTCAGTCCAATATAACTCCCACAAATGTGAAAATTATATTTTTGGAATCCTAAAAGGATAAGAAAATTATTAAAAAAATATTTATTATACTATTATATTAATTATTATGAATTAAAAATGAATTAAATGTATTTAATATGAATTAAATAATAGGAAAATCTAAAATTAACTTAAATAAATGAAATAAAGAATTGGAAAAATCTAATATATTACAAAATGAATTTTAAAACTAAGTATGTATTTATTTTACAAGTATTGTATTTATTATTAATTATTTACTATATAATAATAACCTAAAAATAAGAAAAATAGAAAATAAGCTTAAATAAATAAAATAAAAACTTAGAAAAGTCTAAACTAATATAAAAGAATTTCTGAAACTGAAAATATATTTATTATACAATTATTCTATTTATTACTAATTATTTATTATTAAAAAGTATTAAAAAGTAAAACTGAATTATTAAAAATATTAAACAGTAAAAGAAAAATCTGAAACTTTTTACATAATTCTAAATAAAACAAAAGAAGCTAGGAAAATTATGAAAATGATATGCTATGTACAGAAATAAGCTATTAAGCAATAAGCTTCTAAATAGAAGCTATCACTTAATAGCAAAGGTGGTTCTTTTGGTGTTTTCTGTTTTCTGGACTGACTAAATATTAATATTAAACATGTAGGAAGAAAATGGAACTTTGCATACTAATAAAATAAGCAGATTGAGGGCTAATGGCTTATTCAGGTAAGCATTATGCTTACAGTGAAGTCAAAGGCTCTCAATAAGCTTGAAAAAGGAATTAAAAGGAAAAGAAAGGTTTGTACAAGTTTTATTAACATGTATACATAAGCAAGTGTACTGGAGTTGGCAAATAAGCTCATAATAAGCAAATAAGCAAATCCTGTACACTGCAGATCCAAACAGCCCCTGCATACTATTTTAATGGCAAAATAAGCTCAATGAATAAGCTGCAAAAGCCAATTTGAAAGTTGGAGTAGCAAGGCAATCTGGCTGGCTTTCCAAACAGCCCAAGCTCACTCTGTGGGGTCCACAGATGAGCTTGTGAGAAGCTTGAGAAAAACCTCCCAAGTTACTGCATATGCTGGTGAACCAGATACACATCAAAATGGGACAAGTAAAAAGCTCTTTGCAGCCCTAGGTAATGAGCTGCAAATGAAAGTCTAAGAATTGGGACTTTGAGACTTGTTGGTTAGCTTCTCAAAGAAGCTAATTTAACAAGCTCAGTCCATCTAATGAGCTTTTTACAAGCTTATGAAGTTGGTGTGGTTTGCTGAGTATGCTGAATGACCAGCATATTCAGTAAAATAGGACAAGCTAAAAGCTTGTTGCAGCCTAGTCAAATGAGCTACAATAGGAAAATTAAGAACAGGATCTTATATATGGGTGGATAAGCTTCAGAAGAAGCTGAACCACTCAAGCTTATGACCACAAGAGAGCTTGTAAAGAGCTATTGAATATGGCTTAAGTACCCAGTGTATACTGGGTACTAAGACAGTGCTGCAAACAATGAGCTCCAAATTAGCTTATCAAATAAGCTACTAAATGCTCAACCTACACTTGGACATTGAGGATGGTGGATAAGCTTCACAGGAAGCCAATCCACACAAGCTCAAGCTAGTGGGGAGACTGTTTAAGAGCTTAGGAAAAACAATCATTCTCACTGTTTGCTTCAGTGATATGAATAAGTTGGAACAAAATAAGGTGGGGAAAATAAGTTATCTAAATTAAGCTATAATGAAAATAAAGAATAAACAGAACAAACATGCCACAAGGGCTTAACAAAGAAGCCAGGAACACAAGCTAGGGTCAATTCCATAAGCTTCTGCAAGCTTATGGAATTGACAGCAAAGCCTGGGTGCAGGGCAAAAACAAGAGAAAATAAGCTAAGAAATAAGCTATTTAACATGCAGAACTAAAATTAACAAAAATATAACTAAATAGATTATCAACAACACTTTAACATCCTAAAAGATCATAAACAGAAACTGTTTAACAAAGCTACAGGAAAATAAATCATTTAATCAAAAACAGGAAAATAGACAATTTGACTTTTTAATAAGAACATGAAAAGTTGACTAAACTGAGATTGTAATCTAATCTATGGACTTAATAAGTTATAACAAGCTATAATGACATGAAATTAACAAAGGTAAACCACATTTAAATAGATATGTAGAATTTGGACACTTAAATTTAAACAGACAAACTAATAGACAGATTAAAAGTAAGATTTGACTAAAGCACAAATAACAAAAGTTTATAATGTTTAAACTGAGTTAAAAGGTCCTAAAGCATCACATAATCAAACAAGAATAGTAATACTCAAAACCTTTAACATTAAACAGAAACAGTTATGCAAGGTTTAGGATTTAACAATCATTCAATGCTCATGATAAGATTATCAAGTGTCAATTTGAATTTCTTTCATGCTACACCATCTGATTAAGGTTTCAGTGAGTTACTTAGGTCATATTAGGTGTACAATCAAACAAGAACAACAACAAATACAACCATAACTCATTTTCACTATCAAATCCAAACACCCTTTAATGAAACTGAAATGAGATTTTCAAAACATATGACTGCATCAACCCATAATATCCAATCCAGAGGTCTCATTTTGTCAAAATAGAACCTTTTTAAGCAAGAACAAGTAGTCACACATGTTCAATCCTAGGTTTATCAAAGATGGGCAAAGTAACAGTTAAAATGCAAATTCAAGCACAATCCAATTCCAAAACACAATTACCTAAAATTGCACTAGATAAGCATTAACTAACAACAACTAAACAGGAAAACAAGGAAATCAAAACAGATTAAAGGCTGAACAATAAAATTGCAGAAAATGTAAAAGTTGGCTTACAAGTGCATCTAGCTGAGACTGTGGAACCAAGGACCAAACCATGCTCCTATAGCCTCCCATGAGGCATCTAAAACCAATGGCAATCCAGAATAGCCATGCTCAAAGCTTGATTCAACTTATAAACTGATTTTTGAATTTTCATTAATTTTCTCATTTTTTTTATCTAATTTTAAATTTAAAAGATCATAACTGATTATGTTTATCTAAAAGCTCATTGGGCTTTGTCAGGAGCTTAAGTGGCTTATTAGAGTCCAATAAAACAACTATGATCAAACAGAAATGAAAAAAACTTTGAAATTAAAAGGAGTTAAGATAGAACATGAAATTTAAAAGTAACTTGAATTAAAACTGAAAGAAATGGTTCCATTACACTATTTTGAAGAAAATAACAACATTTAAACTATGAAAGCAGTAAAGGTGACATTAATCTAGGAAAGCAATAATTTTAAGTTACACTACGACCTAGGCTATTCCAAAGGTGCTTCTTCCTTCATCCTCTTTTCTCTTTTATAGACTCATTGTGTTCCCACCATGTCTCTGATTAAATCCCACCTCAATTTGTGGCCATTGGATGACTGAAAGCAATCTTGGCCTTCAAAACTACTTTTGGCGCCCAAAAGTCTCCAAGGTAACGTGTAGCCGTTTTTTAGCATTAAATGCTTCTAAGATAGTTGTAAAGGTGGAGGGGACATAGTAGGAGTAGGTGGTGGTGATTAGGAGGTGAAAACTATGGGCAAGAGGTGGTATTGGTTTTGCAGTCTTATGTGAGGAAGGAGAGTGAGGTGGAGGGAAAAAGAAACGGGGAAGTGGGTTTGACCGTGGTCAACCCAGTTTTATTTATAAACAAGGGAATGGGCTGGTGGTGTAATGGGCTTAGGATTTGGATTTGTTTTTGTTTGGTTTTGGATTTATAAGTAAACAAGGGCCCTTTTGGATTTATAGTTGTAATAAGCCCAAGGACCAAAACTGTCAAAGCTGTATTTTTTAGGGGCCTTGACTACCAACTTTCCAAACTTTCTTCAAGGACTAAACCTGCCATTAAACCATAACACAAGGACCAAAGTTGATAATTATAGCATTTTTAATACTTTAGGGACCATTTGTGTAATTTCTGAATTATGAAGGGTTAATTATGTAAATTCCCAAAAGTTATCAAAAGAGTTCCAAATTGTAAGTTTATGAATAGTACAAGGGTGTTTTGTGAAATTTCAAGTATTTAAACACCCAGGGACTAAGTTTGCCAATTTTGTAACTTGAGGGGTAAAAGTTGCCAGTTTGTGTAAACTTTCATCCAGGGATTATTTGTGAACATGTTTGACTATCCGAGGACTAAAGTTGACTTTTTACTTATTTTAAACCTTCAGGGACTAGTTTTGACATTTTTGTGAAACTTCAGGGACTGAAATTGACATTTGTGTGAACTTTTGATCATTTTTCACTTGTTTTCAATCTTTTTGTACCTGAATCACATAAAAACACATTTTAATGATATTTGTAACATTTTGTGGTCATTTGTGTGTTTTTTTTTGTCGTTTTTGTGGGTTCAAATAGTATAAAAGATATGTGTAATTAGGCACATATCACATGCTCTAGAAGCATGTTAAATATCAGGGCCCGGCAAGTGTTTATCCTAGAAACTTGTAGTTTTGGCATGGTATACGTTCGTTTGCCTATCCGGTCAACCCGAACGGGGACGTTACTCCCAATAGATCTATTTATAACACTCGCGCTTCTCAGCAGGAATTAACGGTTCATGAGTTGGGCATAGAGGGACATAACAGGGCTTAGGCTAAACCACGTAATAGCATAGACAATAGTTTGGTCCTTAAAATAGTTTTTGCATGTTTCTCACCCAATAGTAAAACAAGTTTAAATAGTGTGGGGCTATAAACTCACCTTGATAAATAGCAGTCAGATCACAAAATAGTTCAGACAGTGTTCAGCACCGACACGCGACCTAGATTAGTAAGGTTTATTTTAGTTCACAGTTCGAATTCAAGAATTCCAAATGTTTTAAAGAGTTCATGTTGTTGTTGCTGGTGTGGCAGCATTTAAGTTGGAATAATGTTTTTAACATTTGTAGATATTGGCTCATTGGAAGTGTATATGTTTACAGCAGAAAAGATCAAAACAAGTAAACCTTCGGATTGACAGAAATCAGAAAGCTACGCACAGAGGACAATTTATTATCGTATGTCAAACGTGAACGACATATGGTGCGTTGTTGTTAAGTGTGTGTATGTGTGTTACATGAGTAAGTGTGAGTACGATGGTGTGTGTATATACATGTTCGTATATACATACGGTTTTTGTAAAGAATGTTACGTTTGAAAAAGTTCTCATCATTGTTTATATCCTTTCATGATATGTTAATAGTTCGTGTCTACAAGAGAATCATTGTTTTAACAAAATTGCAAATTTGTGTTTGTAAAATAATTGTTTCATAATCTAACGACTTATATAAGTTTTGATAAAACAATTTCGAGTTATATGCCATGAAAAACAATAAATTAGTTTATATTTCCAATTTTAGTGTTTCAAGTTGTTTATATTTATATTGTTAAATATGAAAAGTTATGTTTCCCTTTGTATGTGTTCACCAATTTAAAATCAAGCGTTTGTTATAAAACTCACGTTGGGTTTTTAATTTGTCCCGTGATTATATATATATATATATATATATATATATATATATATATATATATATATATATATATATATATATATATATATATATATATATATATATATATCGAGTGATTACATTTTAAGGCATGAAATGACACGAATATTAGTCGTGTTGTTTTAATATATAGTTGTAATGAATTTTTAACGACAATTTGTACAGTAATGACCACAACTTAGTAAATTCGGGACGGATTATTTCAAAGTCAACAAAATATTTATGTTTGTGACGGAGTGGGCTATGACCCACGTTTCATAATAAACAGATTTAATTGTGCACTCATTCTTGGGCTGCCAAAGCAAAGCAGACCAGCGGCCTGTTGTTATATATATACCACATAGGCTTCGGCCCAATGTGGTCATTTGGTATACACAAGTGACTTTGGCCTGGTGGGCTTTTAATAACACAAAGTTCCCTTGTGGGCTTCAAGGGGTTTCAGCCCACATTGGATGATCCCAAATCATTCCCAGTATAACACAAGCAGAACATGAGTTCATATTAGTTTCGGATTGAGCAGCCATGGGAGGGTGAAAAAGGTTCGAACTTGAGTTCGACCAAGACATGGTTTACAAGGGTTTTAGCCTCATGGTGTGTGTCCGTTGAAGGCCAACGAACCAAGCACCCAAAGGGTGTTGCTAACGACCAAATGGTCGACCCAACAAAAGGAAGAAGTGTGTGTGTCAACCGAGTTTTGAGAATGATTTTCTTGACAATACACAAGGTTCCTCGGTTTGACATAACAACATACGACTAGGAATTCTTTTTACACACAAGTTCGAGGCTATCTAGACCAATGACTCAAGACCACAACCAAAAAGATATAATCTTGAATAAACATCGAAAACCACATGACATGACTTAGACCATGAGCACTCGGTTTACCCTTGAGTTGAGTACAACTCAATTCATGTGTCGAGTACAAGTGCAAGTCATATCGACTAACGGCAAGGATCTTGAGTATTACATCCTATTCGATCCAAACTCATATTTTGAGTATCAACATTTTTCTTTCAAACCAAAACACAAACACCTTGCGAGCACATTTTTAGACTACAAGTTTGACTAATCAAAACTCTTAACGCAAACACGATCATCCGCAGGAACATATATGTGAATAAACAAAGACGAACAAGATGTGAACTTGACTACAACACATCGATCTAACACAATCCTAGCTACAATGGCTTAAGCTTGACTTAGCCTAAATGTTTCCTTCTTAGACAGCTAACATAACATTCGGTTCAAGGTTCGATTAACAAGATGAACATGGACAATTAACACAACCAAATTAACGACAACATCTCATGATCCTGAGCCAATATCAGTTTCTAAATCGTGTTCCAATAATACCAGTTCAAAATCCAGTTTAACCACACCAGGACAAACATATCATTCGACATAATATTGACTAAAAAAAATTCATATCGACAACAAGAAGGATGATATACAATTCGAGAGTACAATGAATAAAACAACAAGAGTGAGATTTAAACCTTACAAAGGAGGTTAAGGAATCGACTACAGGCACGATACACGAATCCAATCCGATTTCCAAACACCCCACACACCCTTTCTTCTCTTTGAATCCTTTCGATAGAGATATTTGATTGAGGTAAGATGGGTTTTGGTGTGGTTGCTTCTCCTGGAATCGGTGGTATTATAGAACAAATCATGGAAACTCTTTGACTTACTTTTGATCTTCCAAAGATAAGATTTCACCATTCTTGGCTATCCTCCCTTTCCATGCCTCGAATTCAAGGATGTTTGACCCATTTGGATCGGAATTGAGATCCGACAAAACATAGGAAGGCACGAAAAGTGCTAAAGGGCCATCTATGGATGGTGATGGGAGATGATAGTAGAGGTGTTCATGGTTTTCTTCACCAAGAAAAAGTCAAAGAAGATGGTTTGCTGTGTGGCTGTGAAGATCGAAAAAGAAAGAAGATCAGGAAAAGTGAATATAGATGTCACATGGGTGAGTGGGAAGGGGATGGGTATTTGTTTCTTTTAATCATATAATGTATTGTGTATACCCCGTGTTCTGTCGAGCTGAGGTAAAATTGTTGTACCTCGATTTCACATATTATAATACTGATATGAAATAAATTTGTTGACTCCAAAAATGAATTATAAAATTTAACCATTACTAAAGTGGTGTCGGTACGCGTGTGGTGTCGGTTTTTAGGAAAAACAAGATAACCTCTCGTTTTTGTTACGTTGGTGTCTGTAACTGTCAGAAAGTGATAAATTCACTTTTACTGATAAATTCAAATATTTTTGGTGAGTTATTGTACGCTATTGCGTGCGGGTTTTCTTCCCGTAATAGTCGTGTAAACACATAAATGTTCAGTTTCACAGTTGTGTAATAATAAATTGTCATTTATTATTAAAATATTAGTAGGAAATTACCATTTGTCACACACTTAAAGGAAACGAATCCCTGCTTTGTTTAGCCTTATGGCAAAATTCACAAGGACCTTCATGATTAACATTTGTAAGATTTAAAGAACCTTTTAACAATTTTAAAACCTAATTAGCAGGATGGCCCAACCTATTATGCCAGACTCTTTAGACACATGATACACACAAAACTCACTCTGATTAGTCACATCAAGACAAGTAGGATCCTTATAAAAATGTACAATCCACCAAACTCACTACCAGTCCCCAGAACACTCTCCCTTTTCAAATCCTGAATATAGCAGGTAGTTTCATCAAAACCAACAGTAAGCTTACTATCTTTAATCATCTTATGAACAGAAAATAAACTCACAGAATACTCAGGCACAGCTAACATATCAAACAAAACCACATTATTATTCAATCTTAAGTTTCCAACATGTGTTATTTTAGCCAAAGTACCATTAGGATGACCAACAGTAAGTTTTAAATCAGATATATCAACAACACCAAACATCTTATGTGTGTTATTAGTCATATGTTGGTTAGCACCTGAGTCAATTATCCAACCCAGATGATAATTGACTCCACCCACTTTTATATTAGCACAGAAAAACTTATAAAAGTGTTGGTTAAAGAAAACATTACAGTTAAAGAAAGAACATGAAGCACTACCTGCCATAGTGGCATTAGCAGCAATACCAGTCTTATCATTCAAAAGATTCATCAACTTCATGACCTGTTCATTAGTAAAAGACAATGTTCCACTATTCTTCCCATCACCATTAGACCCAGACAAACCCTTAGCCTCAACATTATTATTTTTATTATTATTAAAACCAGTAGCAGGCTTCAAATTAGGGTTCCTTTTAAAACTAGGGGGATAGCCAATTAATTCAAAACATCTTTCAATGGTATGTCCTTTCAAACCACAATGTTTGCACAACAAACTATCATAATTCCCTCTATTATTATTAGAGTTGTTACCAGACCAGTTATTATTAGAATTTCTTCTATTAACATTATTCACATTGGGTCTAGACACAAAAGCAGATACCTGAGGCTTCTCAGATTTCACAGAAGTTGTAGGAATCCCTCTATGGGATTCTTCCCTAGAAATGATGACAAAAGCATCTTTAACCTCAGGAAGGATTTCCCTGGTCAAGATGCTACTCCTAATAGGCTGATAAATGTCATCAAGACCCATCAAGAATTACATCAACTTCAACAACTTAGCATGATCATTCAATTTTGTCCTAGCCTCACAAACACAATCAGGTAGTTTAGTAAAATGTCAAATTCTCTCCAAAGAGAACTCAACTTATGAAAATATTCATAAACAGGCAAACCACCTTGTTTAAATGTATTAATCTTTTGCAACAAATTGAATACCACAGAACCATCAATTCTATCATAGGTGTCTTTTAAGTCTTTCCACACAGTAGCAGCATTATCAGAAAAAACATGACCAAGATACACATCTTGAGACAAAGAACTAAGAATCCAATTTAGAACTACTGCGTTACACCTATCCCACTGAGCCTCTAACAAGGGACTAGCAGCATAAGCAGACCTAAGACAAGTACCATCAAGAAAACCCATCTTATTTTTAATTTGCATAGCAAGTTTAATAGCACTAGCCCACACCCTATAATTCTCAACACCAAACAGTTTAATACTCACAACAGATTCACAATTAGAATCATTAGGATGCAGATGCAGAGGGTTACTCTGATCTAAACTACTAATCATAATAGCCATAATGAACAAGCAAGAAACAAACAGATAAACAACTAAACAAGCAAAAACAAAAAACTAACAACCAAACAATAAACAAACAACCACCAAACAGATAAACCAAACAAACAGATAACAGAAATACCAAACTACCAAGAAACCAATCACTCTCAACTTCCAAGACTGCCCAAATCCTATCCTCCTTCGACCTAGACACAACAGACTGAAAAATAAAACTTATCCTACAAAACTCACACCCAAGAGTATCCAAATGTCCAGCAGAGCAGACTGGGACAGACCAGAGCAGGCTTCCGTACCAATCAATGTTGGCAGGTTAAGATGTTAGCCTGTCCGTTTGCAGCCACTCTTACTAAGACAAAGGTCTCTTAAAGAAGAAATCAACTTACAGTGCTTTATAGAGTCACAATCAGCGGAAGACAGAGCAATAAGCCTAGATTCACTTAGTCTAGAGTTATTGCCACCAAGAACCAATCCAATCGAACCACATATCTACCATAAAAATGAAAAACCCCAAATGTCAAATTAGGGTTTCAAAGAAAAACCCACCAAGAACACAATTAATTGTCAGAAACCCAATTAATTGCTATCAAGAACTCGGAATCGCAACAGAATCAAGAATCCCCAAAAACTAGGGTTTCAAGAAAAAACCCTAACTCTTCAATTGAGAACACCAACTTGCAATTAAACCAAAACCCACCAAGATTCAACAACAGGGATGTTGAATCAACCAAAACCCTTGATGAAGCGAAAAGTGTACCGCTTTTAAGGGGTCATTTAAGCCCTAAATCATATTTATTTGATCAAATATTGCCCTAAATCGTTCCTTTTGTCAATTTAGGTACTTTTGAGAAGAAATCTGGAAAAGGAGGCATTTTGGACGTTTTTGGAGCATAAAAGTGAAGAAAACGACAAAGTCTCAAAATCATGCTGGAAATTACCTTTGACGGCGTCAGGATTATGCCTGGACGGCGTCATGGCTTGGCAAAAGTGGTGGATGTGAAATTTACTCATGATAAGCCAGTGAAAATTGCATAGGAATTCTGACGGCGTCACCCTTTAATTTGATCAAGGTCGTCACGTTATAATTTAAAGAGGGACGGCGTCACGTTCATAGTCTGAGGGCGTCAAGCCTTGATAGGCCAGAACGGATTTTGGAGAGCTAAAGAGGGACGGCGTCAAGAAGGTCATCCGGGAACCATAAAAGCGGCGAGGTGACGGCGTCACACTCCATAACGTGACGCCGTCAGATCTAAAAATCTATATATAGTTTTGCAATTCTTTGTCATTAGGGTGGAACTTATTGGGGAACTTTGTGTGTGAAAACCCTAGGACGAATTTGGCAGCTCTTTCAAGGCTTTTTGCCTTGAGATCTTCCATGTTACATTGAAGATAAGTTATCAATTAATCATTCAATATGTCTATGTGTTGTTTGATTCTATCTTGTTCTTGTCTTTTGTTTAACATGCTAGGCTAGATTTATCTTGTGTTTGCTTAGATCTAATGAAACCTAGCTATTGATTATTGGTTATTAGTGTGTTATTAGTTGTATTGGATGATTGTTTATCTATGTTAGGCTTAAGAAAACTGGCTAACTTCCTAATCGGTAACTTGCTTGAACGTCTTAAGAAACATGAACCAATGCGTACTAAAGGTTTTTATGGTTGTATTTAATGCACAAGCGAATTCTAGTGATCCCATGTTAGGAGCTTCCTAGCCGGCTCGACATAGGAGTGAAGTAGGAGCTTGTAGAGTTGGGGAAGTACGTACGCCACCCCACGAATGGTATTAAGGAATACACCCATCATCCACGCGACTAATACACACTAATCAACCGGTAAAAGATAGTTAGGGAGTAAGGAAATCTAAGTAAACACATTTCCCTCCACATAAGTTTTCACCAACATTTTCATTTTCTGTTATTTTATTTTAATTGCATTCGTAGTAATTTGGGTTAGTTGACTAGCAACTAATTCCGCCCACTCTTTCAAACCCGAGATTTTACTTGCTTTCATAAAAATTATAAAAACATAAAAAGAATCTTCTCTCACCCTTAGACCTATTAAAGTAGTTTTTCATACCTAACGAACACTATTCCCTGTGGAGAACGATCAATCCCCCGTACTTACCACTACACTATACTACATCGGTCAGGTACACTGCCTGGTGGGGTTGTAAGCCTCTTGAGATCCCTCGAGAGGTAAAACCTGTTGTAAGGTTGCAAAACCACGCATCAAGTTTTTGGCGCCGCTGCCGGGGAATAGTTATTGGTTAGGTTGAATTTTTATTTTATAGGTCTACTCACTAGATTCCTTTCTAGTGAGATTTTTATTTTCTTTTTCTAGGTGTTCTTTAGTCTATCTTTTTCTGCTCCGTCCATTGCTCAAATCTTCCTTGGCCATCATGGTAAACGAAGATTTCTCCAATCTCAGAGTCACCAGGAGTCGTAGTTCACTAAGCGACCTTATTTCACCCTACGCAGAACCTGATAGGGAAATGCGAAGATTAAGGCGGCTCTTTGCAACACCTGAACCATCTGGCTTTGCCATCAACTTTGATGATGCCCTCTCCGAGGAAGAATCCAATCATCACTCTACACCTCCTATCCCTCAACCCAATCACGATATGGAGGTTCCCGAAAACCCAATTCCTAAATGCCTCAAGGACTACTCTTCTCCCACCCCACGTGGTTTTTCCAATGCTATCGTTTTTCCAAATGAACGCACGGATGGGGTCTTGCGTGCAACCGATATTTGGCTGGTCCAAAGTGTATGCAAGTTTCACGGATTGAAAACTGAAGATCCAATCCAACACATCAAGGACTTCCTGAAAATAGTGGATACCCTCCATACGGACGGAGCCACTAGAGATACCTCCCGGTTGCGATTCTTTCCCTTCACCCTTCATGAAAAAGCCGGAGACTGGTATAACCAACTTCCCTCCGAATCTATTTTCACATGGGAACAGCTTGTTTCAAAATTCTATGAGAAATTCTTTCCAATAGGAAGAACTTCAACATTACGAGACGAAATCTTCCGCTTCCACGTTGGACCAGCTGAACCCATTCACGAATCCTGGATCAGATTCAAAGATCTGATTAGACAAGTCCCTCATCATGGCATTGAACTCTGGCTTCTTGTCCAAATCTTTTATGACAGTGTCCCTAAAGCGATCAATTTGGCATTAATAATTCGGTAAAAGGAAAAATAGCCAACCTAAGCGCTGAGGAAGGATGGAATAGAATTGAGGAATACGCAAATGATCAAGACGATACCTGGGATGAACCCGATTCGATCATGAGCATTTCCAAAATCATGAAAGAGCCTTCTTTTGCTAGCCGGTTGAGTAGAATGAATGATCAAGTCTCTTATTTAGACAAGTCACAACCAACTAAACGGTTGTCAAACCCATACTTGATCTGCGACCAATGTGGTGGCCCGCATGAAGTGGAGGAATGCGGGGATGATACCACCACCGAACAAGCATGCTTGTCAAGCCACGACATCTTCGATGATCCTTCGCTCTTAACTTTCTACCAAAACAATGATTTCACCCCTTGGGGAAATCTTGTGAGAGAAGAGGGAGGAGGAGAATATCCTGACTATAAGGTTAGGAGCACTTTTAAGGATGATCTTGGGCATTTCACGCTTGAAAAGAATTTGCAACTAAATGGTCTCGACAACCTTATCAATAGCCAACAAAATGACATAAGGGCCATATTCGCTGAACTCAACGCCACTCTCGACGGCCTTGGTGAACCTCAAAGAGATCCCTTACTCGCCAACACCACTCGTGCTGGAACAACTACTAAGGATCCACCTTACCCAGCTCAACAATCTAACGTCATGGAACCCAACACCCCTCATGAGGAGGAAGATAATGTGAACGATGAGAATCCCGAACAAACCTCTCCGGTAACTCCCTCTCAACCTACTCCAACCAAACAGCCCATTAAAGTCCCATACCCGTCCCGTCTCAAGAATCAAAAGGTCGAAAATGATAATAAAAGATTCCTGTCATATTTGAAAAATTCGGTCGTCACCATACCCCTTCTTGATGCATGCTACCATATGCCCAAATATAGTACATACTTCAAGAAGTTGCTAACCAACAGAAAAGGGCTCGAGGGTCTTGTAACCTTAGGAGAAGAATGTTCTGTGGTGACTCAACGAGGGCTGCCAAAGAAGGTGGACGATCCAGGTAGTTTCACCCTACCCTACTCAATAGGATCTCTTTCAGTCAAGAATGCTTTAGCCGACTTAGGAGCAAGTATCAATCTTATGCCACATTCCATGTTCCTTAAATTAGGGTATTCTGGGTTGAAACCAACCCGTATGAACATCCAACTAGCCGATAGATCAGTCAAATACCCCTTAGGAATATGTGAGAATGTGCTGGTTAAGGTAGGGAAGTTCAAATTTCCAGTTTACTTCGTCATCTTAGAGATGGAAGAAGATGACTTAGTGCCCATTATTCTAGGGAGGCCATTCCTTGCAACTGCTCGTGCTGTTATTGATGTTCATGACGGCAAACTAACCTTACGAGTGGGGGCCGATAGCTTAACCTTCGACATCAAGGACACAATGAATCTTTCTCTCGAAGCAGATAATCAACTGTATTTCATCGAAGAAATTGATGAACTATCCGACGAGATTGAAAATTGTATAGATGAACAGATGGAAGCTGGTTGGTTGCGAGATGAAGCTTTCTTACCCATCTTTGAGGAGGAAAAGACTATGGATGTAAACGCAGTCTCTTTTTATCCCAGACAAGAAATCGAACAGCTTGAGCTTCGTAAACCCGAGAACAAACTTAAACCCTCCATCATCGAGCCACCCGCGGTAGAACTCAAGGAACTCCCAACCAACCTTGAATATGCTTTCCTCCAAGGGGAAGATCAACTTCCGGTAATCATAAGCTCTTCCTTGAAAAGTGAACAAAAAGATAAACTCTTAGGAGTTTTAAAAAAATATAAAGGGGTTATAGCATGGAGTGTAGCCGACATCAAGGGGATTGACTCTACCTTCTGCACGCATAAAATCCTCATGGAGGAGGATTATAAACCCACCGTGCAGCCTCAAAGGCGAGTAAACCCCAACATTAAGGAAGTCGTGAAAAAGGAAGTCATTAAGCTCCTAGATGCAGGGCTAATTTACCCAATTTCCGACAGTCCATGGGTAAGTCCTGTACAGGTTGTACCAAAAAAGGGAGGAATGACAGTAGTAAAGAACGATAAGGATGAGTTAGTGCCTCAACGAACAGTAACTGGATGGCGTGTGTGCATCGATTATAGGAAGTTGAATGATGCAACCCGAAAAGATCATTTTCCTCTCCCATTTATCGACCAAATGTTGGAAAGGTTAGCGGGGCATGAGTACTACTGCTTCCTAGATGGGTTCTCAGGGTATTTCCAAATCCCTATCGCTCCTGAGGACCAAGAAAAGACTACGTTTACATGCCCTTATGGCACCTTCGCCTACAAGCGAATGCCCTTTGGACTATGTAACGCCCCCGCCACTTTCCAGCGCTGCATGACGGCAATCTTCCATGAGTTAATGGAAGATAGCATGGAGGTCTTCATGGATGATTTTTCTGTCTTTGGAAACTCTTTTGATCGCTGTCTTGCCAACCTTGAGAGAATGCTCAAACGTTGTGAGGAGACTAACTTGGTACTAAACTGGGAAAAGTGCCACTTTATGGTAAAAGAAGGGATTGTGCTAGGGCACAAAATTTCAGGAAATGGAATTGAAGTAGACCGGGCAAAAATTGAAGCTATATCCAAACTTCCCTATCCAACAACTGTCAAGGCAATCCGTAGCTTTTTGGGTCATGCTGGCTTCTATAGGAGATTCATTAAAGATTTCTCAAAGGTAGCTAAACCAATGACTCAGTTGCTCATGAAGGATGCCCCGTTCGACTTCTCTCAAGAGTGCAAGGACGCATTCGATCGATTGAAGCAGGAACTGACCCAAGCTCCAATTATGGTTACCCCTAACTGGGAGTTACCCTTTGAAATCATGTGCGATGCTAGTGATCATGCTGTTGGAGCAGTATTAGGCCAAAGGCTTAACAAACACTTTAAGCCAATATACTACGCTAGCAAAACCATGAATCCTGCTCAAGAAAACTACACCACCACTGAAAAGGAGTTACTAGCCGTGGTATTTGCTTTTGATAAGTTTCTCCAATATCTTGTCCTTTCCAAAACGGTTGTTTTTACGGACCATTCAGCTATTCGATATCTTTTTAATAAACTGGATGCTAAACCACGGTTACTTCATTGGATCTTACTATTGCAAGAATTCGATGTTGAGATTCGTGATAAGAAAGGAGCCGAGAATCTTGCAGCTGATCATCTCTCTCGTCTCGAAAACCCCAGCCTCGCTGAATCTGATAAGAGTGAGATTCGGGAGTCATTTCCGGAAGAGCAGCTCATGTCAATAAATGATTCTGAACCATGGTATGCGGATTATGCTAACTACCTAGCAAGTCGAGTCATTCCTGAGCATATGAGCAGGCATGAAAAAAGGAGGTTCTTCAATCAATTAAAGTATTACTTTTGGGATGAACCTTTCTTATTCCGAAGATGTCCAGACCAGGTAATCAGGCGTTGTGTTTCGGAAAAGGAGGCTGTCAGAATTATGAAGGAGTGTCATGCAGGTCCATCTGGAGGACATCACGGAATGAACACTACTGCACGAAAGGTCTTCGACGCGGGATTCTATTGGCCTACAATATTTCGTGATGTGAAGGGAATGATACAGACTTGTGACGCATGTCAAAGAGCTGGGAATATCTCTAGGAGGGATGAAGCCCCACAGAACTATATACAAGTTTGCGAGGTTTTCGATGTTTGGGGAATTGATTTCATGGGACCCTTCCCATCTTCAGGAGGGAATGAATACATCTTAGAGGCAATTGACTATGTTTCAAAATGGGTGGAAGCGCAAGCCCTTAGGACTAACGACGCTAGGGTAGTAATTCATTTCTTAAAAAAATTGTTCGCTAGGTTCGGAATTCCGAAGGCTCTTATTAGTGACAGGGGAACCCATTTTTGCAATTCGCAAATGGAGAAAGTTATGAAAAGATATGGAGTCTCTCACCGATTCTCCACCGCTTACCATCCTCAAACCAACGGTCAAGTCGAAAACACTAATAGAGCCATAAAGAGAATATTGGAGAAAACGGTCAATCAAAACCGAAAAGATTGGTCTTTTAAGCTCGATGAAGCTTTGTGGGCATTTCGAACCGCTTATAAGATGCCAATCGGGACAACCCCGTTCCGTATGGTATATGGCAAGGCATGCCACCTTCCAGTAGAACTGGAACACAAGGCATATTGGGCACTTAAGGCTTGTAATTTGGATTATACGGTTGCGGGAACAAATAGATTCTTACAGCTCCAAGAACTCGATGAATTGAGATTAGAGGCTTATGAATCTTCCATTACATACAAAGAAAGGGCAAAAAGATGGCATGATCAACGGATTAAGAGACCAAAGGAGTTTTCAGAAGGAGACAAGGTCTTATTATATAATTCTCGCTTAAGGCTGTTTCCTGGAAAACTTAAATCTAGATGGTATGGACCTTTTACCGTAAGGAGCTCCTCTAAAACCGGAGCCGTTGTGTTGATTGACGACGAAGATAGAGAATTCACTGTGAATATACAACGAGTCAAGCATTATCAAGAGAATGGTAATGAAATGATCAATGAGGAAGACATAACTTTTGATGAAGAAGTCACGTAATGTACGTGACTTTGAGTCTAGCTACAAGACTCATTAATAAAGAAAAGCGCTTCTTGGGAGGCAACCCAAGCTTTATTTGCTTTGTGTGTTTATTTATTTGTTGGTTTGATTTTATTTATTTCCGTATGTGTGTTTAAGTTTTATTATTATTGATTCATGTTGAAAACTAATTTGTGAAAATGCTTTATCTTGTTTTTAACTTCGTCTTAACTACATATAAAGGTATTTTGCAAAAGTTAAGTGTAAGGGAAATCTAAATCGGTTTATTAGAACACAAACGAACATGAATCATAATAATAATAAATGAACATACATATTAGTATTTGTTTGAGTCAAATGCTTGTATCGAGTCATAATGATGTTTTGCAGGAATTCCAGGAAGTAAGGTATAGGTTTTTCCAAAAATTTTCCGGAAACATAACATGAGAATTCTGTCAGATCATTTCTGACGGCGTCAGGCTTTACAACCTGATGGCGTCAGGTTTAATTTTCTAAAAATTTTTGAAAGTTTTGTTTTCATAAAAAGTTTTTATTAAATCTATAATTTATAATCTCCAGGAATCTGCAAAATTATCATTCCGCAAGCATTATATCCTTATATATAGATTTTATCCCGCCGATGTTATGCAGGTTCTCGTGTTTGTTTTCTCAGGTTTAACAGGTTATTTTGGACAAGGAAATGTTTTTGGATCAAGCTTTTGGCGATGCATTAGTCATGAAGCTTTTACATTCTCTTTGGAAGAAGATCTAACCGTGTTACTTCATTATCCACCGAACGAATCAGGGGAGTATTTGATTTTATTCTTTTACTTTATGCTTTTACATTTGTTATTTGAACATTGGGGACAATGTTCATCTTAAGTGTAAGGGGGGGTAAAAGTACGATTTTAGAGAATGCTATTACGCTTGATTTTTGTTTGTTTAATGGTAGATGTGTAATAAAACTGAGATAAATACCTGTTAGGGCAATTTTAGTGCCAAATTTAAAATTTTTTTACAACATATAGGAGTGAAACTTTGATCTTAATGAGCGTCTCACGGATAGGAGTTATATAACTAGCACAAAAAACCGTACCACTAAAAAAAATTTCCACCCCCAAATATGTGAGGTTCGCCCCTAGAATTGGTAGGAAAAGCATTTATGCTATGATGTGTGTACCGGTAGCACTTAGATTCTAGAACTTGCGTTAGGACCATTCCAAGGCCACAAGTGAGACTACATTCGTGTAGTTAGATTTACTACATGATAAGAGGCATTAGGATTAACCCATTGTTTTACACCTGTGTTTTTGTTATAATTACTTTGGCTACATTGGTCAAGTAATTCTCCCACACCCTTTGCGTTGTACTCATTTTTAGTACACGATACCCCTAGTACACCCCTCAGAGCCTATCTTTTCGTTTCAACCTTTAAGCATTTTACTTAAAGGAAGAATTTGTTTACACCCCACTAAATGTACACCCAAATCGCCTTAGCCTACCTTGTATGCACTCATTTTTAGCGCATTATTGTGACAACATTTGTTTAAACCCAAGTTAATTATCTAGTTGATTACATGGTTGCTAAGTCGAGTCATATCCTTGTACATATTGTTTTGGGACGATTGGGACTCATGGGTAAAGTACTAGTGTAATGGAGTAATGGGGAAGAACATCATTTATTACCCCCATATGTGCTAAATATTTTAAAAGTACTCCAAGTTCTTCAATTATCTTAATTCGAGTCATTAGAATAGTTATTTGTAAAGTTATGTAAAAGTTCAAGTGTAAGGGGGATGCAACGCCCCTATGATGTATTATTTTGGATGGTAGGGCAAAAGTGTATGCAAAAAAAAAAAAAAAAAAAAAAAAAAAAAAATCGAAAAAATCAAGAAAAATACAAAAAAATAAGAAAAAGAAAAGTAGAAAAAACATACGGACTACCATCCCGTTTCATTTTATGTTTATTTTATGTTTTTGTTATTTTGTTTTTAACTTAAGATTGAGTCGAGTCTTGGCTTAGCAACATTGTATAGTACATGTAATTGATCAAGATCTTTAACTCGCCACCAGTAAAATATCCTTTATCCAACAAAACCGTGTTTTCCTTTTCCCTACACCTAACGTTATAACCCATGTAAAAGCCCTCTTTGATAGTTTATCTTAGGTGCTTACGCCTAGTGGAGGAGGTTTTCGATCCTTTCCCAAGCCTATGGTAATCTATTTGCTATGACAGGTAGTGAGAGATATTATCCGTTTTCATTTATGAGATTTATTTTGATGACACTTGAGAGATGTGAGTATCTAAACACTACTTGTGAGGTGCTAGTTTATAATCTCCGTGCTTATTATGATTAAAGTGGAACGATTATTTGTTGTAATTACTTTTATATTAGCATTAAATGACCCCTAACTTGTATTTTGATTAGAATAAAAGCGCATTTGCTTGAGGACAAGCAAATCTCAAGTGTAAGGGTATTTGATGAAGCGAAAAGTGTACCACTTTTAAGGGGTCATTTAAGCCCTAAATCGTATTTATTTGATCAAATATTGCCCTAAATTGTTCCTTTTGTCAATTTAGGTACTTTTGAGAAGAAATCTGGAAAAGGAGGCATTTTGGACGTTTTTGGAGCATAAAAGTGAAGAAAATGACAAAGTCTCAAAATCATGCTGGAAATTACCTTTGACGGCGTCAGGATTATGCCTGGACGGCGTCATGGCTTGGCAAAAGTGGTGGATGTGAAATTTACTCATGATAAGCCAGTGAAAATTGCATGGGAATTCTGACGGCGTCACCCTTTAATTTGATCAAGGTCGTCACGTTATAATTTAAAGAGGGACGGCGTCACGTTCATAGTCTGAGGGCGTCAAGCCTTGATAGGCCAGAACGGATTTTGGAGAGCTAAAGAGGGACGGCGTCAAGAAGGTCATCCGGGAACCATAAAAGCGGCGAGGTGACGGCGTCACACTCCATAACGTGACGCCGTCAGATCTAAAAATCTATATATAGTTTTGCAATTCTTTGTCATTAGGGTGGAACTTATTGGGGAACTTTGTGTGTGAAAACCCTAGGACGAATTTGGCAGCTCTTTCAAGGCTTTTTGCCTTGAGATCTTCCATGTTACATTGAAGATAAGTTATCAATTAATCATTCAATATGTCTATGTGTTGTTTGATTCTATCTTGTTCTTGTCTTTTGTTTAACATGTTAGGCTAGATTTATCTTGTGTTTGCTTAGATCTAATGAAACCTAGCTATTGATTATTGGTTATTAGTGTGTTATTAGTTGTATTGGATGATTGTTTATCTATGTTAGGCTTAAGAAAACTGGCTAACTTCCTAATCGGTAACTTGCTTGAACGTCTTAAGAAACATGAACCAATGCGTACTAAAGGTTTTTATGGTTGTATTTAATGCACAAGCGAATTCTAGTGATCCCATGTTAGGAGCTTCCTAGCCGGCTCGACATAGGAGTGAAGTAGGAGCTTGTAGAGTTGGGGAAGTACGTACGCCACCCCATGAATGGTATTAAGGAATACACCCGTCATCCACGTGACTAATACACACTAATCAACCGGTAAAAGATAGTTAGGGAGTAAGGAAATCTAAGTAAACACATTTCCCTCCACATAAGTTTTCACCAACATTTTCATTTTCTGTTATTTTATTTTAATTGCATTCGTAGTAATTTGGGTTAGTTGACTAGCAACTAATTCCGCCCACTCTTTCAAACCCGAGATTTTACTTGCTTTCATAAAAATTATAAAAACATAAAAAGAATCTTCTCTCACCCTTAGACCTATTAAAGTAGTTTTTCATACCTAACGAACACTATTCCCTGTGGAGAACGATCAATCCCCCGTACTTACCACTACACTATACTACATCGGTCAGGTACACTGCCTGGTGGGGTTGTAAGCCTCTTGAGATCCCTCGAGAGGTAAAACCTGTTGTAAGGTTGCAAAACCACGCATCAACCCTAACCAAGAATCACCAAGAAGCAAACCGATCAAAGCCTAAAGCTCTGATACCATGTAAAAATGGTACCAAAATAACACAATTAACTAATCACCCAACCAACCTCCCCTTTGTGATCTTTATTATAACAATAAACACAGTTGACAAGTCCCTAAACAGGTGCTTGCCTTACAATACAAAAGAAAAGATAACAGTCCCTCTATAAGGTGCTGTCTACAAAGACTCACTCACTAAACGAAACCCAGAAACCTAAACAATCAAACTAAACCAGAAACAGCTATCAAGATCAAGTAGATCTTAATCTAAACTAAACAAATATCCAAACTACACAAAAATCTTAAATGATGATGATCAACTATATTGAGGGAGAAAGAAACTTGTAGGTGAAAACTTGTGTGTGAGAAACTGAATGAGAAACCCTAGCTCGTTAGAGAGCTTATATAGCACCAACTTACACAATCAACCCCGCACAAACAAAACACTACAAAGCTGGACAAAAGATAGCATTAGTAAAATAACACTAAGAAAAGTTACATAACTAACCCTCAAGTATCATAAGTTTGTCATAGAGATATTTATTTCAATTGTTTGTACTAATTAAATGGGAAGAGATTCAAGAAGCAACAAAAGAACAAGGAAGGAAAATAACTTTTTAGAATGCATAAATATGAATCTCTCTTGATGTTCTATCTTTTTTTGTATTATATTTACAATGAAACAATGATTAATGTCAACTTATATCCAATAGTCAAGAATTTGCTTTAAATCAAAAGTGTTTGATTTGAGACTTAGGTAACTTTGGTTTCTTATGATTTGCATTGGGCCTACATGTTTGAATGGTAACAAGATGATATATATTGGATAACACATAGACATATATATGATGCATGCATGTTAACGTGTAATGGTATAATGACTTAATGATTGTATAAGTTACACGTATGAAACAAGGTTTAATTATTAAGTATCTAATTAGTAATGACAATGTAGTAACTCATTTAGATACATGGATAGTTTTCTTTTAATAACCGTCTTATAATTACCAGTGAATGAACTTATTTATGAAAAGAAAATGAAAGATTAGCCAAAAACGTATCTCAAGAATTACTTAGGTTACTTCATATTGAGATTATTAGTTTTAAATACTACAATTAAAACTAAGAAATACTTATTCTCTCATTTGTAAATTATAAGGATTTAGTATGTTAGTTTTTATATAACAATCAAATCCAGTGTTGTCGGCTTAACTTGACCCCCCAATTTTACCTATAGGGGCTACCGAGGCAGCCCAAGTTATACATTGTTGTATATTTTAGTCTCAGCATCACGGTAACAACTCAGCAATTTACTCAAATATTACGCAATCAACAATTGGATACAATTTGTGCAACGCACAGGTTCGTCATGCCTCGTAATTGTAATAAAACAAATTTGATGTTGGCTGTAGCATTAAATATATTATGTAAAATACTCAACATAGTGATAAAATCATTTTTAAGACTTTCGGGACTTGACTCCCGCAAAGCAAAACTTTTGGATCTTTCCCGCTATAGATGTATGGATGTCCCGCAAAGAAAGAAATAAATAAGAGCATCTCGTGGGTTTTCCTTTGTCCACACTGTTAGTTTTGGAGACATAAAATAATACTTGTGTGTTAGGATCGAACTCGAGATCATGGGATTGCACACTTTACGAATGAAGAATTAACGATTAATAATTATTTATAAAATGTTATATTTAATTATTATATACACAAAACATTTAACGGATGTTAGTATTTAACGGATAATGACTAACGACCGTTAAAGGATAAAAGGAAACAATTAAAGAGTGAAAAATAGGAAAGTAGAGAAGGATCCGGAAGCCCCTTAGGGGTGCAACCAATCGGCCTAGGGTTAGGTTTCCTAATCCTTGGTTAACTTGTCCTCTAAGTTTGCTCAACTATATAAACAAAGGCTAGGATTTATTATTGGGTACTCTTGTACACACTAATACCCTAAACCTTTTGTTTTTCCTCCTTGGTCTAAAAACTGATCGATCTAAACCCTCTTAGGGTCGATCGAATTTTTTGATTTTCAAAAAAATTCTTGTTTTGTGTTAATTACTTGCATAACATTAATTTGGTATTAGTTCGTGTGTACAAGAACGTGATACTTACACACTATTGTAAGTATCTTGGATTGAATTGCAAAAAAGGTAAGGGGCAATTCGTAATTCGTGTAATCTGTTTAAACCCTAATTAGGGTTCATCACTTATATTGCTCGGTTTGATTCTTGTTTTGCTAGAATCATCGAGGTACGCTTACTTTTAAATTCGGTTAATTATTTATGTGTTATGTTTCCTATGCTTCCGCTACATGTTCTTTGATGCTTTTATATTTATATGAATGTCATGATATACTAATTCCAACAGTGGCATCACGAGCCGTTATAACATGTAATTAATTACTGAAACACATAAAAAATGAATCTTGATTGTGTTTGAACATGTTTAGTCGATTTAGGGTTTAAAATCCAATCGAACCCTAATTTTAATTTTAGGGCCGATTGCCCTTGATTAATTTTTAGGGTTTATATTTGGTTTTGTAATTTAATTTGATTAGAAACCCTAGGTTTAACATGTTTATGTGTTTGTAAGTGATCCTGTGGCAATATGCTAATTGTTAGGTAGAATCCATGCAAACGTGCATGTTTGGCATGGATTCATTGTTGTGATGATTTAATTGTTTTTCACATGTAATTTAATTGATAGATGTCGAATTGGGGAAGACTCCAATTAATTAAGTAATCAATTATGTGCAATGTGGTGTATATTTAATTATGACTAACGCAATCGATACATCGATGCATGTAGCTCACTTACCATTGTAAGTGATAGTCTTAGTTAAATATATGCATAATTAAACATAGATTGATTATTAATAGGAATTATCGAATTAGTTTGCATGTGGCTAATTGTTTACATAATTAATTGTTAAGTTATGTGCATTATTTAGTTGTTTATTTTTATTATTACTTGTTTTTGTTTAATTGTTCGACATGTTTTAAGTAAAAAGGGTAATTTTTGAATAGAAAATAAATGGACTAAATAATGGTGAAACTTGATGTAATAAATTATGAATCTTGCAAAGTCTTATGTGCCGATAGTGGTTCGCTTCGCACGGTAATTTGCTCCCAGGCGAGACTAGCAAGGTTATAATTTATAACATGGTTTTTAAGACTCATAAACTTTTAATTGATTGTTGAGTTTTGTACCAATAGTACGAACGGCTCACCCAATTGTGACAAACTATAAGGGGGTTTAAGTAGAAATGGGTTTTTAATAAGATTCGCTCTGACCTTTGTTTCTACGCTCCTTTGTGCGTCAAATTGGAGCTACCAAGTACGACTATTTATGTACAAAATCACCTTAAGGGTGAATTGACCTCAATTCCACGTGCCACTTTGTGGTAATTATCCGAATAACTTGGGTCTTTTGACTCATGCAGTAGTAGGATATAGTGGGCGATAATTGTAGGTAATTCTTTGATTGGTGAACCCAATACCTCAATTAAAACTTTGTTGATTTAAATCTTAGCTTAAAATTTGTAAATAAAAAGGTTTTGAAAAAACTTATGATACGAATATGTATGCATGCTTCTTCGTACATATTTTGATTGACACATCAAAATTACTACCCTTTAAAATTAAGTCAATGCCATCTAATTAAAAGAACACTTGAAGTTGTAATTTAGTCATGTGAGAGCTTGGACTAGATTACAATGGAAAGGTAAATTTCATACTTTCATTACTAGCAGATCAACTGATGTAATGAGACTATGGTAATTTACAGTTTTTTAATTAGACGACTTAATTGAGTTATAAGTGAGAGCTTGGACTCAAGGCATAAGATGGGGATAAAACATGCTTATATTGGAAATTGTTTGCCAATATAAATCACATAGTGATCTAGGAATTGGAAATTGTTTGCCAATTATTGAGATTACCTTATTATATACTTTCATTACTAGCAGATCAACTGATGTTATGAAACTATGATAATTTGGATCCTAGTTTTCAAGAAAATACTATGGTTATATGAATATTACCTTGGGTATTTTATTTTCTTAAAAAATTGTATTATCGAAAATACTAATTTTGAACTTTCTTTATCTGTAGAAAATGGCTCAAAACAATAACACTACTATGAGTTCTGCGTTCAAATCATTTTTTGAACGGGAAAAATTGACTGGTTCTCAGAATTTCAATGATTGCTATCGTTCACTCAGGATTGTCTTGCGAGTGACAGATCAACTTGAATATTTATCTCAGCCTTGTTCTGCTAAACCTACTGCTGACACTTCAACTGATGAAGAAAAAGCATTGTGGAAAGCTGAGTATAAGACGCATAATGATGTGGCCTGTTTAATGTTGGGGGCGATGACACCTGCTCTTCAAAAGCATTTTGAGAATTACTTCCCTATGGACATGATAAACGAACTCAGAAAAATGTTTGAAAAACCACAAACCGTTGAGGTCTATGATTTGATGGAATCTCTACACGGTTGTAAGCAGGCAGAAGGTGAACCGGTAAGTGCTCATGTGTTGAAAATGAAAGGTTACATGGATCAACTACAAGCACTTGGCAAGGTCTATGAATAAGACATTGCTATCAACTTAATCAATAGATCCCTGACTAAGGAACTTAGTGGTTTTGTGCATAATTTCAATATGCACTGCGTGGGGAAGACAGTTTCTGATTTACACGCACTGCTTATTGATTACGAGAAAGGTTTACCACCAAGGGCTCCTACACCCCAGGTACTTGCTATTCAAGGGGGTAGAATTAACAAGCCAAATACGAACAAGAAGGGTAAAGGAAAGGTTAAGGATGATAAGGGTAAGCAAGTTATGGCTTATCAACCACAACCCAAGAAAAACCCTCCTAAGAAGAAGGATAATCCAAAGAAGGATTAGGCTTGCCACTACTGTCATGTAGTTGGTCACTGGAAGAGGAACTGTCCTCTTTATATCCAAGAGTTGCGGGAAAGTAAGAACAAGAAGACTGGGTCCTTGGGCGCCAGCACTTCAGGTAACTTACTTATGATTGAATTATTTACTCTAAATCATAAAATTAATTCCTGGGTATATGATATTGGATGCGGTATTCACATTTGTAATACGCTGCAAGGATTTAGAGTGGAAAGGAAGCTTGCTTATGGGGAGCAATATCTGCATGTGAGAAATGGAGCCCCTGCAGCTATTGAAGCCTTAGGAGTGTTTAATTTAATTTTGCCTTCGGGCTTAGTACTGTTATTAAACAATTGTCATTATGCACCTTCAATTGTTAGGGGTGTTGTTTCCTTTTCTTGTTTTATGGATCTTGGTTTTAATCACATTATCAATAGCAATGGAATTTTCTGTTTCTTTAAATGGTGTTTTTTATTTTAATGCTATTCTTATTAATGGTGTGTTTGAAATTGACATGAATGATTATGTATCCAATAATAATAATTCAATGTATAGCATAAGTAAGAGAATTAAGTCAGACTTGAATTCTTCTTACCTTTGGCACTGTGGACTTGCTCATATAGGCAAGACTCGCATGAAAAAGCTACAACATGATGGGCTTTTGAAAAGTATCAATGATGAATCATATGATAAATGTGAGTCTTGTATAGCTGGGAAGATGACTAAGAAACCATTTCATAGTAATATGGAAAGGGCTTATGATCTACTTGGTTTAATACATACTAATGTATATGGACCACTTAGACATGTGTCAAGGAAAGGTGCTAGCTACTTCTTAACCTTTACAGATGATTTCAGCAGATATGGTTATGTTTACTTGCTTAAACATAAACATGAGGTGTTTGAAACATTTAAGGTTTTTAAAGCAGAAGTAGAATTGCAACTAGGAAAGAAGATTAAAGCTCTTCGATTCGATAGAGGCGGTGAATACTTAAGCCAAGAGTTTAAAGATTATTTAGCTGAGAATGGAATTGTCCAGAATCTCACATCTTCCTATACTCCACAACAAAATGGTGTATCTGAGAGAAGAAATTGTACATTGTTAGACATGGTACGATCAATGTTTAATCTTACAACTCTTCCTTTATCTCTTTGGGATTATGCCTTAGAATCAGCGGTTCGTATTTTGAATATGGTTCCCTCTAAGAAGGTTGATGAGACACCATATGAAATATGAAATGGAAAAGCTCCAAACTTGTCTTATTTAAAGGTCTGGGGTTGCGAGGCGTATATAAAACGTGACTCAGCAGATAAACTCCAACAGAGATCTGTAAAGTGTATCTTTGTAGGATACCAAAAGGAAACGATGGGTTACTACTTTTACTATCCACCTGAAAACAAAGTAATTGTTGCTAGATATGGAGACTTTTTAGAAAATGAACTTATATCTCAAGAATTCAGTGGGAGAGTTTATCATTTGGAAGATGATCATGTAGATACATTGCCTTCTGAAAACATTAGCGTACTTCTTGTGGAACCTGAAAGTCTGGGTCCTCCACCTGAAGTTGAAATTGTTCCCATTCGCAAGTCTTCAAGACATGTGAAATCTCCTGAACGACTATGTCTTAACGTAGAAGTTGAGGAAACTATATTAGGGGATCTGAATGAACCTGCTAATTATAGGGCTGCCATTAAGAGTCCTGAAAAGGATAAATGGGTAGTTGCTATGAATGGGGAAATGCAATCCATGAAAGATAACAATGTCTGGATTGAAGTAGACCTTCCTCCCAATGCCAAGGTAGTTGGAAGTAAGTGGCTCTTCAAGAAGAAAATTGACATGAATGGCAAGGTACACACCTATAAGGCCCGTTTGGTAGCTAAAGGCTTTACTCAAACATTTGGTGTTGACTACGAGGAGACTTTTTCTCCTGTAGCTGACATTAGGGCTATTAGGATTCTCATAGCCATAGCAGCATACTATGACTATGAGATTTGGAAAATGGATATCAAAATCGCCTTCTTAAATGGTCGCCTAAATGAAGACATCTATATGGCGCAGCCTGAGGGGTTTGTGAATCCAAAATTTCCAAACCGTGTATGCAAACTTCAAAGATCCATTTATGGATTGAAGCAAGAATCAAGGCAATGGAATAAAAGATTTGATGAAGAAATCAAAAGGTTTAGATTTACTCAGAATCTTGATGAGGCATGTGTTTATCATAAAGCTAGTGGGAGTAATTTAATTTTCCTTATCCTATATGTTGATGACATATTGATCATGGGAAAAGACATTCCAAGTTTGCAAAAGGTTAAGGCATATCTTGGAAAGTGCTTTTCTATGAAGGATTTAGGGGAAGCTGCATATATTCTGGGAATCAAGATCTATAGAGATAGATCAAGGCGGTTAATTGGATTAAGTCAAAGTGCTTACATTGACAAAATATTGAAGAGATTCAACATGCAAAATTCCAAGAAAGGTATTTGCCAATGGAAGTAAAACATGGCTTGAGCAGTGAGTTATGTGCTTCAATACCTGCAGAGGTGGCACCCATGAGCAAAGTTCCTTATGCTTCGGCTATAGGATCTATTATGTATGCGGTGAGATGTACAAGGCTAGATGTGGCGTTCGCTCAAAATATCACTAGTCAATTTCAACAGAATCCAGGTGAAAAACACTGGATTGTTGTTAAACATATTCTAAAGTATCTTAGGCATACAAAAGATATGTTTCTTGTGTATGGTGGAAATCCAGCTACAGAACTTGATGTAACAGGTTACTGTGATGCGTCCTGGAAATGTGACAAAGATGATGCGAAGTCTTAGACTGGTTATGTCTTTGTTATCAATGGATGAGCAGTAGACTGGAGGAGCAAGAAGCAGAGTACAATTGTGATGTCTGTGACAGAGGCCGAATACATAGCTGCTTCAGAAGCTGCAATGGAGGCTGTTTGGATTAGGAAATTCATTTCAGGGCTTGGTGTTATGCCTTCAATTGAATCGCCTATTAATATGTATTGCGACAATTCTGCTGCAATCATATTTGCCAATGAACCTGGAGTCATGAAGGGCACCAGACATTTTCTACGGAAGTATCACTATGTTCGGGAACAAGTCCGCGAAGGTGAAATTAATCTCTTGAAAGTTCACACAGATGATAACTTAGTTGATCCATTCACTAAGGCTTTAGCTAAAGAAAAACTTACTGAACTTGCCAATGACATTGGACTTAGATTAGCTAGTAGTTTCATGCATAACTGTGTTTAGTATTTGGATAAAGGATATGTGGAAAACTAGAAGGGGGGTTGAATAGTTTTTACCGCTTTTTAAATTTATTCGCTTAAAGTACTTAACGTGATTTCAAACTAATGCAAATAATCAAGCAATATAAATAAAGAAAGTAAGGAAAGAACAATCAAACCACAACACGGATGTTTATAGTGGTTCGGTCTACAAGGACTCTCTTCCTTGCCCTACTCCACTCCTCGAGCCTCTAACTCGAGAGTTTTTCTTCACTAAGAAACAAGCTCCCTTCTAGGCGGAGAAAACCTTTACACGTCGCTTAATCTTTTTCCGGTACTAAGCTAGATACCGAGTTCTTTACAAGGGTACAACCACTCCCAACGTCGCTTAACCTTTTTTCGGTACTAAGCTAAATACGGAGTTCTTTACAAGGGTACAACCACTCCCGACACTCTATGTGTTTTGAGGACTAAAACACTAACCGATCACTACTGAATGTTTGGTATAAACAATGATGTGTGAACTAATACAGTATCACACAGTAACTAAACTAAAGGTTTACAACACTGTGTTGAACCTTGATGCTTGATCTTCTTTGCTACAAAAGAAAGATCTCTACAAATGAAATGAATGAATGGGTTAGTAAACTAAGAAAGAATGTATATGCAATGTATGCTATGTAAGTGATGATTGTCCTTGAATGATCAGCTTGCTATTTATAGGCAAAACTGACCAGACAAAGGACGGATTTGGCGGACCCAAATATTTGGTTCCGCCCATACTGCTGTTTGGGTCCGCCGGGACATGACAGCTAGCTCTTACACAATCCAACTCATTGCTTGTAAATCTTTCCAAAATATTATGCTAAGTCTTACAAGCTATCTAAATGATGTATGCCATGATGTCATGTATATATTTACATTTTAGGAATTAAAATGTAAAACATGTAAATGTATATATGTATGTAACATGTATCCTAGTGATCATGTAGCATGTATATGATGGGTTTTAAAAGCTTATTACTATAAATGTAAAAGACTTTAACTTATATTTATGCTTTGCTAAAGATAAACTTTATAATTGTCATTAACAAAATATAGCAAAGATCGTAAAATATAAATAACGTTTTTAGGACGATATTTGTATTAACAATCTCCCCCTTTTTGTTGATGACAAAACATAAATTTTATTTTTAAGCAAAGAAATAAGTAAAGTGTAAGTCTTTTAAAAATATAGATTAAAACTAGTTTTATGCAAATTTTGAAGTCTTTTGAAATCAATTTTGTCATAAAACATGTATGCAATGTATGAGTTTAATCAAACTTATCTCCCCTTTTTTGTCGAAACAAAAAGAAGAAATGCATAGCGGAATGTGGTAAAATGGCCCTTGTTGATAACTCCCCCTAATTTGAAGTACCAAGTATAAGGCATTTATTTTGAGAACGTAAAAGCTCCCCCTTGGATAATACTCCCTCTAATTGGAGTGCCAAGGTTATGATGAATGATCCTACAAAACAAAAGTTAGTGTATGTAATGCTCCCCCTTGATCAATACTCCCCGTTGCTAGTGTACCAACGTATGTGATTCAAGGATTATGAATGCTACAAAACAAGGATTAGTACATGATATGCTCCCCTTGATCAATACTCCCCATTGCTAGGGTACCAACGTATATGATTCAAGGATGAGAAATGCTACAAAAATAACGGTTAGTTCATGATATACTCCCCCTCGATCTATACTCCCCGTTGCTAGGGTACCAACGTATTTGATTCGAGGATGACAAGTGCTATACATCAAATGTTAGTTGTAAATAATCCAACCAAGGAATATGAGTTCAACCAAACATTGTAGTTCAACCCGTTTGACTTAAAAAGTCAACTATGTATAAATTGGTCAAACAAAGCTAATAGTTTAAACCAACCATCTAATAATGCAAGTGTTAGTAATGCAATCCAACCAAGATGATGCACAAATATTGATCACACACAAGCATAAACATAACATCCTTCCATAGAAAATTGTTTGTGATCAAAGTCACAAAACAATGAGTTACAAAATAAAATAACCTAGAAATTAAAAAAAGAGAAGTCCTAAAAAGTCCTATGAAGTCCTATAAAAGGAGACAAAGGAGAAACTTCTAATATCTATTGCGTAGGATGGGATAGAGCATTAAGGCGCTCTAGGATGTGGTTCAAAATGAACCTCACTTCGTTTTGTTACTCATGAACCAAGATGTTGGTCCGTTGAGTCAAGTGAGCGGTCCTCTCGCACATGGAACAACCATGTCTAGGTGGTGGAAGGGTTTGTTCATGAGTTGGTGGTGGTGGTGGTTGGTTGTTTGATGGTGGAGGTGGTGGAATGTAGGTTGGAGACATAATGGAAGCCATCAAAGTTGATTGCAAGTCCATAGCCTCATTGAGGTGGGAATCCACCATATTTGAGAAGGCATAAAGGCGATCAAGTTCTTCATTGATCACGCCTTGGGTGTTGGGTTGGTTAATCCACATTTCCTTATCAATGGCATTGAGGGTGGACCTTGGTAAAAGTGGTTGAGGTTGCGGTTGTGGTGGTTCTTGGTCACGGTAGAGAGGACCGTGAATATCCCGATAAATAGGATGGAAAAAGGAGTGGTTCTTGACCTTCAAAAGTCAAGGGTGGAGGATTAGTAGACCTTGGTGGAAGGTCTTCAAGGGTTTCTACGTATGGATGTGGTGAGGTTGGAGGAGTCACAAATAGCTCCATTAGACGGAGTTTTGGTGAGTGTAGAGGTGATGGTGATCTAGTTGGTTGTGATGGAACAGGTGGTGGTGTGGTAGCCACTGGAGTGATTGTTGGTGGTGGAGTGTTGATGACCACATTAGGTGGTGTTGGAGTGGAGAGGGTAAGAAAGTTCTCATTTGCTAAAGGTGATGAAATGTTAAGGGGTGATGACTCTTCTGATGAAAAAGCCAGATTCATAAAACAACACGGTCTGACACTCATACGAGTTGTCCTTCATGGTGGTCTGTTGGTTGATGAGTTGTTGGATTTTGTCATTGTCGAAATAAGGATGATTACTTAGAAGTACATGAGTAATGCTTAGAGATGATGGTGAATGAGTGATTTGTGATGATCCTAAACTTTCTAATTTATAGACAGTAAGGTGTATTGAACTTTGTGTTTGGATTTGATGTTGATCCATTGAGGAATGTTGGTTCCTAATGATTTGGAGCAAGTAAATGAGCTTGTCATATCACCAAAGTCAATCCATAGAAATGGAGTTGAGTAAATTAAGGGAGATATGCAGTAAATGCAAGGAGTGAGTGGGAAATCTAATCATGTGATTGTCCCACGGATTTCAAGGAACCAAATGGAGGGTTCCTTGCTTGTTACAGAAAGGTAACTTGGATGAAAATTTGAATTTTTAAATTTTGGTGGGAAATGGATTTCTTATAGTTCTAAGTGTGCCTAAGTGATCCTAATGTGCCTAATGATCAGTATAATGATCCTAAAAATCAATAATCTAAGGAGCGGGATTAGACGGGAAATTTGAAAAAGTTACTGTTGGAATGGCGGATCCAAACGATAACAAGTACGGAACCAAAATTTTGGTTCCACAAAATCCGCAAGGCTAAATTTGGCGGAGCCAAAATATTCAACAGACGGAACCCAAAACTTGGTTCCGCCATATCCGCCAGATGGAAATTGTTAACAGAGAGCATGACAAAATGCTCGAAACCCGTTCAATTCCTGAAAATTTTCCTAAATCCTATGTAACTACTTAGTTATGATTGATTAAACACAAAAACACAGGTTCTAACGCATGCGTGCATATAAATCGAACCAAGGATATTGTTCTTACCATAGAAGTAGGTTAAGTCAAACGGTGGCTTAAATACGAAAAATCGATAACATCACGTGTTATCATCCTGCATCATTATGTTAGTTCACATAAAAATATAATACCAACATAATATTCTAAGAACACAACAATTCATCACATCATTGTTTGAAATTGTCTTATACCAAACACTCCTTAATCCTCACTTCTTGTTGAGCTTCTTGTTAAGCTTCATGATCCATCGTCCAATATTCTTCATCATTCTTCGTGTTTGTCGAAACTCCTCTGATTGGTTGTCGATGGGAGGAAGTTGACTCATGTATTCGGGTGGAGGAATCCTAGAATTTGGCAAACCATCATCCTCGCTAACCGATGATGATGATGATGATGAGGTTGGAGGATGAGCTCATTTTCCTCTTGATACGGCTACTCTATGATCACTAAGAGGTACAAAGGTGTGTTTAATTTCGAAGTAGTCGGGTAGGAAACCTCTAGCTTTTGGAGGAATGGGTGCAAAAGCTCTATAGAGACGAGTAAGTAGCATCCCGTAAGGCATGGCGGTGGTACCCAAAACCAGAATATCGGCCATTCTTTTGGCGATATAGTAGGCTAGGTTGAATGGTTGGTGGGTAGACACACAATAGAGCATGTAGCAAAGGCTTGCGTTGACATGATCCCTATTTCCTATGGTGCTAATGACGTTAGCCCTAAGAACTTCTTCTAGCTTCTTGAATTGGGGCCTAAGCTCGTTTAGCTCCATGCCAAACGGATCTCGATCTACCTCTCTACCTCGACTTGTCCTAGTATGGGAGGTCCTAGGTACAAAGAGAGCATCACGAATAGTCTCTTTTGGAGTTAATGGAGTGTCGTATGGTGGCATACGATCAAGGTTGGAAACTAGGATGGACAATGACCATTTGTCTGAATAGAAGCAAGTTCCTTGACCCGGAACTCCTAAGACATCCGCAAATTGGTCCAAAGGGATGTTGAATTGAGTTTGGTTGACTTTGAAATGGTCGTTCATGTAACCAAAGTCATTTGAGCTAAGACCGACAATAGCATAGAACTCTAGTATGAATCTAGGAATTATGGGTTCATCTATGTCTAGAAGACAATCGAAATGGATGGCGGCTAGTTGTTCTCAGATAATGGTTCCTTCTAAGAATGAGGGGTCTACGGTTCTACCCTCGTGAACATAGCGTTTTTCTAAAGCCTTAAAGATTTTGACTTGGTTGTCAGTGAGTCCTTTTGTCTTATGGTGTTTGGGTAGGTAATTGAGGGTTTCTTTGTGATCATAGTATGTCACGGGAGGCATGATTATCCTAGACACGAAAATTACATAGTTTAGTTAAAACTATCGAAAATACCTATATAGATTTCTAGTGTGTGCCTATATGGGGACAATGTAGAGGTACGGTTATCTCGACTCCTTTTGATGCATGAAAATTTTGTTTATGCAAGTGATGCGGTGCGATGTGTCGTTGCGGTTTAGCAGTATTAATGCCTACTCAAGTTTTAAATTTATATTTAGCCGACTTATCAATAACACACACACTTAACGAGCAGTGTACCCGGTCAGTATGAATATAATGGTAAGTAGAGTGTCGATCACTAAGAGTGGAACGTATTATCTAGTTATTCTAATCAGTATTTTAATATATTAAGTTAGCTATACAACCTAATCTAACGCAAAGGGTTCAGCCTGAGAGACTGGCACGATTTGGTTGCAATTAAATAATAAACTAAACCAATAGGCACGAATCAGCGAATAGCACACACGTACACAGATAAATACTCGAGACAATAAGAAGGATGTCCTGATAGATAAGTAGTTTGTCACTTGTTTTATTGCTAGTTTTATATGAAGTGTATAGTTCGATGCAACGCACCGAGATTAAGTCCTTTCTCGTTGGTTCTAATCTTATCGGCGAGTAAACCCTTAATGATTACTTATGACTATCCTATTTATCTTTCTTCCTACTTTTCTACAGACGATAGAATGCATAGGCGATCTAATAAATAGGCGAGGGCAGAGGCATGGCGACCCGATCAACGCTCAGCTAGACACAGAGGTTATCAATGCACTAATAAAAGTCACCAAAGACATCAACATATAAACTTTAATTAATGAGAAAGCAGTTTTAAGGGAGTGCAATCTTTCCGTTGTCACATTACACAAGCCACAAATCTTGATGAATTAAAGTTTACTAACACAATAAAACAAAACTACTTAATGAATTAAACACATGCAGCACCTTCTTACAGCTCTTGTATCTTCTTTTGGGTGTGTCTTGTGCTGCTGCCTTGACTGAATTCGTCCTAGGTTTTCTGTACTTCGGTCTTCTGTCGAAACTTCGGAACTCTTAATTCGTCTGGTCTTTGGGGTATTTATAGTTTCTGTCTGAGGGTAAGATGCGGCGCATCTAGTAAGTAGATGCGGCGCATTGACTTAACTTCGCGTGGGGTCCAAGATTATAATATTCAGGAATATTCGTACACCGCCAGAAGATGCAGCGTAACTCCATAAGTAGATGCGGCGCATGTCCTCTTGTATCTTGGATCGTATCTGGTGAAATCTTGATAGTGATGCGCCGTATGTAATGAGTGAGATGCGGCACATCTGGAGCAGATTCGTCTTGATCTTGTCCATTTCAGTAGACTCTTAACTTCTTGCATGTTTTGCTCCATAATTAGTCCAAAATCGCTAAGTTTCACCAAATGCTTGTTTTTACCTGAGAATTACAAAAGTAAACGATTAAGTATCAATCCTCATACATAATATAATAAAACAAGTCAAATAATTAGGATAAATGATAGTAATAAAATGTACTTATTTGAGTTCATCAAATATCCCCCACTTGAACTTTACTTGTCCCCAAGTAAACCTTAGAATTAATCTTATGAAAATGTATCCTAAAAGATATTAGGATTTATTTTTATATTTAAGCATGTATTCATTTTTGCCATAATCACACAACCAAACACTTAACGAATTAGAAGTTAAATAAAATAATTTGATAAAAGCAAATCTAATCGTTTAACTGTCCAGTCGTGACGAATATTCTATCATAAGCTTGGCAAGTATACACATCTCCCCCACTAAAGCCAAGGAATAACAAGTCTAAAGCGGTAAAAAAAGGTTTTGAGGCTTAAAGGGTTAATTATTCTCCTTAATCTCTATCGATCTCAAATTCCAGAAAAGGCGACAAAATCACAAATACATGATCGAATCCACGAACACGATACTTGCAATTGCTCAAATCCTTAACTCGAATAGGCTAAAGATAGGACCAAGTAATCTTTACCAATAATATTATATCAAAAAGGGCGACAAAATCATAAATACATAGTCGAATCCACGACTACGATACTTAAGATTGCTCAAATCCCTAATCTCAATAAATCAAAGGTTTGGATCAAGAATAATATAGGGTATGGATAATATTTGGGATACAAATTGGTGTAAAATAAAAAATAAACAAAACAAATAAATTAAAATCCTAAGTGTGGTTAATCACTATCCCAACCATCCCATGAATAAGACTCATATCATAGAATAACTCACGCTTTAACACTTGAAACACACGCTTTAGGTAGATACGAATTATACTCAACAAGATCTTAATCAAAGAATAAACCTTAGTTGGCGTTCCCATAACTGCCAACTCCCATTCAATCCATAGATATAATATACAACAATTAGTGGTGATATCGACCACTTACATAACTTTACATAAGTTGGTTAAAACAAACATCCAACTTTCCTCTTTTTTTTCTTTTTCTTTTCTCATTTTTTCGATTTTTTTTTTTTTTTTTTTTTTTTTTTTTTTTTAATAAACATAAACATAGATGTGTAAAATTTCACCACATCACTATAATGATAATTCTGGATAATTTTTCCATACTTTTCATGACTTCAGAAATAACGGTAATAGTGAAAGTAGTAAACACACAAAAAATAAACTCAAAGATATACAATATTTACTTTCACTCCAATTGCATTGTGCAATTTCCCAACCTAACCATAGATAATGAATTACGCACGCGAACACAGGTAATGTAAGGAAACACACTTTGCCTATAGCAATTAACCAACCACGGATTTTAATCTACAGGGTAGGCTAAGGTGTAAGGGTGTAACGAAACATTTTAACAAAGGTGTAAGAAACGAAAGGAATGGCTCTGAGTGTTTTTCTAGGGGTATCTTACTCTAAAAATGAGAGTAACAAAAGGGTTTATACGGGGGTTAACTAACCAGTGTAGTTAGCTAATAACACATAACATATAAGGCTATTTGGGTGTAATCCTAGAAATTTACCAATTTAAACAAGTCATTCCAATTATATAAATAATACTCATTATGGTGGTCTCGAATAGTATACAAGCCAAGTTCTAAAGTTTACAAGTCACCGGCACACTCATAGATTTGTGAATTTTGAAAAAAAATCACAATTTTTGAAAATAACGTCATGTGTGCAGCAATGCAACTTAGACTTTAAACAAAAACATGCTAAAAAAAATTTTAGTTTTGATATATTAAGCACATTTTAAGCATTTTTTTTTTGAAAAGTTTAGGACAAGTAAGTGTTAAGTGTTCTAATTCTCCAATCCCCCCACTTAAGTTAAACAACGTCCTCGTTGTTTGTATAAAAGGTTAAAAACTGGAAAATAAAAGAATTAGAACAGAAAAACTCCCCTGAGATTTGCTCGGTATGATCCTCCATTAGTATAAGAGCAAAAATCATTTTTCTTGTGGATTAGAACGTTTAAGCTTCATATTAGATGTATCCACAGGAAATGCAGGAATCTATAATACCACCAAGGCTTTAAAAGCACACCTAAGTTAAGAAAGGTTCAACTTGCATAACACATTAGTAGTTAGATAAAAATAAAACATAAAAATTTAAAATGAAAATCATCAGGTCAGTCGATGCGCCGTATCTTATGGAAGAAGATACGCCGTATCGAGCCTGGAATAAATACGGATCAGAATAGAAGATGCGCCGCATCCTTAACCAGGGATGCGCCGCATTAAAATAAACTGATAAAAAGTTTTAAAGTCGAAAATAAAAAATGCAGAAAAAAAAATAAAGTAAGATATGACCTGTGCAGGAGATGCGTCGCATCTCAGGATTGAGATGCACCGTATCCTCTGCGGCCTGACTGACTCGACACAAAAACAGAATAATAAAAATTTCTCCGGGTTGTCTCCCGGCCAGAACTTGTCTTTATTCCAGAGTCTTCAAGTTAGACTCACGTTCAGCTCATCAATATCGATCGTTGAACGAGTCGGAAACATCACGCTCCCTCATCGCCAATTCAGTAATATTGAACACTCCTTGCTCGTCCTTAATTTCCACGCCGTTCTTCTTTAATATCTGTATGAATAAAGTTCTGTCTCTTTCGGGTAGAGATGACAAAATGATAGACGTGAAATTCTTATTATCGTACAGGCATAAATAAGCAAGGTGGGGTGGTAGTTCAATAAACACATCATTATTCAAATTCGTTTTCTCAACTATTCTCCTACGTTTGTTAATTACTACGCAATCATACCACTCATCATTAGAATCATTAACAACATCGCGTCTAAGTTCGGTAGGTACATTAAGGTCAATAAATTCCTCAAAGTTCTCATGATTAGGATTAGTTGAGTTGTTTTGAATCAATGTTTCCCCCATAAGCCTAGCTTCAAGATCGAGGTCCATACGCTCTCTTAATCCTAGCACATAGACACCTCTAATTATGCTTTTAACAGGATCTTGGCATTTATAGACTAGTTTATTATTCCCTACCCTTAACGAGATTTTTCTTTTAAACACATCAATTTTAGCATGGGCAGTAGACAAGAAAGGTCTTCCAAGGATTAAAGGAATCTTAACATCCTCGGGCATGTCTAATATAACAAAGTCTACAGGGAAAATAAACTTCTCAATCTTAACTAGCACATTATTAGCAATCCCTTCAGGTCGTTTTACCATTTTATCAGCCAATTCAATAAGTAACTTAGTTGGTGCTAATTTTCCTAGTCCTAGGGTAGTGAATGTCTTGAGAGGCATAACACTAACACTAGCTCCTAAGTCAGCTAACACATTATTGAAAGATGTATCATTAATTGAACAAGGCAAAGTAAAACTTCCTGGGTCTTTTTTTTTATGAGGCAAGGCATTTAAGTCGGTTGCAGAGCTCTCTTCTTTCATTGTAGCCTTGATCTCCTCTTCAATCTTTGTCTTCTCTTTTAGTAGTCTCCTTAAACTGATTGAAGAATTAAAGAAAAATTCGGGTCTTGCACCATCATTACCATTCATCGGTCTTCTAGGTAAGTAAGGAGTGACTTCTTCAGTGGTGCTTATGGCCTTGACATGATCTCTTGGGTTGGTTTCGGTTGAGCTAGGTAAACTTCCATATCCCCTTTCTTGAAGAACTTTGCTCATTTGACCAATTTGTTGTTCCAATGCTTTGATCGAAGCTCCTTGATTTCTTGTAGTAGTGTCCGTTGAAGCTCGGATTTCTTTGATCATAGCAGTATTCTCTTCATGTCTTTTAGCAGCATCGGCCATAATTTGCTTTAGAGTGTCATCTAAAGTCTGCCTCCTTTCTTGATAAGCGGGATTGAAGTTGTTCTTTTGATAGAATCCCGGTGTGGCTTCCCTAAATCTTCCTGAAGGTCGGAATGGTTGTCCAAATTGGGTGTAATATGCTTCTTCAAATGTCTCACTTTCATTCTTATTCGGGCAATCTTTAGTGTAGTGAGGTCCTTCGCACTTTTCACATCCAACTTGGGCAGCATACATTTTTTCATCACGCTTCTTCATCTCTCTACTAATTTTATCCAATTGAGCTTGAATAGCAGCAATCCCGTCAAAATTAGTGCTGCTCTTAGATCTAGTAGAGGTCCCATCGTGCCATTTTTGAGAATGATCAGCAGCTTCTTGGATCGCTTTCCTAGCATTGGTTGCACTCATTTGAGGCACAGCTCCCTTAGCGTCCAAGATTTGTCTAGTAGGCACGTCCAATCCTTGATAAAACAATATTATCTCCTGCATAGGGGTTAGATAGTGTTGAGGACATTTTACCAGTAAATCTTTAAATCTTTCCCAAGCTTGATAAAGAGTTTCATCAGGCTCTTGCTTGAAACTGTTGATAGCCTCCATCTTTTTAGCAGTCTTAGCAGGTGGACAATATCTCTTCAGGAATTTGCTCTTCAAATCTTCCCATGTAGTGATTGAACTAGCAGGTTCATTCCTTAGCCACTTGTTAGCAGCTCCTTTTAGTGAGAGTGGAAAGATTCTTAGCATGATTTGATCGTCAGTGACTCCTTCTGAAGTAAACAAATCCGCAATCTCGAGGACCTTTTCAACATGCTCATTAGCATCCTCATGTTCCGATCCACTGAAAGCATTCTCTCTTAGCTCCTTGAGAAACTGACCCTTCAATTCAAACTTTGACTTATCATCAAACTTTGGTCTAGCAACTCCTGAAGTGTAATCAGCACGGGTTTTGTTCATGTATTCCTCCATAGTTGTGTTTTCGCCCATTGTTTCTGTTTCTTCCTCCTCTTTCTCCTCAGAAAAATAATCAAGCTCGAATGAACTTGAAGTATCAAAGCTTTTTGTGTTGAAAAGCCTTTTAAGCGAATGAAAGACTCGTTCAGGATCTTCGAAAGGTTGAATCAAGTTCTTCGTAGAACTCCTGGTCATGCACTTCCTGAAATCAGCACAAAAATATCAGTAGGGTATGCTCAAGAAAGTAATATATCAGAAAATTAACAACGAAAACGGAATACGAAAAATTAAAGTTACTGATATCTGCAGACGATGCGCCGTATCCAAAAAGTTGGATACGCCGTATCTTATAATCGTTAAAATTTAATCAGACTTTATTCATTAAATAGATACGCCGCTTAGAAAATCGAATGCGCCGTATCAATTTTAATTATCAAAAATCGATATACTTATTAAAATTAAATGCGTCGTATTAACAAAAGTTAATGCGCCGTATCTTCGTTACGTTTCAAAATATAACATTTTTGATTCAGAAGATGCGTCGTATCGATAAAAATTGATACGCCGTATCTGTTTAATAATTCGAAATCTGTTTTTAATTAAAATAATAGATACGCCGTATCTGCTAAAGCAGATGCGTCGTATGGCGTTAATGTTTAGAAAAAAATTTTATCAAAAACAGATACGCCGTATCTTGGGGAAAAGATGCGTCGTATCGAATTAATTAAACGCGTTGTATTTTATAAAAATTAAACGCAATACGCCGTATCTGAGAAATCAGATGCGCCGTATCATTTGATTTAGCTCAGTACAACGATAGCAGAATACAAAAAATACGAAAAATTAAAAACAAATAAAACACACGAAAATAAACACAAATAAAAGCAAACAAATAACACACAAAAACAGAAAATATGCAAAATATTACAATGAATGCAAATTAATCTAATACACAACAGAATTAGCGGTTAGATAAAAAAATTAAAAACCTAATTAAAATACTAATCAAATTAACAGATAATAACAATTCACTCCCCGGCAACGGCGCCAAAAACTTGATGCGGTGCGATGTGTCGTTGCGGTTTAGCAGTATTAATGCCTACTCAAGTTTTAAATTTATATTTAGCCGACTTATCAATAACACACACACTTAACGAGCAGTGTACCCGGTCAGTATGAATATAATGGTAAGTAGAATGTCGATCACTAAGAGTGGAACGTATTATCTAGTTATTCTAATCAGTATTTTAATATATTAAGTTAGCTATACAACCTAATCTAACGCAAAGGGGTTCAGCCTGAGAGACTGGCACGATTTGGTTGTAATTAAATAATAAACTAAACCAATAGGCACGAATCAGCGAATAGCACACACGTACACAGATAAATACTCGAGACAATAAGAAGGATGTCCTGATAGATAAGTAGTTTGTCACTTGTTTTATTGCTAGTTTTATATGAAGTGTATAGTTCGATGCAACGCACCGAGATTAAGTCCTTTCTCGTTGGTTCTAATCTTATCGGCGAGTAAACCCTTAATGATTACTTATGACTATCCTATTTATCTTTCTTCCTACTTTTCTACAGACGATAGAATGCATAGGCGATCTAATAAATAGGCGAGGGCAGAGGCATGGCGACCCGATCAACGCTCAGCTAGACACAGAGGTTATCAATGCACTAATAAAAGTCACCAAAGACATCAACATATAAACTTTAATTAATGAGAAAGTAGTTTTAAGGGAGTGCAATCTTTCCGTTGTCACATTACACAAGCCACCAATCTTGATGAATTAAAGTTTACTAACACAATAAAACAAAACTACTTAATGAATTAAACACATGCAGCACCTTCTTACAGCTCTTGTATCTTCGTTTAGGTGTGTCTTGTGCTGCTGCCTTGACTGAATTCGTCCTAGGTTTTCTGTACTTCGGTCTTCTGTCGAAACTTCGGAACTCTTAATTCGTCTGGTCTTTGGGGTATTTATAGTTTCTGTCTGAGGGTAAGATGCGGCGCATCTAGTAAGTAGATGCGGCGCATTGACTTAACTTCGCGTGGGGTCCAAGATTATAATATTCAGGAATATTCGTACACCGCCAGAAGATGCGGCGTAACTCCATAAGTAGATGCGGCGCATGCCCTCTTGTATCTTGGATCGTATCTGGTGAAATCTTGATAGTGATGCGCCGTATGTAATGAGTGAGATGCGGCGCATCTGGAGCAGATTCGTCTTGATCTTGTCCATTTCAGTAGACTCTTAACTTCTTGCATGTTTTGCTCCATAATTAGTCCAAAATCGCTAAGTTTCACCAAATGCTTGTTTTTACCTGAGAATTACAAAAGTAAACGATTAAGTATCAATCCTCATACATAATATAATAAAACAAGTCAAATAATTAGGATAAATGATAGTAATAAAATGTACTTATTTGAGTTCATCAGCAAGTTTTATATCAAAAAAACAGATAACCCAAACACTCCTACTTCAATGTAGCTACGATTGAATGTACCCGAAAATACATATTAATTATGTATTTCCTTTAGCATTCAAGAGACATTTTGCAAGTGATGTCTAAAACATAACGTTTTGTATTTGTATGAATAATGTGCAAAAATCGTTTTTCCTAGTCGTGAGAAGATTTTTATAAAAATTTCTCATGGGGTTTTTGATGAATTATGATAATGCCTTATGATATGCAAATCCTAACTAAGGAAAACATGATTTGTTATGCAATTCAGTAAATATGCTTCATGATTTTGCAAAAAATATGCATAAACCCCAAGTTTTGATTTTGTGCATGAAATAGAAATCCTAGACGCAGATCAGGAATGTAGATATGATTAGGATACTTACAGAGATGATTAGAGCACAAATTGGTTGAGGGGGATGACCTAAATTGTGAGTTTGGTTGATTTTGAGTCGAGTTCCAGTAGTTGTTATGTTTTTGGGGAATGTGATACACAGTACAGGGTGTTTGTTTAATATACTAAAAAACTAACTCAGGAACTCGCAGAACCAAAACAAGGGGTCCGTCCTTGTTGTCATTTGGTTCCGCAGGATCAGGCTTGATTTTTGGTTATTGTTATGTTTAGTTAATCTAAGATTCAAGCTAAGATTCTAACTACACATTTGGTTCCATTAATCCTAAACCAAGTCTAAAGAAGTTAAAGGGTGCTCTCTTAAGAGGTTTAGTGAGAATGTCGGCAGTGTTGTCCTCTGAGGATACTTTCTCGGTTGAGATGTTTCCCTTCTGAACATTGTCGCGTAGGAAGTGGTGGCGTATTTCTATGTGTTTGGTTCTAGCGTGTTGGACTGGATTTTTGCTAAGGTCGATAGCTCCTTTGTTGTCGCAAAGAATGGGAATGTTGTTGAGTTCAATTCCATAGTCGACGAGAGCTTGTTTCATCCACAGTGCTTGTTGACACGCCTTTCCTGTACACACGTACTCGGCTTCGGTTGTTGAGATTGCTAAGGCTGTTTGCTTCTTTGAGAACCATGCGGTAAGACAATGTCCAACAAAAGTACAAATACCACTTGTACTTTTTCTATCAACATAGTCACTGGCATGGTCTGAGCCGGCATACACTATGGTTTCTATTCCCATTCCTTTGGGATACCATAATCCTAAATGTGTAGTGCCTTTGATATATCTAAAAATACGTTTGACGGCTTCAAGATGGGATGTTTTGGGATCTTCTTGAAAGCGTGCACATAAACAAACACTAAACATAATGTCGGGTCTACTAGCCGTTAGATAGAGTAGACTACCGATCATTCCCCTATATTTAGTGCTATCTACGGATTTACCTTCTTCATCCTTTGTAAGTTTGGTTTCGGAGGACATGGGTATTTTCATGGGTTTGGAATCTTCAAGACCAAATTTCTTAAGCATATCCTTTATATACTTAGATTGGTTGAAGAATATCACATCATCTAATTGTTTAATTTGGAGTCCTAAGAAAAAGTTTAGTTCCCCCATCATACTCATTTCAAACTCATCATGCATGATTTTCAAAAAATCATCGCATAACTCTTGACAAGTTGATCCGAATATGATGTCATCCACATATATTTGGACTATGATTATATGTGATCCCTTTTTCTTAGTGAAAAGAGTGTTGTCTACTAGGCCCATGGTATACTTATGGTCAACTAGGAAAGTCTTAAGTCGATCATACCAAGCTTTTGGTGCTTGCTTAAGTCCGTATAAAGCCTTTTTAAGTTTATAGACATGATTTGGTTTTTCAAAATGGGCAAATCCGGGAGGTTGTGCAACGTACACTTCCTCATTAATAAAACCATTAAGAAATACACTTTTGACATCCATTTGAAAAAGTTTGAAGTCATGTGCACATGCATATGCAAGTAGTATTCTAATTGACTTAAGCCTATCGACGGGTGCAAATGTTTCATCATAATCTATACCTTCTTATTGATTGTAGCCTTGAGCTACTAGCCTAGCTGTAACCACTGTGAAAATTTCACTTTCTAATAAACTATCTTATAGAAAAACTTATCCTTTTCTACGTGTAAATTTTTTTTAAACATGACTGTTATCTTAGGTAGATCACATCCCTGATAAACGTGCTCGCAACTCAACCTTAACTGATTTAGTATTTAACTATATAAAACATACTTGACCTAAAACTTTATGAGATCCCATTTACCACTTTACGTTATTTCGTTAATGAACATTTAAAACTAAACGTTTTCTATTTGATAAGAGTTCTATAAAACCCTAAACTATCATAACAACATATGTAAATAACCAAAACCCTAAAAATACTAAAGTACAACTCATCCAACCTAATGTACAAGCATCTAAAGCATGAAAACCCTAATTCCATAATAACTCCCGATAAAACCCTAAATTCACAAAACTATTATTATATGTAATAAAATCACAAACCCTAAATTAATATTTTTATAAAATATATATGTACAAGACTTTTTAACTAAAGTACAAGTACTTAATGCACAAACATAAGAATATTAATATAGATATCATTATAAACCTCAGTGTACTCATATTAAGACACATTATCCAATTATTCTCTATATTAACCCTAAAAAATTATTTCTTCACATATTAGGTATATGCACAAGTCCTTTAAGTTAAGGTACAAGTCTTTAATGCATAAAAAACTAATTATTTATAAAAACTTTATATAAACCTTAAAAATAACTATTTTAAAGGAATATTTTGTACACTAATTTTAAAAAAAAAACAAATTTGTTAATTTATAAAATAAATGTACAAACCCTCAAACCCATAGTACAACCCTCTAATGCACAAAAACTCAAAAACCTATTTAAATCCCTTAAAACTCTAATAAAATTTTATATAAATTATATGAACTAAGCAATTATTAAAGTTATATTTTTCATAATTTCTAAACCCTAGTACAACCTCCCTAAGCCTAAAATACAATGTTCCAATGCACCAAATTGATTTCTCTTACTTCTCTCTAAATCGACATATATATATATATATATATATAATCTAATTAGAAAACCCTAAAATAATATCTAGATAATCTTTAAGCTTTAAAAACCCTAACTAAACCCTAACCCTAAAATACCATATACCTAAGCCTAGTGTACAACCCTTGAAGCCCTATTCGAATTTCCCTTTCCCCCTCCTAGCCGAATCCTAACTACAACATAACCAAATTAGTTTCCCAAATAGAACCATTCCCATATAGTCCTTCCTTAGTTCCCTCCTCCTCCATCACCATGACATCACCAAAGATAGTTACATGTATGGAAGAAAAGAAACCACATCATTTCCCCTCCATAATCTACACGGCCACACCCCCCTCCTCACACTTGTCATCACACATGGCACCAATAGGAATCTAACACATCAACATCTTAAGAAAACCCTAACCTACCTTCTTCTATAAATAGCAGCCTAAATTCTCAACCTATTCGCACACTAAATCGACCTAAACTTCTTATCTTCACAGGAATTCAATCAAATCCTAAACCAGCCTATCCTCACCCAAAACACTAATCCAATAACCCATTTAGAAGAACCAGAAGAGGTCTAAAATCAAGAGGAGCACTCCTGGTGTTCAAGACTCGAAACCATTCAATACTAAAAACCCTAGTCGAACCATAAATCCCAGTAAGTTAATCTAATCCTTTTTATTTCAGTTTATTTACTTTATATATCATCTAAAAATATTAATACACAACATCTAAAAATAAATAAGATCAAAAACTAGAAGTATTCTTTTCTTTTCTTTTGTTCTGTTCGATCAGTAAACTCAACACACCATAACTATTTGAAATCTTGTTAGAACAAATCAAAAAGTGATAAAACATGTTGAAATACATCAAATATATTTATATCATGCATAAAAATTATTTACAAATGGTTAAAAATCCAAAAACCCAATCGGGTTACATCTTTCTGGTTTCTGTCGAGTGAAATATGCCTCCCAAAGCCCAACTTTTGACCTTTAAACCGACCCTTAAACGACCACTATAAATTCTGATTTTTGGCATAACTAAAGTTCACCCAACTAACTAATAATAGGAAAAAGAATCATGAAATATGATTAAGTTTTCATTAAGTTATCGAGTCCTAAAAATTGCTATATATCGCTAAAATAGAAACAAGGATTTTCAGTTATTTATTTTTCAAGTCTTTCATGCGAACAGCCCAACTTTTGACCTGTTTTTCGACCCTTAGACCATCTCTAAAAAATTTAAGATTTTGGCACATCAAATACCACCTAGCTAACTTGTTTTAGAAGAAAGAATCAATTAAAATGATCAATCGATCAAAGAGTTATTGAGTTTCAAAAACCATTCCATCGCTAGACCCAAAAGTCACTTTTCCAGATTTTTACTAAAACTTTACTTCACTCGCCCAACTTTAGACACCATTTTCGACCCTTATAAGTTCTCTAAAAATTTTGTCTTTTTAACATATCAAAGTTCACCTAGCTAAGTTGTTTTAGAAAGAAGAAACACATAAAAAGAGGGATCGAGTTAAAGGTTATTAACCTTCAAAGTATGGTCTATCGCTAGCTTTTAAAACCAATTTTCCATATCTTTATTAAAACTCGTTTTAAACCGATCGACTTTGAGTAAATATTTTGACCATCAAATGATTTTCAGAAATAACAAAACTTGGCATGATCATAGACGACCTAGCTAGCTATATTTAGGAAAAGAGAGCTCGTCAAATGATCTATTATAACAAATTTAATCGAATCCAAAACTCTAGCGTGGTCACAAAATTTATGCGCATCATATTTAATTAATTAGAGTTGGTATGGGCTGATTTTGTAATTATCTCATAGTTAATTTAATCAAAGATCATTTTTGCCAACAATAAATAAAAAGGGTAGAAAGTGTCATTTTCAAAACTCCAGGGTAGAAACTGTCATTTAACCAAAGTTCAGGGGTAAAAGTTGTAATTTTATAAAAGATCAACGGTATAAAATGTTAATACATGAAACTTTAAGGGCAAAAACATAATATTTTATAAAAGTTAATATTATCATTATTGTTATTTTTATTTTCCAGTTTAATAATAAACGTAATACGTTTATAACAATAACCAACAAACGAACAAGAATTATTTAATGAACGAACAAACGAACAGAAACATAAAATGAACCATAAGATAAAATCCAACTTTTGAAGAAACTTCATGTTGTCTCAAATATTAACATTTAATCAACAACCAAAAACATTACGAAACAAACATTGGAAACATATATAATATATATATATATATATATATATATATATATATATATATATATATATATATATATATATATATATATATATATATATATATATCAGAAACAATTACTGAAACTTGACATAACCAACCCAGGTTGCGAGCCGGAGACGTTTATCAACTTTATTTAAACTTTATTTTTCATCCAGACTGTTCAGGTGAGTTTATAGTCCCACTTTTCTTATTTATACGTTTTTCTAAATATGTGGGGAGATACATGCTATCAAACCGAACACAAGTATTTTCCTGATTGTTATTGCACTAGGCTAACTGTCCCTTATTATTGTGATTGTATTTATTGAAAGACCCTCATATCATGCACCATTAGTCACCCGCAGGGTGAGCGCGAATATAGTGAATAGATCTATTGGCCTGACGACCCATTTGTATTAGCCGGATGGATATCCTTAGGGGTAGCCGATTATGCAGATGCATTATATTTGATTTCTTAAACTCGGGGGCAAGACCACTCTCATTTAATTATGTTTGTGGAACCTGGAAACTGTCAACGCGTTGCGTGTCATGAGGTTTAGTGCAATATTCCGAATTATGATTGAACTGATTTCTTTACTATTTACCTTGTGTTCAAAACTGATTATTACTTTAAACACTATAGATTCACTCAACCTTTGTGTTGACTTTTTAAGCATGTTTATCTCAGGTAACTAGGAGTATGGCTATCGGCACGGAGTGACTGTGGACTTTCTTTTTATAATAAGAGTGTCCACTTTGTTATCATTCAATGAATAATGTATCTTTTATAACATATTTTCCGAACCTCCCTCTGGGACCTATATTATGTACTCTGATTTAAATAAATGAATGATAACAACTTTTATTTAAAAACGTCTCTTTTCGAGTTGTTTTCTATTCTCATGATTGTGAACCATGAAGTAGCACCCCAAACTCATATTCCGCTGCGTATATCGAAAACGGGGGTGTTACACTAGCTTTGTTTCTAGACACTACTCCATTTTCATCCATTTTGTTCCTAAACACCTATTTAGTTCCAATTATGGTTTGACACTCTGGTTGAGGGACTAATGTCCAAACGTCGTTTCTAACGAATTGATTAAGTTCTTCTTGCATTGCTACGACCCAAGATTCGTCTTTTATTGCCTCATTTATATTTTTAGGCTCAATAGTTGAAACAAAACAAAAGAAATTACTTTGGTTTTGGACTCTTGACCTTAAGGTCCTTTCGTTAATTTCTCCTATGACGTTATCTAATGGGTGACTTCTAGATTCCTTGATGTTGACTATTTCTCTACTTACGGGTTCATCCTCTTTGTCATTTTCTATATTTTCTTGGTTTTCAACCATTTGACTTTCAACTAAGTCATCATCTACCAAAGGTGATGTCTTAGAGGGAGGTGGACTTTCGTCGAATGTTACGTTCAACCATTCCTCGACTCTTGAGGTTTCTTTGTTTAAGACAACGTATGCCTTACTATTGTATGAGTATCCAAGGAATACACCTTCATAAGACTTTGGGTCAAACTTGGTGAGATAATCCTTAGTGTTTAAAATGAAGCACTTGCTTCCAAAAACTCTAAAATATCCTAGAGTAGGCTTTTTGCCTCTATAAAGCTCATATGGTGTTTTCTTCAAAAACGGCCTAATTAAGACTCTATTTAGGATGTATGTTGATGTGTCTACTGCGTTACACCAAAACTTTTGTGGTATATTTTGTTCGTTTAGCATTGTTCGACTCATTTCTTGGAGTGTTCTATTCTTACGTTCTACTACACCATTTGATTGAGGGGTTCGAGGAGCCGAGAAATTATGTGTTATGCCATTAGCATCACAAAAAGCTCCGAATTGGGTTTCGTTATCAAATTCACGACCGTGGTCAGTTCTAATTGACACAATGCTATTTCCTATTTGATTTTGAATTTTCTTGCTTAGAATTTCAAATTTATCAAATGCCTCGTTTTTAGTCTTCAAAAACTTAGTCCAAGTATACCTAGAGTAATCATCGACTATTACCAAAGTATAGAAGTTTCCTCCATAACTTTGTATAGCGGATGGACCAAACAAATCCATATGCAACAATTCTAGACACCTAGATGTAGACACCATGTTTTTAGCCTTATGGCTATTATGAACTTGTTTCCCAATTTTGCAAACATCACAAAAGTGTTGGTCGTATTTCAACTTGGGTAGGTTCCTAACGAGTTCCTTAGATGATAATGATTGGATGAATCTCATGTTGGCGTGACCTAAACGTCTATGCCACAGAGTTGAGTTGTCGTCTAAGGAGGCGAGACAAAGTTTGTCTTTAGATGTTTTGTCTAATTTCATAATGTAAACGTTATTCTTCAAAACACCTTTTCCTACGGTTATGCCATTTTTAAGTATCTTACTTCCGTTTTCACTGAAAAGGACGTCATACTTTTTACGGCATAATTGACTAATACTAAGCAAATTAAAACCTAAGTTATCTACATGAGCAACATCATCAATAGTGAGAGAGTCATGAGAGATCGTACATTTTCCGATGATTTTGTTTTTAAGCTTGCTACCAAAAGTAACATTACCTCCATCGTACACTTGGTAGGTTGAGAAAAGGCCTTTGTTTCCCGTCATGTGTCTTGAACACCCACTATCTTTGATCCACTCATCTGGTTCTAACCCGACTTTCAAGCACACCTAAGTTAAAGAGAAACTCAAGCGTTTGGTCCCCAATATCTCATGGGTCCATTTGGGTTAAACATAGCATTATCTGGATTTATGTATGGAAACGGTGGATATGGGTTCCATGGCATGTAGTTGGGACCTTGATAGTTTCTAGGTATGTTTGGGTTCCAACTATTTTGATAATGATGTTGAGAGTTGTAGTTACTCTTTGGAAAGGGGCGTTTGGGAATAGAGGTTCTAGGTCTCTGTTGAACCGTTTTAGTCCTAAACTCATTTTTAACTTTTCCTAATCCTATAGCAACTGCTGGTTTTTGTTTGTTAACAGTTGTACTAGTGCTAGGTTTTCTTGTAACTTTTACAAATTCAGTACGGTCCGAAGTACAAGCCTTCTGTTCATCAACAGTACCGCGGAACCTTCGGCCAACACTTGTTGGAACAGTTTCTTGTACTTTCACTATTTGTTTCTTAAAGTCACTTAAGTTTCCTAGTTTCATAAAACCTAGTCCGGTTTTATCATGAGGCAACTTTTGAACTTTCATTAGATCATCTATACAACTAATGTTTTTATCAAACCTTTTAAATTTAGAATTTTGTTTGATAAGTTCTTCCTGTGTGGACTTAAGTGTTTCTATTTCTAGTTTAAGTTCCTGACATGAAACACATGTTTCTTTAACATCTTTACCCTTTTCTAATCGTATAGATTTTTCTTTTAACCAATAAACTTCGTTTTCCAAAAACTCCTTTTTGGTTTTTAAAAACTTATTTTTGTTTATGATTTTTAGGGTAATTTCACACAGTTTGTTGTATTCTATTTCTAATGTGTCATCATCAATAAAGGAGTAAGATGAGTCAGATTGTACCTCGTTAGAGTCATGAGCCATAAGATCAACTTCGTCATTCTTTGGCTCTTCGTCATCATCTTCACTGTCACTCCAAGTACCACTAACAAAGGCTCATTGAGTCTTGTTCTTGGGTGGCTTCGGACAATCTCCTATTAGGTGACTAGTATCACCGCACCTAAAACACTTCCTATCTACTTTGCCTTTCTTGTCATCACAGTCTTTTCGAAGGGATTTCCTTTCTTCTCGAGGTTGTCTAACAAACTTTCCTAGTCTTCTGAAGAACTTCTTGAAATCTCTCACGGCCATGGCATACTCTTCGTCTTCGCTATCTGAGCTAGACTCTTCATCGTCACTTGACTCTACCCTAGCTTTTAAGGCAATGGACTTTAACTTCTCATTTTTGCCTTTGACTATCTCAGAATCTTTTTCCATGACCATCTCATGAACTTTGAGATTTCCTATGAGCTCGTCAAGTGGCATGCTTGAAAGATCCTTGGATTCTTCAATGGTCGTCACCTTCGCTCTCCACTTCGGATGAAGTGCTCTAAGAAATTTCCTGACAAAGTTCTTACTAGAAAAAGAATCGTCAAGTGCTTTAAGAGAAGTAACAATAGTATTAAACCTAGCAAAAGCACTATCAATGGTCTCATCTTCAGGGATAGCAAATTGTTCATATTGTTGAACAAGAAGATCAATTTTGTTATCCTTTACTTGTGAGTTCCCTTGATGAGTGATAATTAATGATTGCCAAATATCTTTAGCGGTTTTACACATAAAGACTCTTTTATATTCTTTCCTAGGTAAAGCATTATAAAGCATCATTTTAGCTTCATTATTTTTGGCAATCAACTTCTTTTGCTCATCACTATAATGAGTAAGAGAAGTACCCTCATCCCGACCACCTGATATATCCTTAATTATAGGTTTATGGTCACCTTCTACAATGATGTACCATAGATCTATATCCTTTGACTTCACATAAGTTTCAAAGCGATTTTTTCAATATATAAAACTATTTGCTTCAAATAGTGGTGGTCTTTGCATAGACTGCCCTTCTTTGTAGTTTTCAAAATCCATTGATCGTTTCAAGTTTTAAAATACAATATATTTTGAAAATCTTGAGTAACGTAGCTCTGATACCAATTATGGAAAACTAGAAGGGGGGTTGAATAGTTTTTACCACTTTTTAAATTTATTCGCTTAAAGTACTTAACGTGATTTCAAACTAATGCAAATAATCAAGCAATATAAGTAAAGAAAGTAAGGAAAGAACAATCAAACCACAACACGGATGTTTATAGTGGCTCGGTCTACAATGACTCTCTTCCTTGCCCTACTTCACTCCTCGAGCCTCTAACTAGAGAGTTTTTCTTCACTAAGAAACAAGCTCCCTTCTAGGCGGATAAAACCTTTACACATCGTGATTGCGTGGTTTTGTAACCTTACAACAGGTTTTACCTCTCGAGGGATCTCAAGAGGCTTACAACCCCACCAGGCAGTGTACCTGACCGATGTAGTATAGTGTAGTGGTAAGTACGGGGGATTGATCGTTCTCCACAGGGAATAGTGTTCGTTAGGTATGAAAGGCTACTCTAATTAGGTCTAAGGGTTGAGGAAGATTCTTTTTTTATGTTTTTATAATTTTATGAAAGCAAGTAAAATCTCGGGTTTGAAGGAGTGGGCGGAATTAGTTGCTAGTCAACTAACCCAAATTACTACGAATGCAATAAAATTAAATAACTGAAAATAAAATGTGGTGAGAAACTTATGTGTAGAGAAATGTGTTTACTTAGATTTCCTTACTCCCTAACTATCTTTTACCGGTTAATTAGTGTGTATTAGTTGCGTGGATGACGGGTGTATTCCTTAATACCATTCGTGGGGTGGCGTACTTACTTCCCCAACTCTACAAGCTCCTACTTCACTCCTATGTCGAGCCGGCTAGGAAGCTCCTAACATGGGATCACTAGAATTCGCTTGTGCATTAAATACAACCATAAAAACCTTTAGTACGCATTTGGTTCATGTTTCTTAAGACGTTCAAGCAAGTTACCGAATAGGAAGTTAGCCAGTTTTCTTAAACCTAACATAGATAAACAATCATCCAATACAACTAACAACACACTAATAACCAATAATCAATAGCTAGGTTTCATTAGATCTAAGCAAACACAAGATAAATTTAGCCTAACATGTTAAACAAAAGACAAGAATAAGATAGAATCAAACAACACATAGACATATTGAATGATTAATTGATAACTTATCTTTCAATGAAACATGGAAGATCTCAAGGCAAAAAGCCCTGAAAAAGTAGCTAAAATCGTCTTAGGGTTTTCTCCCAAAATTCCACACACTAAGCTCTCCCTAATGACAAAAAATTAGAAAACTATATATAGATTTTTGGATCTGACGGCGTCACCTTATGGAGTGTGACGCCGTCACCTCGCCGCTTTTAGGGTTCCCGGATGACCTTCTTGACGCCGTCCCTCTTTAGCTCTTCAAAAATCCATTCTGGCTTATCAAGGCTTGACGCCGTCGAACCATGAACGTGACGCCGTCCCCTTATGATTTAAGCCGTGACGCCCTCGATCAAGTTAAAGCGTGACGCCGTCAGAATTCACATGCTATTTTCACTGGCCCGTCATGAGTAAATTTCACGTCCAACTTTTCTTGCCAAGGCATGACGCCGTCCAGAGTAAAGTCTGACGCCGTCAAGAGTAACTTTTAGCCGATTTTTGAGACTTTGCCGTTTTCTTCACTTTAATGCTCCAAAAACGTCCAAAATGCCTCATTTTCCAGATTTCTCCTCAAAAGTACCTAAAATGACAAAAGGAACGATTTAGGGCGATATTTGATCAAATAAATACGATTTAGGGCTTAAATGACCCCTTAAAAGCGGTACACATTTCGCTTCATCACATCGCTTACTCTTTTTTCGGTACTAAGCTAGATACCGAGTTCTTTACAAGGGTACAACCACTCCCAACGTCGCTTAACCTTTTTCCGGTACTAAGCTAAATACCGAGTTCTTTACAAGGGTACAACCACTCCCGACACTCTATGTGTTTTGAGGACTAAAACACTAACCGATCACTGCTGAATGTTTGGTATAAACAATGATGTATGAACTAATACAATATCACACAATAACTACTCTAAAGGTTTACAACACTGTATTGAACCTTGATGCTTGATCTTCTTTGCTACAAAAGAGAGATCTCTACAAATGAAATGAATGAATGAATGGGTTAGTAAAGTAAGAAAGAATGTATATGCAATGTATGCTATGTAAGTGATGATTGTCCTTGAATGATCAGCTTGCTATTTATAGGCAAAACTGACCAGACAAAGGACGGATTTGGCGGACCCAAATATTTGGTTCCGCCCATATAGCTGTTTGGGTCCGCCGGGACATGACAGCTAGCTCTTACATGATCTTACCAAGATCTTACACAATCCAACTCATTGCTTGTAAATCTTTCCAAAATATTATGCTAAGTCTTACAAGCTATCTAAATGATGTATGCCATGATGTCGTGTATATATTTACATTTTAGGAATTAAAATGTAAAACATGTAAATGTATATATGTATGTAACATGTATCCTAGTGATCATGTAGCATGTATATGATGGGTTTTAAAAGCTTATTACTATAAATGTAAAAGACTTTAACTTATATTTATGCTTTGCTAAAGATAAACTTTATAATTGTCATTAACAAAATATAGCAAAGATCGTAAAATATAAATAACGTTTTTAGGACGATATTTGTATTAACAGGATATTGTAAACATTTATTAGTTTTAATGAAATAAAGTATTGGTTATGTTTATGTTCATTATTTAATATTGTTGTCCTATTTTTGCATGTTTAATCCATGAATAAATTAGTTATTCTAAACGTCCGTTGTCAGTTAATGATATGGGAATATCATTAAATTAAGACAAATCTGAGTTTTGGTATAATATACTTGAAAGTATATTGATGCGTTGTCATACCAAATTCACATTGATATTCAATGAATTGAATATAGTACTTATCCCAACTACATGATGTTAATTTATGGATATTGTTATTAAGTAAATCATGAATAGTTATCCTCATACTTGAAATACCAGATAACTGTTATGAATGTAGTGCATTCTGTGGAACAATTTAACGCTATACGTAACTGGTAGTCATAAGGATTATTTTCGAAATTGTTGCAAAGTTCATGAGTTTTGCTTGTAGTCAAGATAGAATTTATTCCTTCAAAATTATTTTTGGAGTTTAATACTGCTGGGCCCCTCGTAGGGTTGACAAGTTATTTGTGTGGCCACGCCTAAGATCTCCCCTGAATATGTTCAGAAGATTTGGTAATCTTGCTCAATCACAAACAACGAGAAACAAAATATTTGAATAAAGATAAAATCCATATCTTTATTTAATGTAGTATTAGAAACAAAAGGATAATAATAATGATGAATCATTAAAGGTTTTTCCAGGAGACCTACTCGAGTTGTACTAGAGGCATCAGCGTGTTGCAAGACGCTAACCGATGTGATCATAACTATTAAGATATGTTTAAGTGGGAGTTGTTAGTTTTGTAGACATAAAATAATAGTTGTGTGTTAGGATCGAACTCGAGATCACGAGATTGCACACTTTACGAATGAAGAATTAACGATTAATAATTATTTATAAAATGTTATATTTAATTATTATATATACAAAACATTTAACGGGTGCTAGTATTTAACGGATAATGACTAATGACCGTTAAACGATAAAAGGAAACAATTAAATAGTGAAAAATAGAAAAGTCGAGAAGGATCCGGAGGCCCCTTAGGGGTGCAACCGATCGGCCAAGGGTTAGGTTTCCTAATGTAACACCCCAACCCGACAAGGGTAAAGATATCACAATAATGGTTTCATATCAGATCAAAACAAAGCATACATCTATAGTAATACAAGAATTCTCAAAGGTTACAAATGAAATACAGATACTACAAGGTTACAAATGAACTTTCAATAAATGCTAATTCCGAAATAATGATAACTTCTAGTAATTTCTAAATCCAGAATAGCTATCAAGTCTTCTAAGTCCAAAGGTACTCTCCACTCATTCCCAGCTTCCTACTAAAACCTGCCGCAGGAAAAGAAATGCGGCTGAGCTACGAGAGCTCAGTGAACAGATATAACGATAACAACAGTAGTAGAGAATAGTACAGAGTAACAGAAACAAAGGTCCAACAGAATGTAATATGGTTCAAGGAATAAGTCAATGATTAGGTATAAAGGAAAAGAAAAGGGATAGTAATCCACCACGAGCCCAGAAACAGATCATATCATATCATAACTATAAATCTTCAAATCATATAGAGGGGAGACCTCTCAGATAATCAGATAATATGAGGGGTGTCCTCATTCTTCAAATGGAGTAGCTAGCTCCCAGATATATGTGAAAGGCGTGTATTGCACACAAGCACCAGTCACCAGACAATAATAAATCATATATAGATAATCCACTAAACAGAACAGATCTAGGATGCATCCATACGCCCCCCAAACAAATACTGGCCATAATAACTGTAGAGCGCGCATAATAATCAAAATGGGGACGGTGTGTAACATCACTCAAACACACTGGAGTCATGCCAGTGGTGCATCACAGACATGGACATGGAACCCCCATGCCTAGGGTCACAGATTTTGGCTCGGGTATCAAACTAAGAGTCAAATATCATATCAAACCAGAGTGTCATATCAAAAGGTTCATATATCAAATGGTACATAACAGATGGTTCGTAACAAATATCTCCGAAGTAATATCAAAGGTCCAAATCAGAGTTTATCAGATCAAGGTTCATATTCAATAATCAATACATGGTTCAGATCAAAAGTCCGTTTCAGAAGTTTCTATCAAAAGTCCATTTTATCAATCCTTTAATTCATGATTTTCATAAAACTATCCTTTAAAGTAGTTTTCAAAAAAAAAAATAGTCTTTCAAAACGGTTTTTCATAAAGCTAGTCTTCAAAATATAGTGTTCATAAAAGTTAGTAACCTTTCATATAAAAGTAGTTTCGCATCATTTAAAAACATCTTTTTAAATCGGTTTTTCTCAAATCATTTCCATGGTATAATTAAAAAGGTTTTCATAACATAGATTCATAACAGAGGTCATATCAAATGGGATCAACAGAGAAGGTTCAAGCAAAGGGAATCATAGCAATGGCATCAGTTCAGAAACTAACGGATCAGAAAATGAAAGAGATCATGAGAAACCTTATAAGGAAGGTCAGAATATCTGTACCTTATACCGCAAATGAAAAACACAACAGAAAATATCAAGGTCGAAAGCAAACTCCATCTTCAGGAATCTACACGAATCATGACTGTCTTATTAAAAGCTTATTTAATTCAGATTACTTATTTTAGTCGGCTTTCCAGTTTTAGTAACTTTCCATATTTAGTAACTTTCCATTTTTAGCAGGTTTCCATTTTTAGAAAGTCTCCATAATCAGAAATATTTAAGTATCATAACTTAGGTTAAGTCATTATTTAAGCATATTATGGACATAGGGTAGATTTTAACAAGTTATGATAGTTCAGGGTTAAATATGACAAGTTTCCATAAATTAGGGTTTTAATTGCAAATATCCCAAAGTTAAGGGTCTTAAATGAAAATATTGCAACCTATTAATTTAAAATACATCATTTATTCAGAATCACATCTTTAGTCCATAAAGTTTCAATATTTACACTTTTAACCCCTCTATTTAATTAATTTCCATTCGAAACCCTAAATTTACACATAGTTTCATATCTTGCAATTTTTACACATAAGGACCTTATGTTATATTTTTTACACTTTAGTACTGACCTAAATAACATTATAAAAATAACCTTTAAGTTTTAGAAATGACAAAACACCCCCTTATATTTTAAAAACCCAAATCGTATAACATTTTTAAATCAAAATCCTAACCCTAATCTTTCCCAATCATTAGGCCATCATTTGTACATTATGAATACATTATTTATTAACCAATTTCAGATCCAAAACCCTAAATCTAAATTCGTAGCCTAGGATTTTATTTTTTTCTTTTCGATTTCATAATACCCGATTAGAACAAAAATTAATCACGACATATGTAGGCTTCTATAAATCAAACCACTATTTTTCCCAGATCATATATGTTATATAGAGTCCAAATAAAATACGATTCACACCCAGAAAATTTGTATCACATATTTTAGAATTTACGTACGTTTTAATCATTTAAATTCAAAACGATCAATATGAGTTACAAAAATTCGAACCAACATTTTTCCAGACCTATATGATGATCATAGAACTCAGAAAAATTATGTATAAGACCCAGAAAATCGTATGATCATATTTGGATTTTAGGTGTGTTTTTATTCTCAAAAAATTCGTACGATCATTCGAGCTTGCATGATTCGATTCTATCAATTTATATGAGTCATATATGATGTAATTAACATTATAAAAATACCATACTGAATTTAGAACTTGTAGATTAGGCACAAGAATTTGTACCTCTCGGATTGAAATGCGACACAAAGAAAATACCCCACAATCGAACCAAGCTATCCACGACCCAAATCCTATTTTTCCTAGCTTCCTTAGATGATGAATAACACCAAAAAAATACCCAATGTATCCAGAAAAATCGGATGGAGGCTTAGAGAATTTTTGGTGTGATTTAGGGTTTCTAAAATGTTTAATTAGGGAAATAAATAAAGAAAAATCATCATGGCCGATTAGGGGGGGGGGGAGTTGGCTGTAATTTCGGTCAAATGGAAAGGTTATGGTCAACATAATAATTTGTGATCAATTTCCTAATTTATGTGATGTATTTTGAATTTAAATAGATAATTAAAATGTATAATAATTAAATAAATGTGTATATATGTATTTGTGTGTAATCATAATTTCTTGGACATGTAGAAATGTTAAAATATTGCCTCAAAATTATTTCGCTTCATATGTAGCTCATTATCAAAGGTTTGGAATTAATTTGATACTTTAGATGCCTTTTAATCAACTTTAAAATTGTAGGGGCAATTTGGTCATTTTACACGTTCCGGATTTTAGGGTTTTACAACTCTTCCCCTCTAACAAAAAAAATTTCGTCCTCGAAATTTGAAGTCGCGAAGTGAAGCGAAGTCGCAGCAAGTCGCAAAAGATCATCACAATATTCTCATACCCGAGGAGGTTCTTCCAAAAGATCTTCAGACCAAAAGTTTCTCATGACGCAGATCAAAACGAGGTGGTTTCAAATTTCTCAGAAGGAGACAAATTAAGTTGATTTTGATCAAAAGGTTCATGGATCATAAAATGGACGATAGGTGAATCTTCAGGAAACTTAATGGAATACGAACAAGATTTCCAATCAAATTGACTGTGTCAACAGTAGAGAGCTCTTCACAGAGTTTTCCAGATTTATAACTGAGGTCAACAGAATGCAAAACGAGAGTCCAAACTCATCCAGATATCTAATGAACGAAAGCAGAGTATACGCATAGATAGGATGGACCTAACGTCTCACTAATCACGGATAACCCAACGGAGATTCAAACTCTAAACTTCTTAGGTACTCCTCCAGATATCCTATGCCCACAACAAGTGCACGTTATATGATGTAAGTATTATCACATTGGCCAGACGTCATAATACTGGCATCATATAAATATGCCCTCATGATGGTCATACTTTATCTCAAGTCGTAATCAAAACCACCTATCTTAATCCACCTAGTACTTCTACTGTCTCAGAGGTCAACCAAAATCGAATGCCATAGTCAATAGGGAAAACAAAACTATTTGCAAGAGTATCAGAATCCCCGATTGCCTAGCAGAAGTGGGGTACGCCGTCCCAAGTATCATATCTTCCACAATTCGCCAAAATTTCTCAAAACAAAGTCATCACCGAACATACGAAAGATAAACACGAACTGAAATTCTTCTAGGGGACTTAATTCATAAGAGGAACTTATTACTATATAACGAAACTTAAGAGGGTCAACGGAAATGAAAGTTAGTCGCCAAAACTTCAGCCTTCATAGAATCAATTCTTCCAAGTATAGAGGGTCTGTTTCAAATATCCGCTCATTCAACACATCTAATCTCTTCAAGTCCGATTAATCTGTCTTCGTATGTCCATCACTCGGGAAGTGAAACCAAAATCGTGTACTTGTGTCTGGTTCATCAAGCCTCCTGCAGTTCCTCTTGGAATGTGATGGAGTATTGTGGATTTCTGGCACGATCTTTAAATCTCTTCATCATCCAGTCTGCTTCCGCTCTCAATTCATCTTAGTACAACCAAGATGAATAAGGAAGTGAGACTGCATGTCTTCATCAGCTCCAGGTTCGCCATCTTGACTAGAATTTCTTCCTCCGCATAGCCAACACTTCTGCCTTGTAAGGAATGTCTTCACTCTTCAGGGTAGTCTTTGTTGTCGTCAACTCCAGGTCAGGCAAAGAACACCATTGTCTCAACAAATATCCATCTCCCTTCTCAGAAGTTCTTGTGGTTGCTTCTTCAGTCCTTCAAACATTTAATGAGGTCGTCTGGTACGGAATTTACAAAGATAGAACGAATCAATCATTGGCACGCGGAAATGGAAAAATGATTACGGGTAGTGATGCGGTTAGTTTTACGATAGTTGATACGCTGACGCAGAATTTTCTCTTTCTTCTTCATAAACTAATAGGGGTATTCAAAGTAATCACTAAGGTGAACAATGTCATATTCCATCAGCTTCTTCAATCTCTCAACTTCTATAGCATCATGGTTCGTCAACTGAGATCGGTTCAAATTCAATTCCACTTTTTAAACAGGAGGGAAACATAAGAGTTTCATCAGAACCACCAGAATATTTGCACAACAAAACTTCCAATGCCAAGTTTTCTAAGAGTGGATAATAGGTGTCAGGAGACAATCAATAATCAAGTGAGATCGAGGTAAATGTTTCCATAACAGCGTTAAGCTTAACAGATTGGAGCGGTTAAAGGTTATCATAACAAAGTAGGATGAAAATAGATTTCCAAAAGTCGCCTATCAGATATGGTACTCCCTGGCAGCTTATGAAGGCCAGCCAATACATAACTTAAGGACCTCAAAATCAAATATATCAAGAGTAAACGAATTTGTAGGATGAGTACAGTCGTAAAACAGATAGGTAGTTCATATATCAAGGTCAATTACATGGTTCATCAAAGTGTTGAGATAGATAAGTGAACGATTCAAGGTGTTGGAAACTTGTTTAGTTATTTAACCAAAGTGGCAGGTAGGTTGGAAATCATCGAACATCGCATAACTGTCAAAAGTCAGGCGTACAGAATATCAGTTATCAGCATCATCATGCTCAGTTACCAATTTCGCATCGGGACAAAATTATCGTTATATCCTTCCAAAGGGAACTAATTGGCGGCAAGATTCGTTATTCAAAGGGAGGGAATAAACCTCCCATATCCATGGTAAATAATCACCAGAGTTCTTATAGGAGTAATAATGGACGTTGCAAGACAGAGTAGTATCAGATGATACATTTTCATCCAGCACGGGTAATGAATTAATAGAATGTGTCAAACACATTAGGGTTAAATGACTTTCGGGATAGTTGGAGAAGTATCAAACAGGTCGGAAGTGATGATCAAAATCAGGTAGTGGTAGCAAAACTTTAACAATCGGAAATCATGGTAGGGAGTTCAAAATGGGTTCAAACACCGAAGGTGAAACATAGTAGAGTAGTCGTCAATGATCAATCAATCTATCCTTTATCAGAACAAAATCAAAATTAGCTATCCAATGAAAACAGATCGACAACGCAAGTCTTATCGTGCAAAAGTGAAAGGAAAACGTTCTTATACTCATGGTTAAAACACCACAAAGCTTCTCATGGGAACAGAGATGTTTAAGACGGACTCAAATAGGATCAGAAGATTTATAGATGATTATCAAAAGCAAATAACAGAATGTATCAATTAGGTCATCGTCATGGAGATTCTCAGAATGCCCGAAGAGGCATCAAAATGATGAACTCAAATAAGTACATTTTATTACCATCATTTATCCTATTTATTTGACTTGTTTTATTATATTATCTGTGAGAATTGATACGTTAATGTTTACTTTTGTAATTCTCAGGTAAAAACAAGTATTATGTGAAACTTGGCGATTTTGGACTAATTATGGAGCAAAACAAGCTAGAAGTTAAGAGTCTACTGAAATGTACAAGATCAAGATCATTCTGCTCCAGATACGCCGCATCCTACTTATTATATACGGCGCATCACTATCAAGATTTCACAAGCTACGATCCAAGACAGCAAGGATATGCGCCGCATCTAAGAATGGAGTTAGGCCGCATCTTCTGGCGGTGTACGAATATTCCTGAATATATTAATCTTGGACCCCACGCGAAGTTAAGTCAATGCGCCGCATCTACTTATTCTATGCGCCGCATCTAGCCCTCGGACAGAAACTATAGATACCCCAAAGTCAGACGAATTTCGGAGAGCCTAGTTTTAGAAGAAGACCGAAGACCACAAAACCCTAAGGCCGAATTCAGACAAAGTAGCAGCACAAGACACACCTTGAACGAAGATACAAGAGCTGTAAGAAGGTCCTGCATGTATTCAATTCATTAAGTAGTTTTGTTTTATTGTATTAGTACACTTTAATTGGTCAGGATTGATGGGCTTGTGTCATTGATTTAATCATGCACTTCAACTCCCCTTAAAATTGCTTTCCCATTAATTAAAGTTTATATGTTGATGTCTTTGGTGACTTTTATTAGTGCATTGATAACCTCTGTGTCTAGCTGAGCATTGCTTGGGTCGCCATGCCCCTTCCTCGCCTATTTATTCTATCGCCTATGCATTCTATCGTCTGTAGAAAAGTAGGAAGAAAGATAAGTAGGATAGTCATAAGTGATCATTAAGGGTTTACTCGCCGATAAGATTAGAGCCAACGAGAAAGGGATTAATCTCGGTGCGTTGCATCGAACTATACACTTCATATAAAACTAGCAATAAAATAAGTGACAAGCTACTTAACTATCAGGACAGGTCTTCTTATTGTCTCAAGTATTTATCTGTGTGCTTGTGTGCTAATCGTTGATTCGTGCTTATTAGTTTAGTTTATATTTAATCATAATCAAACCGTGCCAGTCTCTTAGGCTGAACCCCCTTGCGTTAGATTAGGTTGTATAGCTAACTTAAGATATTAAAATACTGATTAGGATAACTAGATAATACGTTCCACTCTTAGTGATCGACACTCTACTTACCATTATATTCATACTGACCGGGTACACTGCTCGTTAAAGTGTGTGTGTTATTGATAAGTCGGCTAAATATAAATTTAAAACTTGAATACTGCTAAAACCACAACGACACATAGTGGATATAAAAATAGAGCAATACCACACGCTCATCAAGTTTTTGGCGCCGCTGCCGAGGAGTGAATTGTTATTATCTGTTAATTTGATTAGTATTTTAATTAGGTTTTTCTTTTTTACTTTTTATTCTAACCGCTAACTCTGTTGTATATTAGGTTAAATTGCATTCATTGTATTATTTTGCATATTTTCTGTTTTTTGTGTGTTTTTATTTTTCTTTAATTTTTGATTATTTTTGTTTGATTTTATTTTTGTTTTTATTTTCCGTATTTTTCTTGTATTCTGCTATCATTGTACTGAGCTAATTCAAACGATACGGCACATCTATTTTCATAGATACGGCGTATTGCGTTTAATTTTTATAAAATACAACGCGTTTAATAAATTCGATACGACGCATCTTTCCCCAAGATACGGCGTATCTGTTTTTAATAAGAAATTTTTCTAAACGATAACGCCATACGACGCATCTGCTTTAGCAGATACGGCGTATCTATTATTTTAATTAAAAACAGTTTTCGAATTATTAAACAGATACGACGCATCGATTTTTATCGATACGGCGCATCTTCTGAATCAAAAATCTTGTATTTTGAAACGTAACGAAAATACGGCGCATTAACTTTTGTTAATACGACGAATTTAATTTGATAAATATAGTTGATTTTTGATATTCACTTTGATCATTCCACTACTCTCGTGCGCAAGTTGGTTTACTTTCAGGATAAATGATGGCTTAAGCATCACTATGGAAGATTACATTCTGAGCCCGACCATGAGATGCTAGCTGGAGTAATCAAACCGTTGATAATTGTAAGGCTATAATAAGACGACAAGAGTGGAGGAGAATTCAGTACTGGTAACATTGAGTATCTTAAAATTCTTGAAATAGAATTCCAGGTATCCTCTACAATAATTTACCTAGCCTTAAAGAGAATTCTCTACGAAACCTCTCCCGAATATAATCTCAATTTTGTAAACTTAAAACGATATTTGCTCCTAACCTTGGAATAAATCATTATCTACTAAGCAATGAGATTATAATCATTAATAAAACGTATATGCCTATTACCCTTACTTTGAATTTATATTTATCATATGGTGTACCGTTTTACCCAATTTTATGTATAAGGAAAAGCGTTGCGGAGGCCAAGGTACGTTCCCTATTTAAATTTTGTTTACTGAAGCAACAATACGGCGGATCCAACATTCTAAGCGCTGTATCTCTAACTAATTAAAACCTATTGACCAGTCAACAATTTTAGATAGATACGGCGCATGTTAATTATGAGATACGGCGCATCTATCTGCCCTATAAATACGAAAGGGATGCGCCGGATCTCACTTTCTTACCCAAAAACACACACAGTTAAGATCACACACACAGTCAAAAATCAACCCTCAAATCCGAGCTTTCTTATCGAATCAAAACTTCTACTCCTAATCCTAATCGTAATCTAAGGTAATTATTTCATTTAAATCTATTTAATTTAAAAATTAGGGTTTATACAATAATTCGGTTAGGATTAGGAAGATTTTAGGGAAATGATTAGGACTTGCATTAGATGATTTCCCCCATATTGAATTTGAATAGATCATTGAATTTCGACCCGAATTGATTTGAGCAAAAACTAGGGTTTGGGGAAGTTATTTTGAATTTTAGTGGGAAAATGGATTGGTGGTGGTATAATAAACTTTTAAAACTTTTACAATGGGTATTAGGAACTGTGATGTTAAGTGGGAGTTTACGTCACGGGTCCGGATTCTTGGAAAGCATGCCTGACCCCATTTATTTTATACTGATATGCTTTTAGATGCGGCGCATCTGGGTTAATTGATGCGGCGTAACGATCTAATTTCCAATTTAATAAAACTCTATATACGCCGTATTACTTAATTTAGATACGACGCATCTCCATACGCCGTATTCTATTGTGCTTGCTCCGCATCTCTTATATTTCGCAGATACGCCGCACTGATTTATCAGTTGCGCCGTATCTACCATATTTACAGACTGTTTTCTAACCTTGAAGATTTATTGCAGATGGCACTACCCGAAGCTGCTAACAGACATCCATGGCTCCGCTTTGAGACTTTTGGACTGACTCCTGATACATTGGATGAGTATTTGAGGAGGCTTAGAGCTATTTACTTCAGGAGGATCTTCAGGGTCTCGGTTCTTGGTTTTGCGGATATTGGGTTGATAGATGGGGGTAACGCAGTTGATAGTTTACACGATAGGTTGGAGATGGTTATTAGAGATGATGATGACGAGGTCCTATTCAAGTCGTACGCTTGGGAGAGGATGTTTCGGATAGATGAGCCTCTGATCAGGGAGCTTATGTTGGAGTTTTTCAGTACAGTTCACTATAGAGAGACTGATATGGGATTGGATACTGCTGATACCCTTGTGTTCAGGTTGGGAGGAGTATTTAGGCAGATGTCGATGAGACAGTTCATTTTGGCTATGGGCTTGCACACGGTGGAGGAGATTGAGTCTGATGGTTTTGCTAGATATTGGGATGAGAGTTTGAGAGTGGTTCCTGATAGGGGGTTGCTAGGAGACTACTGGGAGAGGATCTCTTCAGGGGGTGATTCCACCACGGGCACCCCATCTTATACGTTGATCAGGGAGCCCATGAGGAGGTTATGCCACAGGATGATAGCTTTGACCATTGCTGGGAGAGGTCAGTCACCCGAGAAGGTGACTACTCTTGACCTCTTCTTTCTGAGGAGCATGGACGAGGGGTTGTCGGTAAACATCCCCCACTTTCTGGCACATTACCTCCATCGGGCAGCTGCAGGGAGAGATAGGAGGAGTCAGATGACTAGCAGGCATTTTGTGTCTAGGCTGGCCCGCCATTTTGGAGTGATTGGTGACGAGATCCCTGCCAGTTTAGAGGTCGATGTGACTAGGCTGCCAGTTATTGACCAGGCCTTTTTGGTGAGGATAGGGATCTGTCAGATGACTTTGGGGGATTACTTTTGGGTGGCATTGGGGCCCGCTAGACCAGCAGAGCCAGAGGCAGAGCAGGGAGGTCCTCAGGGAGCTCCGGCTGCTGCTCCAGCCCATCAGGAGGAGCCACAGGCACCAGTACCCCCGCCAGCAGCTGCACGTACAGTGGGGCAGAGAGTTGAGCTGGTCGAGGCTGAGGTTAGAGGTTTGAGAGCAGACCTCGCTAGTGTCAGGAGGGACTCGGAGTGGCTTGTTACGAGTATGAGCCGGCTTTTGGAGCATCAGGGTATTAGCCACACTCGCCCGGATGGTACTCAGGTTAGAGGGGTGACACTCGCATACACTCGCAGAGTCCGGGCCAGGACAGATGGTGCCAGCACTTCCGGGACCCGCCCAGACGACCCTACTGACCCATGATCTCTGGATTTGATGTGTTTATTGACATTGTTCCACATATATTATTATTATTTTTTGGATTGTACTCATCATTATTATCATGTATATATTTGATGTTTCAGTTTATGTTTCTTGTTATATTTGATGAAGACTGGCATTAAGTTCAGCACGAGAGTACGAGAGGACGTGAGAGATAAACCGTGGAACGAGTCATTTTACAACAGACTGTTAACAGTCTGTCTGGTAACTACATGCGCCGCATCTGGTAAAACAGATGCGACGCATCCTATCCTTTATTTTGTTTTATTTTATTTTTATTCCAGGCTCGATACGGCGTATCTTCTTCCATAAGATACGGCGTATCGACTGACCTGATGATTTTCATTTTAATTTTTATGTTTTATTTTCGCTAACTGCTAATGTATTATGCAAGTTTGAACCTTCTTAACTTAGGTGTGTTAAAGTCTTGATGGTATTATAGATTCCTGCATTTCCTGTGGATACATTAAATATGAAGCTTAAACGTTCTCATCCACAAGGAAGTTGATTTTTGCTCTTACACAAATAATGAGGATCATACCGAGCAAATCTCAGGGGAGTTTTTCTGTTCTAATTCTTTTATTTTCTAGTTTTTAACCTTTGATACAAACAACGAGGACGTTGTTTAACTTAAGTGGGGGGATTGGAGAATTAGAACACTTACTTGTCCTAAACTTTTTCAAAATATGCTTAAAATGTGCTTAATATATCAAAATTAAAATTTTTTAGCATGTTTTTGTTTAAAGTCTAAATTACATAGCTGCACACATGACGTTATTTTCAAAAATTGTGAACTTTTCAAAAATTCACAAATCTATGAGTGTGCCGGTGACTTGTAAACTTTAGAACTTGGCTTGTATACTATTCGAGACCACCATAATAAGTATTATTTTTATAATTGGAATGACTTGTCTAAATTGGTAAATTTCTAGGATTACACCCAAATAGCCTTTATATGTTATGTGATATTAGCTAACTACACTGGTTAGTTAACCCCCGTATAAACCCTTTTGTTACTCTCACTTTTAGAGTAAGATACCCCTAGAAAAACACTCAGAGCCATTCCTTTCGTTTCTTACACCTTTGTTATAATGTTTCGTTACACTCTTATACCTTAGCCTACCCTGTAGATTAAAATCCGTGGTTGGTTAATTGCTTTAGGCAAAGTGTGTTTCCTTACGTTACATGTGTTCGCGTGCATAATTCATTATCTTTGGTTAGGTCGGGAAATTGCACAATGCAATTGGAGTGAAAGTAAATATTGTATATCTTTGAGTTTATTTTTCGTGTGTTTACTACTTTCACTATTACCGTTATTTCTGAAGTCATGAAAAGTATGGAAAAATTATCCAGAGTTATCGTTATAGTGATGTGGTGAAATTTTACACATCTATGTTTATGTTTAAAGTTAAAAAAAAAAAAAAAAAAAAAAAAAAAAAAAAAAAAAAAAAAAAAAATAGAAAAGAAAAAGAAAGAAAAAGTTGGAAGTTTGTTTAAACAACTTATGTAAAGTTTTGTATTAAGTGGTCGATATCACCACTATTTGTTATATATTATATTTATGGATTGAATGGGAGTTGGCCGTTATGGGAACGCCAACAAAGGTTATTCTTTGATTGAGATCTTGTTGAGTATAATTCGTGTCTACCTAAAGCGTGTGTTTCAAGTGTTAAAGCGTGAGTTATTCTATGATATGAGTCTTATTCATGGGATGGTTGGGATAGCAATTTACCAAACTTAGGATTTTAATTTATCTGTTTTGTTTATTTTTCATTTTACACCAATTTATATCCCAAATATTATCCATACCCTATATTATTCTTTATCCAAACCTTTGATTTATTGAGATTAGGGATTTGAGCAATCTTAAGTATCGTAGTCGTGGATTCGGCTATGTATTTATGATTTTGTCGCCCTTTTTGATATAATATTATTGGTAAAGATTACTTGGTCCTATCTTTAGCCTATTCGAGTTAAGGATTTGAGCAATTGCAAGTATCGTGTTCGTGGATTCGATCATGTATTTGTGATTTTGTCGCCTTTTCTGGAATTTGAGATCGATAGAGATTAAGGAGAATGATTAACCCTTAACCAACAAACCCTTTTTACCGCTTTAGACTTGTTATTCCTTAGCTTTAGTGGAGGAGATGCGTATGCTTGCCAAGCTTATGATAGAATATTCGTCACGACTGGACAGTTAAACGATTAGATTTGCTTTTATCAATATATTTTATTTTACTTCTAATTCGTTAAGTGTTTGGTTGTATGATTACGACAAAAATGAATACATGCTTAAATATAAAAATAAATCCTAACATCTTTTAGGATACATTTTCATAAGATTAATTCTAAGGTTTACTTGGGGACAAGTAAAGTTCAAGTGGGGGGATATTTGATGAACTCAAATAAGTACATTTTATTACCATCATTTATCCTATTTATTTGACTTGTTTTATTATATTATCTGTGAGAATTGATACGTTAATGTTTACTTTTGTAATTCTCAGGTAAAAACAAGTATTATGTGAAACTTGGCGATTTTGGACTAATTATGGAGCAAAACAAGCAAGAAGTTAAGAGTCTACTGAAATGTACAAGATCAAGATCATTCTGCTCCAGATACGCCGCATCCTACTTATTATATACGGCGCATCACTATCAAGATTTCACAAGCTACGATCCAAGACAGCAAGGATATGCACCGCATCTAAGAATGGAGTTACGCCGCATCTTCTGGCGGTGTACGAATATTCCTAAATATATTAATCTTGGACCTCACGCGAAGTTAAGTCAATGCGCCGCATCTACTGATTCTATGCGCCGCATCTAGCCCTCAGACAGAAACTATAAATACCCCAAGGTCAGACGAATTTCGGAGAGCCTAGTTTTAGAAGAAGACCGAAGACCACAAAACCCTAAGGCCGAATTCAGACGAAGTAGCAGCACAAGACACACCTTGAACGAAGATACAAGAGCTGTAAGAAGGTCCTGCATGTATTCAATTCATTAAGTAGTTTTGTTTTATTGTATTAGTACACTTTAATTGGTCAGGATTGATGGGCTTATGTCATTGATTTAATCATGCACTTCAACTCCCCTTAAAATTGCTTTCCCATTAATTAAAGTTTATATGTTGATGTCTTTGGTGACTTTTATTAGTGCATTGATAACCTCTGTGTCTAGCTGAGCATTGCTTGGGTCGCCATGCCCCTTCCTCGCCTATTTATTCTATCGCCTATGCATTCTATCGTCTGTAGAAAAGTAGGAAGAAAGATAAGTAGGATAGTCATAAGTGATCATTAAGGGTTTACTCGCCGATAAGATTAGAGCCAACGAGAAAGGGATTAATCTCGGTGCGTTGCATCGAACTATACACTTCATATAAAACTAGCAATAAAACAAGTGACAAGCTACTTAACTATCAGGACAGGTCTTCTTATTGTCTCAAGTATTTATCTGTGTACGTGTGTGCTAATCGCTGATTCGTGCTTATTAGTTTAGTTTATATTTAATCATAATCAAACCGTGCCAGTCTCTCAGGCTGAACCCCTTGCGTTAGATTAGGTTGTATAGCTAACTTAAGATATTAAAATACTGATTAGGATAACTAGATAATACGTTCCACTCTTAGTGATCGACACTCTACTTACCATTATATTCATACTGACCGGGTACACTGCTCGTTAAAGTGTGTGTGTTATTGATAAGTCGGCTAAATATAAATTTAAAACTTGAATACTGCTAAAACCACAACGACACATCGTGGATATAAAAATAGAGCAATACCACACGCACATCAGGCATCAAAATGATTAACAAAAGAATCAGAGGTCGGAGTCGGAAACTTAGGTGGTGCAAAGCATGAGCTTTCAATCTCCAAAAGTGATCTCAACAAGCAGGGCACGGATCAGAGTGATGCGGAAGCAATGATACTTAAACAAAAGCCTTATAGTCTACCCATTCCTCACTGGTCAGAACTTAAGGTCCTATAGGGAAATCCTAAAGCAAAATCTTAAAGGTTATCTGGTGAGCGCCTACAGTGGAAACTTAGTGGTCTAACTTACACAGGTCAAGGGTAAATGTATTACGAGTCGCAACCTGTCTCTGACACCATAAATTGTAACACCCCAACCCGAAAAGGGTAAAGATATCACAATAATGGTTTCATATCAGATCAAAACAAAGCATACATCTATAGTAATACAAGAATTCTCAAAGGTTACAAATGAAATACAGATACTACAAGATTACAAATGAACTTCCAATAAATACTAATTCCGAAATAATGATAACTTCTAGTCATTTCTAAATCCAGAATAGCTATCAAGTCTTCTGATGAACTCAAATAAGTACATTTTATTACCATCATTTATCCTATTTATTTGACTTGTTTTATTATATTATCTGTGAGAATTGATACGTTAATGTTTACTTTTGTAATTCTCAGGTAAAAACAAGTATTATGTGAAACTTGGCGATTTTGGACTAATTATGGAGCAAAACAAGCAAGAAGTTAAGAGTCTACTGAAATGTACAAGATCAAGATCATTCTGCTCCAGATACGCCGCATCTTACTTATTATATACGGCGCATCACTATCAAGATTTCACAAGCTACGATCCAAGACAGCAAGGACATGCGCCGCATCTAGAAATGGAGTTACGCCGCATCTTCTGGCGGTGTACGAATATTCCTGAATATATTAATCTTGGACCCCACGCGAAGTTAAGTCAATGCGCCGCATCTAGCCCTCAGACAGAAACTATAAATACCCCAAAGTCAGACGAATTTCGGAGTTGGACAATTTAGCTAAGTACGAGACAGAAGAAACCCTAAGCCGAATTCAGACGAAGTAGCAGCACAAGACACACCTTGAACGAAGATACAAGAGCTGTAAGAAGGTCCTGCATGTATTCAATTCATTAAGTAGTTTTGTTTTATTGTATTAGTACACTTTAATTGGTCAGGATTGATGGGCTTGTGTCATTGATTTAATCATGCACTTCAACTCCCCTTAAAATTGCTTTCCCATTAATTAAAGTTTATATGTTGATGTCTTTGGTGACTTTTATTAGTGCATTGATAACCTCTGTGTCTAGCTGAGCATTGCTTGGGTCGCCATGCCCCTTCCTCGCCTATTTATTAGATCGCCTATGCATTCTATCGTCTGTAGAAAAGTAGGAAGAAAGATAAGTAGGATAGTCATAAGTGATCATTAAGGGTTTACTCGCCGATAAGATTAGAGCCAACGAGAAAGGAATTAATCTCGGTGCGTTGCATCGAACTATACACTTCATATAAAACTAGCAATAAAACAAGTGACAAGCTACTTAACTATCAGGTCAGGTCTTCTTATTGTCTCAAGTATTTATTTGTGTACGTGTGTGCTAATCGTTGATTCGTGCTTATTAGTTTAGTTTATTATTTAATCATAATCAAACCGTGCCAGTCTCTCAGGCTGAAACCCCCTTGCGTTAGATTAGGTTGTATAGCTAACTTAAGATATTAAAATACTGATTAGGATAACTAGATAATACGTTCCACTCTTAGTGATCGACACTCTACTTACCATTATATTCGTACTGACCGGGTACACTGCTCGTTAAAGTGTGCGTTATTGATAAGTCGGCTAAATATAAATTTAAAACTTGAATACTGCTAAAACCACAACGACATACCGTGGGTATAAAAATTAGAGCAATACACACGCACATCATCTTCTAAGTCCAAAGGTACTCTCCACTCATTCCCAGCTTCCTACTAAAACCTGCCGCAGGAAAAGAAATGCGGCTGAGCTACGAGAGCTCAGTGAACAGATATAACGATAACAACAGTAGTAGAGAATAGTACAGAGTAACAGAAACAAAGGTCCAACAGAATGTAATATGGTTCAAGGGATAAGTCAATGATTAGGTATAAAGAAAAAGAAAAGGGATAGTAATCCACCACGAGCCCAGAAACAGATCATATCATATCATATCATAACCATAAATCTTCAAATCATATAGAGGGGAGACCTCTCAGATAATCAGATAATATGAGGGGTGTCCTCATTCTTCAAATGGAGTAGCTAGCTCCCAGATATATGTGAAAGGCGTGTATTGCACACAAGCACCAGTCACCAGACAATAATAAATCATATATAGATAATCCACTAAACAGAACAGATCTAGGATGCATCCATACGCCCCCCCAAACAAATACTGGCCATAATAACTGTAGAGCGCGCATAATAATCAAAATGGGGACGGTGTGTAACATCACTCAAACACACTAGAGTCATGCCAGTGGTGCATCACAGACATGGACATGGAACCCCCATGCCTAGGGTTACAGATTTTGGCTCGGGTATCAAACTAAGAGTCAGATATCATATCAAACCAGAGTGTCATATCAAAAGGTTCATATATCAAATGGTACATAACAGATGGTTCATAACAAATATCTCCGAAGTAATATCAAAGGTCCAAATCAGAGTTTATCAGATCAAGGTTCATATTCAATAATCAATACATGGTTCAGATCAAAAGTCCGTTTCGGAAGTTTCTATCAAAAGTCCATTTTAACAATCCTTTAATTCATGATTTTCATAAAACGATCATTTAAAGTAGTTTTCATTAAAAAAAATAGTCTTTCAAAACGGTTTTTCATAAAGCTAGTCTTCAAAATATAGTGTTCATAAAAGTTAGTAACCTTTCATATAAAAGTAGTTTCGCATCATTTAAAAACATCTTTTTAAATCGGTTTTTCTCAAATCATTTCCATGGTATAATTAAAAGGTTTTTATAACATAGATTCATAACAGATGTCATATCAAATGGGATCAACAGAGAAGGTTCAAGCAAAGGGAATCATAGCAATGGCATCAGTTCAGAAACTAACGGATCAGAAAATGAAAGAGATCATGAGAAACCTTATAAGGAAGGTCAGAATATTTGTACCTTATACCGCAAATAAAAAACACAACAGAAAATATCAAGGTCGAAAGCAAACTCCATCTTCAGCGAATCTACACGAATCATGACTGTCTTATTAAAAGCTTATTTAATTCAGATTACTTACTTTAGTCGGCTTTCCAGTTTTAGTAACTTTCCATATTTAGTAACTTTCCATTTTTAGCAGGTTTCCATAATTAGCAGGTTTCCATTTTTAGAAAGTCTCCATAATCAGAAAGATTTAAGTATCATAACTTAGGTTAAGTCATTATTTAAGCATATTATGGACATAGGGTAGATTTTAACAAGTTATGATAGTTCAGGGTTAAATATGACAAGTTTCCATAAATTAGGGTTTTAATTGCAAATATCCCAAAGTTAAGGGTCTTAAATGAAAATATTGCAAACTATTAATTTAAAATACATCATTTATTCAGAATCACATCTTTAGTCCATAAAGTTTCAATATTTACACTTTTAACCCCTCTATTTAATTAATTTCCATTCGAAACCCTAAATTTACACATAGTTTCATATCTTGTAATTTTTACACATAAGGACCTCATGTTATATTTTTTACACTTTAGTACTGACCTAAATAACATTATAAAAATAACCTTTAAGTTTCAGAAATGACAAAACACCCCCTTATATTTAAAAAACCCAAATCGTATAACATTTTTAAATCAAAATCCTAACCCTAATCTTTCCCAATCATTAGGCCATCATTTGTACATCATGAATACATTATTTATTAACCAATTTCAGATCCAAAACCCTAAATCTAAATTCGTAGCCTAGGATTTTATTTTTTTCTTTTCGATTTCATAATACCCGATTAGAACAAAAATTAATCACGACATATGTAGGCTTCTATAAATCAAACCACTATTTTTCCTAGATCATATATGTTATATAGAGTCCAAATAAAATACGATTCACACCCAGAAAATTCGTATCACATATTTTAGAATTTACGTACGTTTTAACCATTTAAATTCAAAACGATCAATATGAGTTACAAAAATTCGAACCAACATTTTTCCAGACCTATATGATGATCATAGAACCCAGAAAAATTATGTATAAGACCCAGAAAAATCGTATGATCATATTTGGATTTTAGGTGTGTTTTTATTCTCAAAAATTTGTACGATCATTCAAGCTTGCATGATTCGATTCTATCAATTTATATGAGTCATATATGATGTAATTAATATTAGAAAAAATACCATACTGAATTTAGAACGTGTAGATTAGGCACAAGAATTTGTACCTCTCGGATTGAAATGCGACACAAAGAAAATACCCCACGATCGAACCAAGCTATCCACGACCCAAATCCTATTTTTCCTAGCTTCCTTAGATGATGAATAACACCAAAAAAATACCCAATGTGTCCAGAAAAATCGGATGGAGGCTTAGAGAATTTTTGGTGTGATTTAGGGTTTCTAAAATGTTTAATTAGGGAAATAAATAAAGAAAAATCATCATGGCCGATTAGGTGGGGGAGTTGGCTGTAATTTCGGTCAAATGGAGAGGTTATGGTCAACATAATAATTTGTGATCAATTTCCTAATTTATGTGATGTATTTTGAATTTAAATAGATAATTAAAATGTATAATAATTAAATAAATGTGTATATATGTATTTGTGTGTAATCATAATTTCTTTGGACATGTAGAAATGTTAAAATGTTGCCTCAAAATTATTTCGCTTCATATGTAGCTCATTATCAAAGGTTTGGGATTAATTTGATACTTGAGATGCCTTTTAATCAACTTTAAAATTGTAGGGGCAATTTGGTCATTTTACACGTTTCGGATTTTAGGGTTTTACACCTAATCCTTGGTTAAATTGTCCTCTAAGTTTGTTCAACTATATAAACAAAGGCTAGGATTCATTATTGGGTACTCTTGTACACACTAATACCCTAAACCTTGTGTTTTTCCTCCTTGGTTAAAAAACCGATCGATCTAAACCCTCTTAGGGTTGATCGAATTTTTTGATTGTCAAAAAAATTCTTGCTTTGTGTTAATTACTTGCATAACGTTAATTTGGTATTAGTTCGTGTGTACAAGAACGTGATACTTACACACTATTGTAAGTATCTTGGATTGAATTGCAAAAAAGGCAAGGGGCAATTCGTGTAATCCGTTTAAACCCTAATTAGGGTTCATCACTTATATTGCTCGGTTTGATTCTTGTTTTGCTAGAATCATCGAGGTACGCTTACTTTTAAATTCGGTTAATTATTTATGTGTTATGTTTCCTATGCTTCCGCTACGTGTTCTTTGATGCTTTTATATTTATATGAATATCATGATATAATAATTCCAAACACACACCCACTACACTTATAAATTGATAAATACTTAAACAATTTGATCACAAGCAAAAGATGAAAAAAAGAAAATAAATAAATCAATAACAATAGGTATCTATCATTTGAGTCAGTTCGTACACATAACATCGTGAAGCAATTGTTTTTAAAGCTATTTTTAAAGCTAACAAGAGACGGAGATAGTGCTATAAACTTAAAAAGAGACGAAAGTAAAAATAAGTTATAGTGTTTGGTGAAATTAGTAAGAACTGAAACTCTAATTGAAGGCGAATTAGTTGAAGTTAAAGTTTATCTCTACTACTTATAATGTATGTATATACATTTTTTAAATTTAAAATGCTTAAAATTTGAGTAATATTACAGAAATACAACACTTTAAATTAAAAGTGGTAACATCAACTAAATTAATATTTTAAATACTATTTAATCCATATAATTTTATCATTTTTTCTTCTAACCAAAGATTTTTTTTTTTTTTCTCTCACAATGACTACAAATTAAACCTGTAGGTTTTGCATCAAAGGTCAAACAAAAAATCACGAATTCGCAAGTATAATTATTTGTCGCTATGCACTGTCGCCTTGCACGAGTATACATATAGTTACTTTAAAAATGACGCAAATGGAAATCACTTTATATTAGTCGGGTACTCGTGCGTTGCGAGAACATATACCAATAAATATATTCTTGAGAAATATTATACGAAAAATTGTTACATTATTATATTAAAATTATAACAACAAATTAATTATTATTATACAAACATGTACTAGTATGATGCTTGCAAAATGAGAAGAAGAAATCAAATAGTGTAAGATCAATACCAATTAATTAATGATAATTTTATTAATAGTGTTTGGATACTTTATAACATCGAAAACAACATGCAATTATAGTAAAAAAAAAAAATCAAATATAAAATATTATTTATCATACACAATCACAAATTATTACAAAAGCTAAAAAAACTGATAAATATCATTTATCATTCAATTAATTGCATTACAATACGTTTGTATATCACAAACATGAATTAAAAAGGTAGTTATGATTTTGTCTTTTTTTTTTTGGAAAACATGCCTACAAAATGTGCTTTAAAATGTTGTAATTAGTGTCAATTTATTGTAACCAACACGATTATTATTCATACCAATTTTTTTCATTAGAGATATCAAAGTAATCAAAGTCAAATACTAATAATGTAGTAATCATGATTTTTTTTTTTTTTTTTTTTTTTATAATTTTAAAATTAACTAAAATAGTTATATAAGTAATGATTATGTAATTATGATTATATTTCTTTTCTTTTTTTAAGTTTTTTTAAGTCCATTTTAATTAGTAATCTCTAATAAAAAATAATAAGAGTACAAACACTAAAATACTTAATAATTATGTTTCCATTATATTATTAATCTCTAATAAAAAAAAATACACAATCTATAAATAAGAAAATTCAAAAATTGATTATGAATAAATAAAGATACTAATCTCCAATAAAAAATAATAAGAGTACAAACACTAAAATACTTAATCACTTACATCAACAAATACACTTTCACGATGACAAATTTGTGTATATAGTTCTAGACGTGACCTATACATGGTTTCTCATCTAACTGTAGAGTGACAAAACTCGTTAAAACAATAAGGCGTGATGACGGGCATCGGGTACACTCCTTGTAACTCGACCATAACATAATGCATCTCACCGTTTACTAAGGCAATTGTAAGCGCTCTGTGATGTTGAATCTCTTCTGGATCACTCAAAAACGGGAAAATAGTCGAAATGCCCGACATGCTTAAAGAATGAATGATTACACCAAATTTATTGGCAATCAGAACACCTGACTCGGGCATTTTCATCCAGTGTTTTGGCGGACAAGGCGACCCAAAGAAATAGAAGTCTTGATACAATGAATCTACATCCCTGAAGAATTTTTTTTTGTAGATATCATATCGATTTTGTAACTCTTCTCTCATTTGTTGTCGAATGTACTCATAAGAGTTATCTTCGTCAAGCCCGAAGCAAACAGCTAGTGCTCGATATCCACAATTTCCATCGCCAGAAACATTTTGTATATTTCTTATGTATGGATGAAAGACTTTCGGAATATCGTCCATTAAATTTGAACCATTCATGGGTGGCACTTCATTCAAGTCTATCGTGTATGAACGCTCGAACTCATCTGGGACCTCGTTCAGGTCAAATTCAAAACAGCTATGTCGGGCCGACTCCTTAACCGAATCGGCAAAATTGGGCATGGCTGAACAACTATGTCTAGCTGAAATGAATATGAGAAGATGTTTGAATCGGGATCTTGGGGTTTTGATTTCGGAGTTTTCTTAGACATGGTGAAATGAATATGAGAAGATGTTTGAATTGTAGTTTGAATTGTGGTTTGAGTGAGATATTTATAGTGTAAAATAAAGCGTTTAAATTTATTTATTTATTTATTTATTTTTATTTTTTTTTAAATGTATGAAATGGTAAAATGTTGAAAAGTGGGAAATATTTGTTGTTTTGTGGTTACCCGAGCAGTAACTTGATTTTTGTAGCAAATGAATTTTTTATTAAAAAATTAAAAGCTGATAAAAGAAGAATTTGGAAAATGACGGATGAAAAGAAAACGCTAACTAGTAGATTGAAACTAAGGCTAGTCACAGTAGTGACCTGGGTTACCAGCTGCTACGTCAGCTTTCTTTCTCCGGTGACCAGACATGACCAAGGTGTCACAGTGGTGACCGACTTTTTTTTTTTCTCAAACATTTTAAACAAAAATCTTTTCTATGACCAAGGTGTCATATAGGACATATCGCCCGCTACTATAATGGTATTTGGCAAAAGATGTCAAAGAAGTATGACACTATGACAGTACAAAATCTTTTCTACCCGATCAAAGAGATTTTTCATATGGGACCATATAACTTAAAATTCATTAAAAATAAAAACATTACATAAATTGAAGATTAACAAACTACGATACGGTAATGAAAATAAAACTACAAATTAAGAAAATGAATCATCTGAAACATAACCCTACTCACTCGATGAAAAACCGTTGTAGAAACGAAATAGTGGATTAAGGAAAATAATCAAATAAAACGTTAAATCAGTGGATTAAGAAAAGCAATCATAAAATTTGTAAAAATCCAGTTTTGTAAAACCCAGATCGTAATAATCCAGTTTTGTAAAATCGAGCTATTTTATAAAGTTTGTAAAATCCAGTTATTATAATTTTTTTAATAAATGTACAGTTATTTATTATTATTATTTTTTTTTTTTGTAAAATCTCGATTACTAAATCGTTTTTTTGATAAATTTACATTAATCCAGTTTTTTTTTTTTTTTTTTTTTTTAGTTTATAAAAACTCAGAATTTTTTAATATGTTTATAAAAAGGGTATAAGGGAAATACAAAGATAATTTTTATGGGTATTATAAAGGTAATAAATGTGTTATAAAGGTAATAAACATGTTATTAAATATGAGAGAAAAAAGTTAGAAGTGAAACAGTTATTGCATTGGAAAATACAAAGGTTAAACTGTTTTGGTATCTTTAGTAGCACCCATAAAAATAAGTGTGTTAGCTGAAAATTTTAAAACTCTTTATTTAGCAGGTCCTAAATAATTTATTATGTAGTATAGATAAGGAAAATGGGGTGTGTTTAGTTGTTGAAAATTAGAAGTTTTCAAGGAAAGTTTTTTAAGAAACAATAAGAAAACATAAAATGAGTATCTTTTAAAAATTTTCTATTGGGAAAGAAAAATCTGTCTTCTGCTATTATAACTATAATTTAAAAAATTCGAATTTAAAGTTGTCAAGTTTTTAAAAAGTTTTTTGCTAGGGTTATGCAAAGTGAAAGAAAGAAACTTAATCTTAACTAATTATAAAGCATGTATGGTCAACTATGGTCAAGGTGAAAAACTGAATTTCTCATAATACCAATTTTGCCCTTGCCCTTGTCGATATTCAAGAGTAATAATGACACAGATACATGCGTATTAACTACAGATACATACTTTTCAAAAAAAAGACATGCGTATTAATTATGGAACATAAATCGGTTCACGCTCAGAACCTTCTCTATCTCTTCTCTATCTCTATCTCTCTCTCTAAAAAAACACACCACAACAAATTCCTCCCTATCTCACACAAACTAATCTACTACGAGTAACAAATACAACCACCAGTAGCCGCTGATGCGTCGCCCCCACCACCATCGGCCAGTAGAAACTCCATAGCCGACGCCACCAACTGAAATCGACGCCAACAACTGAAACAGGCCCCGGCTTTTGAGGGTTTTTATGAGTGTTTATTTATAGATCTATATGCTTTTCATGGTTTCATGGTTCATTTCATAGATCTATGTATTGCTCATAATTTTAAGTTTTTTAGATCTATGTTTTTCTTTTAGTTTTGAAGGTTTTATTAATATATCTATGTATTTACATTGTAGATCCGAGATTTGTCTTTCTTTCTCGCCGGAGTCTTTGGAGCCGCCGCAACAGGAATCTGCTTAATCTCCGCCATCGCCGGAATCTACTTAGCCGCCGCCAGAACCCACCTAACCGCCGCCGCACCGGTTAGCCACCACCACAACCGAACACCACTACCCGCACCCCACCACCACTTATACCAAACTACTGAATACCCCATCACGACCGAGAGCAACCACTAGCGAGAACCAAAAAATTCGTGTTGGTTTAAACGTGTTTTGATTTGATACAGCAATGGTTATCAGCACGGGGTTTAGATCTAGATCCAAAAAAGAATTTTAATGGAGGTCTCTACCTAATTCAAAAAAAGTTGGAAAAAGCAGAAGGTATAATGTGACCTTCCTGATTCATATTGTAGTATTTTATGAATCTGACTTTTTTTTTTCCATCTTTTTATTATGAATTTGATTTGATATAGCTTGTCGCTGCTGTAGCAGCCACTCTCGCCGGAAAAAGTTTGCAAAGTCGCCGGGAAAAGTTATGTTACTGCCGGAAATTGTTTCTATCGCCGGAAATAGTATGATTTATTTTTAAATTTGTTGTTAATATTTTTTATAATGGTTATTGTTGTTAATATTTATTATGTAAATTGTTGTTGATATTTATTATGTAAATTTGTAACAAAGTTTATGGTTTAAATTTTGTTATAAAGTTTATACCGTAAATTTTTTAATAAGTTTGTATTGTAAACATTGTTATAAAGTTTATTGGGTAGATTTGTTATTAATTTTATAGTGTAAATTTTGATGTGAAGTTTATAGTATAAATTTTGTTATAAAGTTTATTGTGTAAGTTTGTTATAAAGTTTATTGTGTAAGTTTGTCATAAAGTTTATTGTGTAAATTTTATTATAAAATTTATGGTGCAAATTTTTTTATAATGTTTATAGTGTAAATTTTGTAATAAGTTTATAGTGTAAACTTTGTTTTAAAGTTTATAGCGTAAATTTGTTATGAAGTTTATGGTGTGAATTATGTTACAAGGTTTATGGTGTAAACTTTGTTATAAAGTTTATTTTTGTAAATTTCGTTATAAGCTTATAGTGTAAGCTTAGTTATAAAGTTTATTGTGTAAATTTGATATAATGTTTATTGTGTAAATTCAGTTATAAAGCTTATAATGTAAATTTTGTTACAAAGTTTATTGTGTAAATTTGTTATAAAGTTTATTGTGTAAATTTGTTATAAATTTTTAAATATTTATAAACTTATAATGCTTATGATGTAAATTTTGTTACAAAGTTTATTATGTCCTAAATGTCTATATAAAGTTTATTGTAAATTTTGAAATATTTTGAGAATACTTTGAAATTTTAATCTTGGAAATTTGATATATTTTGATATTTTTAAAATTTTGAATTTTTTTGAAATTGTATGAAATTTGAAATATATTGAATTTTTAAAATTTGAGAATTTGAAATATTTTGAAATTTTTTAATTATTTGACTTCGAATTTGTTTTAAATTTTGAAATAATTCAAAAAATAAAATATTTTGAAATTTGTTGAAAATTCGAAATATTTTGAATTTCTTAAAAATTTACTTCGAAATTTGTTTTTTTTTTTAATTTTAATTTTTTTTTTTTTTTTTTTTTTTTTTTTTTTTTTTTAATTTTGTATGGTCTTAGATTACTTTGGCAAGTAAAGAAATGTTGGCTAATGACTTTTTATGATTTTGTTCTTTGTGTTTTATGTTTGAAGATGGTGAATGATTATTGCTTCTTCTATGGATTGCATTATCTCGCCATCGTAATAGTTGGTGATATTTAATCGGCTCAGTAACCCGGTTGGTATTACTATGCGGCCGATGTTTGTAGCCATGTGGGTATTCAATAAAAATTTGTTTGTTTAAATCTTTTGATAGGAGTATTAAATTTTTCCATGACCAGTTTTTAAAGAAGCATGAAATTTTAAAGATTTAGTAAACGTGTAATTTGAACATTGTGAGGGCTATGGTGCTGGTCAACTACTTTTTGGTGGATGCACTCATAATTGTTTTTATGCTTGTGTTCTAATGGTACTTGATGATTTTATTGTAATGCTGCTTATTTGAAACGATTTTAGAGTTTTTTTGTAGCTTTTAGTTTGGAAATTCAGGTTATGGTGATGCTGAGATCTATATCGAGTATTCTGGATGGCATTCGGTTTGATAACAGGGCTGATGGTGGTTTTTGAGCCATATAAAAGTAATATTATTGGGAACTGGTTACTTGGTACCTGTGTCAATGTTGATGCACCTTGGACATCTTGTGACTTGCTTTTATTTGAAATATGTACATTGTTCAAAAAGTCAGTTTGTTAGATGATAGAGAGAGAGAGACTAGGACGTTCAAAAAGAAAGTAAGCAAGATAATTGGATACCAAAATATAGCTTACTAGCTTAGCATAACCAAAAAATAAATAAAAATAAAAAAGCAAAGCATTATAGGTGGAAAAAGATGATAAGAACGGGCACATATATACATGAACAAAAAAAAGCCAAAGAATATATGATAACTATCGAAGGTTTTGATACGCAAGCATTAAGAACATGCGAACAAATAACCCATATAAGCCAATATTACATTTGATGTGGCTTATATTACATTTGACGTAAGAATAATGAGACGGTACTGTATTTTTAACACACTGAAATGTAGCAACCGCCAATTTTCCAGGTCCTTGTGTGACCTTAAGCTCAATATGATATATTTGTCTAGTTTATGTGTTCACTATTATGTGTGCTTGTGAGCTAGACCACACAACGCGAGTCGGCACAAATAAACCTAATAACGCGTAAAATATTGATTTTAACGAGATAACACGAACATGTGCACATTTATAGTTGTTTTGAGTGGAAAATTTATTCTAAAAATAATGAAGCAACTTGAATGAACCCGAGAATGATGGTGACGCATTTTTCTAACCTCGATTGAGTTTCGTCAAAAATAATCAAGAAAACGTCATGTTTTATTTTACAAACGTATTTGTTATCAAGTTTTACGGAAAAACGTTTCTAAAATGAATGGTGATGGTTAAAAATTATTTCGGTGACGTTTAATATTTTTCGGGAATAAAAACTAGTAACCTCGGGAAAGTTTAATAAAATTATACCGCTAGTCCTTGCACCGACCCCTCCTTTGGAAATAAATAAAACACAAGGACCTATTTACAATATCTGAAAACTACTCTATACTAATAACCCTAACCCTAGCACTATATATATCTCCTTATAAAATTTTTAGGGTTATAATTTTATAAACCCATTCTTTTCCAGACGCTACTCTATCCTCCTCACCTCTCTCCTCTCTCACTTTTCCGGCGACAAAAACCGGCCACCGGAGCTCCACCTTCGGTCACCACCTCTCACCGCCACCACCAAACTTCACCTCTCAAACTCCTTGTTCCATTTCTACGCAGCACGCGCCTTTTCTCAGCCACCGTGGTGTATTTTCTTCGAGTTTCTAGCATCAGCGACGCGCCATCGTCTCCTCCACTGGCTCTCCTCCTTCTCGTCATGGTAAAACCGAGAAGCCGTCTTTATGTATTTTATATATATTTATTATTATCACCGAATATTATTGTTGTTGTGTTCGTGGGTTAAAAACGAATTTGTTGAGTTATATTAATGATTATGACTACGAAATGGATTAAAAACCGGATGTAATATTATTTTGAAACTTATTCGTGTGGTTAGATTTGACTAAAAGTGGTGGTAAGAATGTTGTCACGATTCAGGTTTAGTTGTTGTTGTAGTCGTTGTTCTGTGTACGGGTCGGGTCAAAGTCATACGACCCGGTTGGGTCTCGAGGTGAATCCAGGTTTGATAAATTGTTGTCGTTGAGGTTATTGATAACCCTGCTGTTATGGTCGTTTGATCTTGTTGAGGTCTAGAATTAATGTTGCGAGTCGAGATGAACATGTTTGGTTTTGGTCTCGGTATGGTACTAGTTTTGGTTGAGTTTTGTTGAGGCTGTCGTTGTTATTATTATCGCTAGAATTTGGTCTCGCTAGAATTTGGTGTTGCTCTCGGGTCGAGACCTACTTGGTTAGTTATGACTCGTTTGAGTCACGGGATAGTTTCGATGTTCTTGATGTTATGTTAGTGTTGTCATTGTGTTGAATTTATATTGTATCGAGAAGTCGTGGTTCAACAACCCACATAGGGTGCTTGTCGGGTCCGGTTAGTGTTTCAGTGAGACTTCGTAGACACTAGAAACGATTGGTCGTGATTCTGCGTTTTGATCTACTCATTTTAAGATCTTTAAAATTGTGATCTACTTTGGCTTTTGGTCTCGTTTTGGTCACAGTCAAAGTAGGGTGCGTTTGTTTATTATTTTTGGGTTGTGTTTATAATGGTAACTGGATCTATACATCTATACATTATTGTTGTTTGGTGTTGGGCCTAAGCCCAATATATAATTAGGGTGCGTTGGTTTAAATAAACGGGCCACAACCTAGTAGCTTGTGGTGTGTGTGTTGGACTTGAATTTTAAAAAGGAGTAGAATTAAAATATTGTGGATTCGGAAATTTAATTTAGTTTGTTGTCGGACCTACGTTTTAACTCTCGTAGACATTGGTACTCTTGATACGTTTTGGATTATATTTGAAATCGTGATTTGAATTTGAATACGGACGTTGACTATTATACTTGAACGGTTGGACAATTGTGAATCGTTATCGGACTTACGATATTAGATAGCGGACTTATTGAACATTTTGACTCGAGACGGTATAATATATTAACTTCGAAATGAACTTAATATATTAAACACGAAACGGACACAAAATCTTCAATAAAACCAAAACTAATATTTACAAGAATAATAACGAGACATAAACTTGTTAAATATTGAAGTTTCAGTTTTGGTTAATCCAAGTCGCGATGACTTGAGAAAAACTAGTTTTATTAGAACTCATTTTATTATAAAACGTTTATGTTTTATACAAATTTATTTGGGGATAACGGGGTAAATGTCGAAACGTACAAACTGACTTATTTATTTGAGATGTTTGTTTGTCGTTAACTTCTAGAGTTGTCTTTTTTGGTTTGAGTTCTCGTCAGTATTCTCTTGAGTCTGTTGATGTCCATTCTCTTTGGCGTGAGTTGTCTGTCGAGTCTATGTCTTCTTACCACACCACACGAAACGTTGAAACTAAACTTTTGATAAGTTTTGAAAACTGAGTAATCCACGAAAACTACGACACTTTGTCTTTTATATACTTTATTATTGTGCAAGACGTATCTTGAGATAACTGTATACGTATTAGGTCGTGCCGTGTCCGTTGTGCCGTGAGACCCTAGTTGTCGTGAGCTTTTAGTTGCTATTGCGTTAGGCTACTCTTGAGCTATTGTGATGTCCTACTCTCTGACATTGTTGTGATATTTCATTGCTGGACTGAGGTGAGTTCTCGTAGCCCCTTTTTTTTCATTATGGTTTTCCTTGGGGGAAAATGGTACTCAAATGATATTTTAAATGTTTTCATGCTGTGATTATACTGTTTTCATGTTTTTGGACATTATGTGTGATGATGCGATTATATGCTGTGACGTGTTTTGTTTTGTGCGACCATGAATGCGCAACTGTTAACTCTCTGCTGAGAGCCTACGTGTTGATAGATCTATCGAGGTAGCTCCCTACAGTGTATGTTTATGTGTGCAACCAGCGTGGCAGGTTCAGTTGGCGCGACACTAGTTTGTTGTGACTTGTGCTTATAATTGGTTATCATGTTCACTTTTGTCCTACACTATACTATCACAGCTCCGTGGTCTTACTTGTAAACCTACGAGCTCACCAACATTATGTTGACGTTTTCTAGTACCATTTTCAGGTGTTATTGAAGCTGCTTAGAAGGTTGAGTATTGACTGGCTTAGCAAGACTTAAGACAAGACCCTCCCGGGTTATATCTCGTGGAGTTGCATTTGTTATTCCCTAGTGATGTTGTTTAACCTTGAGACTTATGTTTATCTCGGATCTTTGTTGGTATCCCGGTTGTGGGAGTTTGCGACTATTATCTGTCTTATGTTATGCATTTAGTATTTCTCTATTGTGACACCTTGTGTTCTTGACTATGAGGTCATACCCCGTGAATGCCATTCCGCTGCGCCATTTTTGGGGTGTGACAGATTGGTATCAGAGCCCAAGGTTATAGAGAATTAGGTGGTTTAACCTAGACTATAACCTAAGAATCCTCATATAGTTTGCATTATAGGAACTACGTGTGCGATTTTGCGTATAGTATGACACGAAGTGATGATGATAAGTAAATGCATCATGATGCTATCCTAAAAACGCCTGGCCAACGTTTTTACGATAACATGATGCGGCATGGACTTATCAAATTCATGGAATGTCAGATAGGAAGTTGAGTGTAGTAGTACGACACGTATACCGACCTATCCTACCTACCTCCTATTTAACGTCTATCAATGTCATACCTTGAGAATCATGCCTCCAAGAAGGTCGACTCGAGTTAACCGAGGTGTTCCACCACCGAGGGGTGGGAGGACTGGTGGACGAGGAGGTAGGGCAGAAGGTCGCGGCACGAGAAACGACGATACCGGCAATGAGACTCCTGACATTGCTACCATTTTCGCCCAACAACTACGGGAACTGTTACCCACTATCGTCACCCAAGTTGGCAACCATATCAGCAACCAAGGGAACAACGTGAGTGGGAATGATCAAGCGAACAACGATGGTGGAAGTGATCACGTCAATGATGGGAACCATAACAACGGTAACAAGGGATGTACTTACAAGGAATTTACCGCGTGCAAACCAATGGACTTTGATGGCAATGGAGGTGCGATAGCTTATACTCGATGGGTCGAGAAGATGGAGTCAGTGATTGACATGAGTGTGCGAGTCATCAGAAGGTGAAGTATGCTGCTTGTTCTTTGATTGGAAAAGCATTGACTTGGTGGAATACGCAAATTCAGGCTAGGGGCAGAGAAACGGCCATAGGGATGAGTTGGGATGAATTCAAGGCGTTGTTAAAAGAAGAGTATTGTCCAGACAATGAGATGCAGAAACTGGAACATGAGTTCTACCACCATACCATGGTAGGGGCTGATCATACGACTTATACGGATCGATTCCATGAGCTTGCTAGACTGGTACCTCACATGGTCACTCCTGAATCCAAGAGAATTGAGAGGTACATCTATGGTTTGGTCCCTGAGATTCGCGGGATGGTGAAAGCGACTGAGCCCCCTACCCTTCAAAGCGCGATACTGAAATCTGCAACCTTAACGGATGAAATGATTAGGAATGAGACATTGTCCAAGAGCGGTGATAAGAGGAAGACCGTGAGTGAGCCAAGTAAACAAGGAGATGCAAATGGTGACAATAAGATGGCGAAATGGGGAAAAGGATTTGTAGCAACGAGCTCGGGCCGTAAGGGATATGAAGGTCCTCACCCTAAGTGTGCTAAATGTAACTACCACCACCGCTAAATATAACTACCACCACCTGGAGATGAAACCCTACCTAGTGTGTTTTAGCTGCAATCAAACTGGTCACATTGCAAGGGATTGCCGACCAGCAGCCATGCAGGTGACTCCAATTAATGTCATCTACCCAAGGACATGTTTTGAGTGCGGGAGCCCGGATCATTTCCGAAACACGTGTCCTAAGCTGAACAGGGCACAGGGGCAAGTTCAGAATAACAAGAATCAGGCCTTGTTGACTAATGGAAACGCTGGAAACAATGGCAACCCAGCTCGTGGGCGGGTATTCGTGATGAATGCTGAAGAAGGACGCCAGAACCCGAACCTCGTGACGGGTATGTTCTCTTTAAACGGATATTAGACTATCATACTGTTTGATTCCGACGTCGATTATAGATTTGTTTCCACTTAGTTCATGCCTCTGTTAAAGGCGAAACCTAGTGTCCTAACTCTTAGTTATGAGATTGATATTGTATGTGACCAAAAAGGCAGAAAACGATAAGATGGTTCAAACTTTCACCACCTGGTAGTAAGATCTTGGAGTGCGGAAACGCCACCCGTTCATTTTTGAGCAACCCCAAAACTTTAACTAAAATTTTCTTTTTCTTTAAAAATAAAAATAAAATAAAGTAAGCTTTTTAACAACTTTTAACTTAATTTCATGTCAGTTCTTGTTTGATGAGATGTGAGATTAAGTTTAAAGTTGCTACTTAGCTTAAAAATTTCTTTTTAGATGATTTTGCTCAAGAATGGACGAGGCATTTCATAAAGCCTAATCACTCGATGGTTACTGTAAAACCGTCTATTTCAGTGCGGCTGGTAGGACGAGCAGAAACCCAAAGATACCTCGCGTGCTTAAGACTTTCGTGAAGTACTTCGTAAAGACCTAACATGATTCACCTCTCATTGACGAGTTGAGCTTCTTATAAACTTAACTCCTGGAGCGCAACAAATTTCATGATACGCGATATTTCTCGAGGAAAGATTTCGAACCCAAATATCACTAGTTGAGAGTGTACGAGATTGACAACCCTAAAACTACGTTAGGAATGATATAAAGGCAATTCAAGTTTCATGATAAGTCTTTTGGTTTGATCAACGCCTCCGTCGTATTCAAATATAAGGAATCCAATTAGAGCGACATACGTGAGGAGCGCCTTACCTATTATATCGAATCGTGATAGACAGTCCACGTTGCGATTTTTGTAGGCACTATAGAACGCATTAGGAACCCAGTTGGAGTGGAGAACGACCTACCATTCCTAGACCGGTGGTCAAGGTGAGCATACTATTCGACTTTAAGAGATGGACTTAGAGCATGCGCTGTTGATTTTGGAAGAAACATGAATACCCATCTCTCTTAGTTAAAGCTTCTCAACCTTCTAAATCTAAGCTTTGTGTGTTTATTGAGTTGTTTGTTTGAAAGCGATCCAAAAATTGAGCCAATCCTTCAAAAATGTTGAGTTTATTTTCTTACAACTTGATGCTTAACTTAATCCCATGACAGTTCTTGTTTGATGAGTTGTGGAGTTAAGTTAGGTTCAAGTTGTTTTGTAGTTTAAGGTTAGGTCCAACTTGATTTTAGCCTAATCTCATGACAGTTCTTGTTTGATAAGTTGTGAGATTAAGCTGAAATCAAGTTGTTACTGGGCTTAAACTTGTGGTTTAGCTTAACTTCATGACAGTTCTTGTTTGATGAGTTGTGGGGTTAAGCTAGATTTCAGTTGAGGCTCAACTTAAACTACCGAAAAGATGCCTAAGGTTTTTGACGGCTTTACTCAAGGACGGGAAAGCTTGCCTTACTGTGTGATTGTTATTTGGTTTCATTTGTGTGATTTCTAGAGGTTAGGAAGTATTGATAGTACCAATTGGGAAGTAGCACCCGGTACTATTTGGATTGACACCCACACCCTTACTCTCCCGTGTGCAACCAAATCGAAGGGTGAATACTATCCGATCAAGCAGACTCTTAGTCAATCGAATTTTGAGGACAAAATTCTGTTAACGGGGGTAGACTGTAGCAACCGCCAATTTTCCAGGTCCTTGCGTGACCTTAAGCTCAATATGATATATTTGTCTAGTTTATGTGTTCACTATTATGTGTGCTTGTGAGCTAGACCACACAACGCGAGTCGGCACAAATAAACCTAATAACGCGTAAAATATTGATTTTAACGAGATAACACGAACATGTGCACATTTATAGTTGTTTTGAGTGGAAAATTTATTCTAAAAATAATGAAGCAACTTGAATGAACCCGAGAATGATGGTGACGCATTTTTCTAACCTCGATTGAGTTTCGTCAAAAATAATCAAGAAAACGTCATGTTTTATTTTACAAACGTATTTGTTATCAAGTTTTACGGAAAAACGTTTCTAAAATGAATGGTGATGGTTAAAAATTATTTCGGTGACGTTTAATATTTTTCGGGAATAAAAACTAGTAACCTCGGGAAAGTTTAATAAAATTATACCGCTAGTCCTTGCACCAACCCCTCCTTTGGAAATAAATAAAACACAAGGACCTATTTACAATATCTGAAAACTACTCTATACTAATAACCCTAACCCTAGCACTATATATATCTCCTTATAAAAATTTTAGGGTTATAATTTTATAAACCCATTCTTTTCCAGACGCTACTCTATCCTCCTCACCTCTCTCCTCTCTCACTTTTCCTGCGACAAAAACCGGCCTCCGGAGCTCCACCTTCGGTCACCACCTCTCACCGCCACCACCAAACTTCACCTCTCAAACTCCTTGTTCCATTTCTACGCAGCACGCGCCTTTTCTCAGCCACCGTGGTGTATTTTGTTCGAGTTTCTAGCATCAGCGACGCGCCATCGTCTCCTCCACTGGCTCTCCTCCTTCTCGTCATGGTAAAACCGAGAAGCCGTCTTTATATATATATATATATATTTATTATTATCACCGAATATTATTGTTGTTGTGTTCGTGGGTTAAAAACGAATTTGTTGAGTTATATTAATGATTATGACTACGAAATGGATTAAAAACCGGATGTAATATTATTTTGAAACTTATTCGTGTGGTTAGATTTGACTAAAAGTGGTGGTAAGAATGTTGTCACGATTCAGGTTTAGTTGTTGTTGTAGTCGTTGTTCTGTGTACGGGTCGGGTCAAAGTCATACGACCCGGTTGGGTCTCGAGGTGAATCCAGGTTTGATAAATTGTTGTCGTTGAAGTTATTGATAACCCTGCTGTTATGGTCGTTTGATCTTTGTTGGGAATTATATTTGAGTTGATAAGACAAAACATATGAAAGATGAAGGACTAAAGATGACAAAGGAAGAATTCGGCAACAAGATAAAGATCTTTTATATTTATAGAATATATCCTTTGTAACCCTAATGTTTCTAGTATATAAAGAAACACAGGGAATTAGAATAACGTGTGTGTGTCAAAGATGTAAACACCAAAGGTGTGTGTGTGTAGGAACCTAGGCGTAGGGATTGGGAAAAGCCTAGGAATTAGTGATGTAATTCCAGTAAAAGGTGTGTGTGTGTTCTAGGCATCAAGTTCCTCTAATGGATGCCTAGGTTAAACCTTGTAGCAATAATAAAGAAGTTTTTGTTATTCCGCTGTGCAAAGTATCGTGTTAATCATTTTTATTATTGTTAACCCTAGAGGCTCAAAACGATCTACACAATTGGTATCAAAGCTTGGGGAGCTCGTTACCTAGGGATTACAAGGTTGTTATTGTCGAAGAGGAGCAGATCTGGAGCAGGTATTATGATCGTATTTTTGAGGTATCGACTTTTATCGATTTGTTTTACAATAGCAGTATGGTAATTGATTGGCTATTTTCGTTGAAGATACCTCGTACTGATGTTGTCGTTATTAATTGAATCGGTCGAAGTTAATTGAAGTCGGTCGGTGATAAATTTGTTCAATCGACATGTGGATCGGTTATAATATCTTTATGATTTTGTCGCTTGTGGTTTTCGGTCAAGTGGAACAATTTAATGAAGGTTTGTCAAGATCGGTGATTGCACATGGGTTGTCAGATCGTGAGAATACATACATCGTACTTCATTAATTGAATTGTTTAATCGAATTGATCAGTATGAAGGTTTCTCGTATTATTAAAAGATAGTGGGTCACTGGATGATTTATTTATGTGGAAGATTTCATTGGCTGAGAATTTAATTGGGACGAATGTTTTGCTTAAAGTACTGCTCAGTCTCAAAGTACTGCTCGTGTTCATTCAAAGTACTGCTTCCCAAGGTACTGTTAGTCTAAAGTACTGCTGTTCGTTTAAAGTACTGTTGTTCGTTCAAAGTACTGCTGCTCCAAGGTACTGTTATATTCAAAGTACTATTGTGTTTGAATGATTTATGGAGACACGTAAAGCGGTTTATGGTTCAATATATATGCATGATTTACGAGCAGTGAGGGGAAGTACATATGATTGGTTAGATTACACACACAGGTTATTAGTTTCACACACACAAGTTGGTTTATGTTCTTAAAGGTTTTTAAAGGCTCGTTGGGGATTATTTGAAGAAGAAAAGTGAATATGACTTGTTTGATGTTGTAGTTGAGTTTCACAGGTACACGTTCTTATGTTTGTGTTATTGCGGTGACAAAGACTTGATGAATCTAGCAAGGATGTGTGATCTATAAACTTAAGGTGCTGAATACACACATTTGCTATCACTTAAAGGAGTTACATTGTAGTGCTCAGTGTCTCATATTAGTTGAGGATTTATCACGAGGTCCTGGTAGCCTACTTCTAAGATAAGTTTGGAGTCACGTGGATAGTGCAAGATATAAGACGCAATTTTGGGAAATTCAACTTCTTCATCAAGTTTGTTATACTCGGTTTTCTTCACAAGTGATCATTACAAGGAGCTTACAGATTTGAAGAATCATGATGATATAAACATATTAGTTTCAGGGGAAGCTTATTGATTGAATGTTTAATCATCTACATGCACAACTCAAAGGGAAGTTTTGCATACGTTCCCTATTTGATGATGACAAAAAGGGGAAGAAGATTTATTGAAGATTGCAGCTTGAAGAGCCTTGATGATGTGCATGGATTAAGGGGAAGATCATCTTTCATATCGTTGGTTTTGTCATATCAACTAGGGGAAGATTGTTGGGAATTATAATTTAGAGTTGATATGGACAAAAGATGAAAGATGAAGGACTAAAGATGACAAAGGACAAAGACGACTTGCAGAAAAAGATGGAGAATAAACATTAGGAAAGTATTTGTTTCCTAATACAATTAGAAGTCTTTGTAACCCTAATCCCTCTAGTATATAAAGAGGACATGGGTCATTAGGTTTAGAACGTACGTACAAGATGTAGTCGACTTAAAGGTGTGTGTGTGTCTAGGCGTCAAGTTCCTACAATAGACGCCTAGGGTTTATTAGTGTTTTAGTTTAGAGAACATGTTCTACTTGATCAAGGTAGAACATGTTAATTATATTAGTGTTAGTAGAGATTATAAAGTAAAAACCTTGTTCAATAATAAAGATGTTTTACTTATTCCGCTGTGCATGATTGTTGTTCTTTATTATTGTTAACCCTAGTGCTCTAAACGGTCTACACAATCTTGTTGAGGTCTAGAATTAATGTTGCGAGTCGAGATGAACATGTTTGGTTTTGGTCTCGGTATGGTACTAGTTTTGGTTGAGTTTTGTTGAGGCTGTCGTTGTTATTATTATCGCTAGAATTTGGTCTCGCTAGAATTTGGTGTTGCTCTCGGGTCGAGACCTACTTGGTTAGTTATGACTCGTTTGAGTCACGGGATAGTTTCGATGTTCTTGATGTTATGTTAGTGTTGTCATTGTGTTGAATTTATATTGTATCGAGAAGTCGTGGTTCAACAACCCACATAGGGTGCTTGTCGGGTCCGGTTAGTGTTTCAGTGAGACTTCGTAGACACTAGAAACGATTGGTCGTGATTCTGCGTTTTGATCTACTCATTTTAAGATCTTTAAAATTGTGATCTACTTTGGCTTTTGGTCTCGTTTTGGTCACAGTCAAAGTAGGGTGCGTTTGTTTATTATTTTTGGGTTGTGTTTATAATGGTAACTGGATCTATACATTATTGTTGTTTGGTGTTGGGCCTAAGCCCAATATATAATTAGGGTGCGTTGGTTTAAATAAACGGGCCACAGCCTAGTAGCTTGTGGTGTGTGTGTTGGACTTGAATTTTAAAAAGGAGTAGAATTAAAATATTGTGGATTCGGAAATTTAATTTAGTTTGTTGTCGGACCTACGTTTTAACTCTCGTAGACATTGGTACTCTTGATACGTTTTGGATTATATTTGAAATCGTGATTTGAATTTGAATACGGACGTTGACTATTATACTTGAACGGTTGGACAATTGTGAATCGTTATCGGACTTACGATATTAGATAGCGGACTTATTGAACATTTTGACTCGAGACGGTATAATATATTAACTTCGAAATGAACTTAATATATTAAACACGAAACGGACACAAAATCTTCAATAAAACCAAAACTAATATTTACAAGAATAATAACGAGACATAAACTTGTTAAATATTGAAGTTTCAGTTTTGGTTAATCCAAGTCGCGATGACTTGAGAAAAACTAGTTTTATTAGAACTCATTTTATTATAAAACGTTTATGTTTTATACAAATTTATTTGGGGATAACAGGGTAAATGTCGAAACGTACAAACTGACTTATTTATTTGAAATGTTTGTTTGTCGTTAACTTCTAGAGTTGTCTTCTTTGGTTTGAGTTCTCGTCAGTATTCTCTTGAGTCTGTTGATGTCCATTCTCTTTGGCGTGAGTTGTCTGTCGAGTCTATGTCTTCTTACCACACCACACGAAACGTTGAAACTAAACTTTTGATAAGTTTTGAAAACTGAGTAATCCACGAAAACTACGACACTTTGTCTTTTATATACTTTATTATTGTGCAAGACGTATCTTGAGATAACTGTATACGTATTAGGTCGTGCCGAGTCCGTTGTGCCGTGAGACCCTAGTTGTCGTGAGGTTTTAGTTGCTATTGCGTTAGGCTACTCTTGAGCTATTGTGATGTCCTACTCTCTGACATTGTTGTGATATTTCATTGTTGGACTGAGGTGAGTTCTCGTAGCCCCTTTTTTTTTTCATTATGGTTTTCCTTGGGGGAAAATGGTACTCAAATGATATTTTAAATGTTTTCATGCTGTGATTATACTGTTTTCATGTTTTTGGACATTATGTGTGATGATGCGATTATATGCTGTGACGTGTTTTGTTTTGTGCGACCATGAATGCGCAATGTTAACTCTCTGCTGAGAGCCTACGTGTTGATAGATCTATCGAGGTAGCTCCCCACAGTGTATGTTTATGTGTGCAACCAGCGTGGCAGGTTCAGTTGGCGCGACACTAGTTTGTTGTGACTTGTGCTTATAATTGGTTATCATGTTCACTTTTGTCCTACACTATACTATCACAGCTCCGTGGTCTTACTTGTAAACCTACGAGCTCACCAACATTATGTTGACGTTTTCTAGTACCATTTTCAGGTGTTATTGAAGCTGCTTAGAAGGTTGAGTATTGACTGGCTTAGCACGACTTAAGACAAGACCCTCCCGGGTTATATCTCGTGGAGTTGCATTTGTTATTCCCTAGTGATGTTGTTTAACCTTGAGACTTATGTTTATCTCGGATCTTTGTTGGTATCCCGGTTGTGGGAGTTTGCGACTATTATCTGTCTTATGTTATGCATTTAGTATTTCTCTATTGTGACACCTTGTGTTCTTGACTATGAGGTCATACCCCGTGAATGCCATTCCGCTGCGCCATTTTTGGGGTGTGACATTTTAACACACTGAAATGTAAAAAAAGAAAATGCAAAAAAGCTTAAATATCAAATTTTGTCCTAAGCCAAAATTACATTTGAAATGAAAATAGTCACACATGTACTATATTTCCAGCGCACTGAAATGTAAAAGAAATTGCAAAACAGCTTAAATCTCAATTTTTCTCCATTTATAAAACATAAATACAGAGTTGAGGTCAATATATATCTCATATTTGTCATAGATAAAAGAACCGATTTTAACCATCCATTTTTCATCTATAATAATAAAAAACGATTTTTCACCTTTTTTTTAAACAATATATCTTGCAAACGATAAATATTCAAGCTACAAAAAATACACCTTCGCAACGAGTTTTTTTTTTTTTTTTTTTTAGCCCAGAAAAATCACATGTGATTTGTAAAAATCACATGTGATTCGTAAAAATCAAATCACGTGTGATTTTTCTGGGCGGAAATTTGTAAAAATCACATGGCGAAGAGAAGGTTTACTATAGTTTTGATGAAGCAGAAGACGACACCCACAACTTCTATCATTTGGAATTCTTAAACTCGCTCAACGTGAGCGGGTTGCCCCCTCATTGCCTGCGTTTGAAAATAGGATGCCCGATTATTCTTTTAAGGAATCTCGATCCGGCAAATGGATTATGTAATGGCACGAGGTTGATATGTAAACGTTTTGACCCAAATGTCATCAATGCTGAGATTGCTGTCGGACAACACGCTGGAGTTAGAGTGCTCTTGCTCCATCTGAAGAAGACATGTTCCCTTTTAAACTAAAGAGAACACAGTTCCCTATTCGCCTTAGCTTTGCGATGACTATTAATAAAGCTCAAGGCCAAACAATTCCAAATGTGGGTGTCTATTTGCCCGACTCTGTTTTCTCGCATGGCCAGCTTTATGTGGCATTGTCTAGAGGGATATCCCGTAGAACAACAAAGGTATTGGTTAAACCAGTTAAAGAGTTCCGTCAAGCAGGAATCTACACCTCAAATGTCGTTTATCAAGAAGTTTTACGCGAAGAGTAACGTGTGTTGTTAGTTTTTATCTCATAACTAATGTAATGTTTTACTTTCAGTTTCATTAAATGTTTTTATATGTTGTTTGATATATGTTAATAATTTTTTCTAGACTTTAGTTATCGTGTAGTACAACCATTTGCAATTACATTCTGATCGGTTCACGTTCTATTTTGAACGCTACACAAAACACTCATCACAATATCACAAATCGTTAATTATTAGCCACTACGAATTTCGTTGCTATGCACGGGTACTCGCCTAGTACTTTGAAAATAGAAAAAGAAAGCTAATAGGGAGTCACGTGCAA